>JAQISU010001235.1:10925000-11525000 GCA_029339505.1 Unio delphinus
GAAGAAAGCTACTTGGATAATTTCAGTGTCTGTGCAGATTTTGTGAAAACACCAACAAATTTATCAGGTAGACGTCAAAATTACCGTGTTGAGTGGGGATTTGATATGTCGATGGCAGAGTTTACGTCGCAACACCGGTTAAATATATTAGATTCTGATGAGGAGCTTAACGACAACAACAATGTCGACCCATATCAGTGTTGTACATCCAGTCATGGAATTGAGGAAGGAATTTTTTTGAATCAGATGGAGGGCTTAGATTCGATCGAGTCCGGAAATGGAAATTCCTTAAGTAGTTATTTTTTAAAGGACTCCACAAATAGTTCTGAGGAAGACGACCTTGACAAATCCAATGAAGGGCAAAGTGTTTCAATAAAAGATGTATTAGGACGAGGCTTTAGAGAGTCCGGAAGTGAGATTGTGCCAGCTGTAGAACTTGATAGTTTACGAATTGAACCTAGTACTCCCATACAAGGAAGCCCTCAGGCCGAGTGTTCAGCCAGCGATTCGCGGCTCTCCTTATTAGATCTCTTGTCTCCAGATAGCCCGCTTTACGAGGAAGCAGAATTCAACTTTAATAAAGCACAGCTTAGAAAATCGTCATCGCTTAAAGCAAATAAAACTCCACCTGGAACTCCAAGAACTAAGAAAATGGTACGTTTTGCTGATGCCATGGGATTAGATTTGGAATCTGTGAGACATATCCTAAATACGGACACTCCCCCGAAGATTCCGGCATCAGCCATGGCCGATTTAAAAACCGGCCTTGAGGAGGAAAGACGAGAGCAAGGTAGACGTTATTTGGACATTTGCTTTGCACAGCCTGGCGCCGCAGATAATTTTCATCAAAAAGTAATGGGCAGTAAAGTGTCTCTAGAGAACTGTTTGGTAACGGACTTAAGTATAACTGGAACTGTGCGCGTAGCAAATATTGGTTTTCATAAAGTGGTCCGAGTTAGGTACACCATCAACAATTGGGTGACGTTTTACGACATTATGGCGTCTTACATACATAATTCTTGTGATGGACCCACGGATCGATTTTCTTTCACGATCGTAGCGCCGGCGGAGATGGGCACAGGGGGCAAATTGGAATTTGCAATCTCCTTCACGGTGAATGACGTCGTATACTGGGACAATAATGATGGTCGTAATTATAGCGTTCTGTGTTACGCCAAAACGACGCCGACCGAAGCAGAAAGTGCGTGGATGCATTTCCTGTAATTTTGACGTGACGCAAGGCACAAAAAAGTATTTATAATTTAACATAAAAATATAGTTTTAGATTCCAAAAGCTTTAAATGCAAGGAGAATCATAATTGTTGTAGCATATTACCGCATAGATTACGTTTTGTAGTTTGCAGAGAATGTACTATTACCTTGTATTACCATGTTAAGTGTCGAGTTAGATGTGATATTGGAGGTAAAGCTTAATCTCGAAATATAGTAGAAATTCATCAAGCAAGCAAATCGAGTATTCATACTCACTGCCATGCCTAACTGCCATGCAGAATAGTTTGAACATGACATTGGTTTGTGGCAGCTAATAGCAATAAAAGGAGTGTTTTGAACAAACGATAACCGCCTCAGACAAGAAAATCGTTCATGCTAGTACTTCCGTCTTGGGTGCACTTTAACATGAAATCTGCATTTAATTGAACATTAACATTTTCAAAATATACGCTCGTTTCAAGGTTTTGCCACTCGTTTTGCATTTGTGTGGGAACAACGACCCCCTCACCCCCCCCCCCCCCCAAAAAAAAAAACAAAAAAAAAAACCCTGGGTTACAATACGTTTCTCTCGTCTGGTTTTCTCGTCTGATCGGCTTAGAGTTGTTAAAACACTTCTACCGATTGCACAAGTCGTGTGAATAAAAGCTGGTGCGGAAAAGCTCGAAGTGTTCCAACCATGTTTGATGTAGGATGGGGAGACTGGTACACAAGTCCTTACAGTGTAGGTTTCTTATCGGTATTACCCAATCGTATTTTTACTACCGTATGCTAGGTACGAATTTATCCGTTTCACACCCCCAAACAAAATTTACAAAGAGGGCGCATTTTTTGACATGTACTGCGTGAGCACATAAAACCAGAAGCGAAAAATTAGGATTTGATGAGTGGGCTACAAAGATGCTATATTTTGTAACTTTTTGTTTGTGCCGAGGCAATTTAAGTAAAATATTTGGCACAACAACACACCAGGGTATCCAGTCCATGCTGTTCCTATGGTAGGATTCGAGCCCACGCTCTTGATTTGATGTCCTGTACGTCAACCATCTTTCCAAGTCAGAATCGTGAATAAAAGTGCAAGAAATTTTTTAGACATTAAAAAACCTCATCTTTGTTGGAACATTAAAGCGCGAATTTTATTTTGTATTTCAAAAGTTATAAAAAAGATTTTTATTTTAAGTAAATGATATAAAATTAAATTCAATGAAGAGTTCACGTATATATATATATATATATATATATATATATATATATATATATATATATATATATATATATATATATATATATATATTCAATAGGTCATGTAAAAAGATCTCAAACTATTTGCCATTATAAGTAAATAAGGAGAAGACTTTCAACTTTATTGCTTCAAAAATTTCTTTATCCGCCTTATGTTGAATATATATAATAAATAGTTTGAGATCTTTTTACATGACCTATTGAATTTTAAGTCGGTAAGACCCCACCAAATGATCTGTGAATTAAGCTCCAAATTTGTGAAAGAAGTAAATATATACAAGTACGTAGGTATATTTATAGATACATAACACTGTTAAAATTAAGAACTGTGATTTAGGTGAGTGGATAATGGCATATAATGCCATTTGTAAGATTGAACCAACGGGTTCCGTGGAGGAGAGGGGAAGGAGGGGACGAGACCGTATCTGTAGATTCGCAAAGAAAATGTTTTTATCTATCGTTTGGTTGCCCACGTTTTTGGAACGGATTAGGTGGTCAATGTAGACGAACAAATAGACCTCCGCTTTTTTCTGACATTTTTCTGGCAATGTCAGAAAGAAAAGGGTGAGATCTATTTGTTAGTCTAGTGGCTAAAGTAGGTTTTATTGTGTAAGAAGAGGGATAAAAAAAACCTCCGACGCCATGGTACATAGACGCTGTTTGAAGTGATCATACTAAAACAGACGCTTATCAATTAGCAGTTTCTCTTTACCCTCAATTGCGCCTCAGACTTCAAAGACTCCCAAATTTTTAAGTTGACACCCAGTTTTGATACCTGAGTATGTTTTTTTACTCCATCTTAACCACCAGTTTTGACACCAAAGCGATTTTTGACTGTCTTGCACCCCTGGGGGATACACTGAATAGGGTGTCGTTTATTTCTTTTTACGAATTATATTTATGTTATACATACTTAGTCAAGAACTTGATGCATTATAATTGAATAAATAATGAGATTTTTTAAACTTTAAATAACTGATGAATTGAGTAACAACATGTAAATAAATTAATTTTGTATTATTTGCAAACTGCGGTACTGGGTAGCATCTGTGCAAATGACCATGGTGGGTTGTATCTCTAAGATTCGTACCCTCCTCCCTCATCTGTACAAATGACAATGCTGGGCTGTATCTCTAAAGATGCGTACCCTCATCTGTACAAATGACCATGCTGGGTTGTATCTTTAAAGATTCGTACCCTCCTCCCTCATCTGTACAAATGACCATGATGGGTTGTATCTTTAAAGATTCGTACCCTCCCCCTCATCTGTACAAATGACCATGCTGGGTTGTATCTTTAAAGATTCGTACCATCCTCCCTCATCTGTACAAATGACCATGCTGGGTTGTATCTCTAAAGATTCGTACCCTCCTCCCTCATTTGTACAAATGACCATGCTGGGTTGTATCTCAAGATTCGTAACCAACCCCCTCATCTGTACAAAGACCATGCTGGGTTGTATCTCTAAAGATTCGTACCCTCCTCCCTCATCTGTACAAATGGCCATGATGGATTGTATCTCTAAAGATTCGTACCCTCCTCCCTCTCCGTTTCCTCAGGAATGACGTTTAGAAATGATTGTTGTTTATTATTCAGAGAGAGGGAGCGCAAAAAAGATTGTTTTGATGTGATTATAAGCTGTTTAACGGCAGTGTTAGATCTTCAGAGGTATATATAAAATCCAAGCAAGTTCTGATTGTAATGGTCGTTGTTTTGTCATTTTACTTTCTGATAATTTCCTTAATAGTGTACATTTTAAATAAGTAATGAAGGGAAACATTGAGCAACTCTCTCTCTCTCTCTCTCTCTCTCTCTCTCTCTCTCTCTCTCTCTCTCTCTCTCTCTCTCTCTCGTGCACACAAACACGTGATGTCCTTGATCTAGAATATTCCATCTTTCGCATAACTTTATTTTAATATATATGTTCTAGGATGCGTGTCATCTTTGTATCCGTTCTGGACAAGAGGCTGGACTATGTCTTCAGACCTTATTTTGTACAAGCCGTCGTTAACTGTTTGTGTAAACTTTTAACTAAAAACAACGTGAGACACCCTGCTCGTTCAACATTTGCGCTGTATATTTTATCTCGGTCGTATAAAACTAAAGGTACAGACCTGAAAATTTGTGATTTATTTGTACAGAAGATTGTACAATATTTCCGTGCTATTATGTGTACAGAAGATTTACAATATTTCCGTCCTCATGGATCAGTGTTGGTGAGATATGGCTAGTTGGGTTGGTAGGAAGAAATAGCAGAAAAGAGGAAAGGAAAAAACGGTGACGACATAGTTTCTTTACAAAATGTCTCGTTCTTCCCGTTTTTATACAAGGTTATTAAGTGATATATTGTCATTCCCTGCTTTAATGCACACGTAGCTTAAGTTCTCCAATACTTTAATTAGTTTCCCATTATCTAAACTTAGGGCTATTGATCGTAGCTTAAGTTCTCCAATACTTTAATTAGTTTCCCATTATCTAAACTTAGGGCTATTGATATATGAATGCGAGTAGATTTTAAATATCTACTCTGACAGGATTATACATTACTCACAACTCCAAAGGTGTTTAATTTGGCATAAGTTGAAGTTAGAATTGTTTGTGTTTTTTTAATGTATTTTTTTAATGTAAAGGAAGATAACTCTGTTTGTTCCAGAAATGCGTTGGTAATATTTTGTTTCTTTCAAATACGTTGCGTGAAAAAGGAAAAAGGTCACAATTAAGTGTACAATGTAAATTTAGGTATGCGTAGATTTTATCCAGGTGCCAGAAAAGTTGCCCGATCATGCACGCTACGTGCAATTAACGTTTCAGAGAATTCCATGCACACGTATACCAATAGTTCAGTACCATATATTCGTTCTTTTGGAAATTTGGCCTCGCCGTCCTATCATGGCAAACAGTATACCGCAGACTTTGTATGATTTATACTTTGCTCACCCGTATTTGTAGACTTATTGGTCACTCGCTTGATTCATCTTTTTGAACTTTTGTATTACCAACGTTCTTGTCAAATCACAATGCACATACGCCTCTTGCTTTGGGCCAGTTCCAAATGATATCACGTGATGTCTTTTTCTGGATTTATCTTGGAATAGGACCAACCTTTTTTTTTACTATTGAAGCATGTTACTTTTTCTTCTCCTGAAAGAACTTTATGATGGCAGATTCATTGAAACATTATTCTTTTTGATGTTGCTAAATTTAACAAGACCCAAAAGACACAAGCACTTGTTTTGGCAGCATTTACAGATTCCTTAATTTGAAGAATTTCTGTATATGTATCAGCTGAAATTTGGCGATATTTATGTATCAGCTGAAATTTGGCGTTATTTTTGGTCACTTCGTTACCCCGAAGTGACCTGGCATCTTTTCGGAAAAGGGTTTTAGTGTATGTGGATTAACTTTGGTTGTGGTACTGTTTCGCTTCACACCAGGGACACCATTGTAAGTTCATGCTTTCTAAGCCCCCGACAGGATCTGATTCAGTACATTAGTTGTGACCATCAACAGAACCTTTAATTTGAATTTATGTAGATGTCCCAGCTGAAAATTCTCGTTACTTTTGGCATAGTGTCAAATGATCGTCAACAGAACCATTCATTGTAATTTCTGTAGTCGCAGCTGAAAATTGGCGTTACGTTCGTGTTAGTTTTAACCAGCAGTTGTCTGACATTTCTGGAAAGAGGGTTTTAGTATGAATTAAGGTTCTGGGGCAGGTACGCCATTGTAACCTGATGCCTTACAAGCCCCAGAGTTGAAAATGTTGGATATTTATAAATATGCGTGCGTATAGAGCTGTTATTTGTTCCCCGCGTACTATATACACAGCGTTATGATTTTTTATTATGCGTCTCGTTCAGTTTTTACAAATACCGTTGTGGGTCCCAGAGTGATCGAGTGGTCAAAAGCACTCTCCGTTACGGATCACTGCCCTCTCACATGTGTCTGCGTGGGTTCGAGTCTCAGATTGGACCAGTGTGAGTATGTGAGAAAGCTTGCCAGTAGCTTCTCGTGGGTCGGTGGTTCTTTCTGGAGATTTCCCGGGGTTCTTCCTCCACTATTAATAATTACCGCCATGTATAGCCTATCGTGTGCAGAAAAATGGCGTTAAACTCTACAACAACAACAATAACAACAAACGCCGTTGTAAGAGATGGTGCGCTTCATTTGAAACCTTTATTTCTCGCAAACGGATTTTTTGCTTTTCTGATGAGATCTACGTAAAGTTGACCACAACTCGGGCGTGGTTGTCTTAAGCTATCACTCCTTTCCAGAGAATTAGTGCGTTACGCAGGCAAACCGACATGTTGACGATGAAAAGTATAAAGATGTTAAACTTGTTGAGGAAGCAACCTGTCTTTGTCAAATTCAAGAAGACCGCTCCGGTGGCCTAGTGGTTTGAGCGTACGCCTCAGATGTGGGAGGTCGTGGGTTCGATCACCGACCGAATCATACTAACAACTTATACAAATGGTACTAACAGCTGCCTTGCTTTGCGCTCAGCATTAAGAGGTTAGTATTTGGACTGGATAATGTGACTGGGTGCGACACGATGCTACATGTCTGCAGCATGATGCCCTAGTGATAGACATCACAATAAACTGCTACACTGCATACATTGTAGTGATATGACTGACAAAATCGTCAAGCTACGTTAAAAATACAAATTTATTTGGTTTCTGCCAGGATTTGGTTTGATTTTGTGGGTTTCAAGCCATTTTTTAGCACAAGATAGGCTATACAGGGCGGCCAATATATTAGGTGGACAAAGAACCCATGAAAACCCCGGAAAGAACCACCAACGCACGATATAGTACCGAAATGCCCACATTGGCCGCGCCGAGACTCGAACCCACGCGGACACAGGTGAGATGTGAGTGAACTTTAAATAGTAGATCCTAAGTCAAGTCCACTGGAGCTGAATAACTCCTTTCTGCAAGACCAGTCAAGTTTCATTTATCTTTTTTTTTTAAACGTCACAGGCAGGTTACATCTGGAACGGGACGGTCTCCAATTGATAATGTCGTTGAGAGATGAAACCGACTTTGTATTTTGTAACATTTGTTTCTTTTTCTAAGCAAGTCCACTTTCATTCATAAATTTTAATCAAACTTTATACGTAACCCTTTGTTAGGCACATGCCTGTTGATTTAGAGCATAGAGGTAAAAAATCAAGGTCACATAAACAAAACACAGTTTAAGTTCACAATATAGGTATACTTCCCACAATGCTTCCGTACCCAATTTATGTTACTTTTATCATTGCATTACATTTGAGGATGAGCACTGTAACATATCAAAGGTCAGCGTCACCGAACATAAAATTGAATTTTTTTATAAAAATGAAGTTTGTATTGTAATAAGTTATTGTCTATTGGGGTGGGATGGGGCGTCCATTATCCAAATTATTATAGTGAATGTTTTATCAAGTAATTCAGATGATAGTTGTAACCGAGCGGGTGTGTCAGACATAGATTTTGGTGTCACAGCCATGATTTGACAATGGTACATCAAGCAGTGGCCAAATATACGGACGGACACCACAGACACACGCACATTTTAGTGATTGGTGCTTTGACCAACTATACTCTGGACAGTACCATTGGTCAAGGCAGAGAGAGGCTAACGCAGTTGGATTAATATCATTCAGATACTCGTGAACCACCGACCAAATACATTTGTCCAAGGAGTGAGGCATCGTGATATTCGGACACTATACCATTTTCGAAGTTAAAGGTTTAATGCATGTTTAGGTGACGATATAAATCATGTACGAATTTTAATTGTAATAAATTCACTATTTTCCTGACATTTTTTTCCATAAATATTTTATTAAATGCACTGCAACAAACACTAATTAGCATGTGATAAGTCTCAGCATAAAATATAATAATGTTATATTGCGTGTTGTGCTAATGAGTAGGCGTGGTTATCTATGTACTAGCGACATGTCAGGTCACACATCCAGACAGACAGACTCAACAAGTTCAATCTTAACGTTGTTAGTATTTGTTCTAACTGGTACGGGAGTAGTTCATAGATGGCTATTTCAAACACATTCATGTAAGCTGTGGCAGACATTCACGTTCTTCCTCTTCTTTTTTTTTTATACGCCACTGCAACGCAGCGAGATATCTTGATTCGTTCCAGTTTGTTCGTTCGTCCGTTCATGCCAAACTGTCTTCATAGCCAGATTCAGTCAACATAGGCGAATTTACATTTTTTGTTCATTTTAATATGTATGCTTTGATGATCTGAGATTATCTCGTGGTTTTAAAAAAAAATCTTATTTCCATATGTGCCTTAAATAAGTATACATGAATAAGAATGACGGAAGTAGCCCATTCTACCAGTTTCTACCCTGCAGTAAATATGCGTTAGTGTCTAATAATTGTACCGAACACGGCGCAGAATCTCTTATCTTTGAATATTAGGGAAATTTAGTGATGACGTCATTAACCGCTATTTCTGCTATCCGAACTTTGACTACATATTTCTGTTCTGGAAATTTAAATAAAATTATAAAATGATACAATCTGAAATAAAAAGCAAGATCAACATTTTATCTTGTGAAATTACTTTCATCATGTTGTTCAGCACATTTACTGCAGGGTAGAAACTGGTAGAATGGGTTACTTCCGTCAGTTCGATTTTGCTAGAAAGGGATTGTGACCGTAATGGTGAAAATAAAGGTTAATTCGCTGATTGGATTCAGGACATGGTCATTTAAGAGTTGTGCGTTGGTACGTTACTGTTTTTTGAATGTATATGTGTAGTTTTTCAGTCTTCTTGCGATTCTGAAGTGATAAAAGATTCGTGAGAAAAAGTCGAATCGAGCGAACGGGTGTGGTCACGCTTGCACTCCTTGTGTTTGTTTATTTTACAGCTAAGGATTTGTTGTCAGCGATTTCGCCGTACTTTGTTGATAAAACGTCAGACTCCTGTGGTCGTATGGGCTAGGAAAGTCGCCTAAGTCCTTTGTGACCTCTTTCAGTTGTATCATGCTTCTCGCGAATAAATTGGTTGCCGTTAAACTTCGTTTAGGAACTTCAAAATAAAATCATTGAAATTGAACACATTATGTACCGGTAAATAGATATACGTGTAAACAATTCATCATGATACAAGATTTGTGCCACCTATTGCATGAACCGCTTTTAACCAGAATAATATAACCGTAAAACGGATAACTATAGGTTTTATCAGGATATTCTGAGAAAACACGAGAACATTTTCATGTGGAAAAACTTCTAGCAACAGATAAAACTTCGAGTCACTTTTAACCGCAACGGTGTTTCAAGTATGGCGATATCCTGTGCGTTGGTAATGACGTCAACTATGAGAAAGAAATCGATAAAGGTCCCCAGCGAAAGCAATTAAAGGCGAAATATATGCACATTTTACAGTCCATTTGCCACATGCAGCTTGTATTCATGTAAGGTACATCGTCACTTTTTTTGGTCTTTTATCACCGCTCATGTGGCCTAGTAATTAGAACGTCCACCTCGAATGCGGGAGGTCGCGGGTTAGTCGTACCGAGTCGTACTAAACGCTTACAAAAATTGTACAAACAGCTACCTCGCTAGGCACTCAGCATTCAGAGTTTAGTGTTAGGACTGGTCGGCCTGGTGACAAGATAATATGACTGGATGGGAAATGATGCTACATGTTTGCAGCATGATTTAAGTGGTAGACATCACAATAAACTGCTACACCTCAGACATCGTAGCGAAATAACTGAAAATTGTTAAAGCTACGCTAAAACTCAAAATCACACACACACACGCACGCGCGCGCATCTCTTTCGTGCTGTTTGACCTACTCTATTGTGATGAAAGCCGTATTAGCCTGACTTCAAAGAAAGCACACGACTTAAGTGAAGTTTGTTTGGCATGTTTCTATGTATAAATAGATATAACTAATAATAGTTTTTAATCCATTTTAATAATCGTAAATTGTCAAACGTCTGGCGCTCAGTCATATTATGACCGCATGGAGATCCTTTTCTTTTAAATTGCATTGACGTCAGCTTTAATACTTTAAAAAATTGTCATAGTGATACATCTCCCGGGGAAAGTATAATTTTAATTTAAACTTTATTTAAGTCAACTCTTCATATTTTTGTTTACTCTCTCATTTGCATATCATATAAGTTACATACACACATACACACGAACGCACATTTTTACTTTGAACTAAAGTCGCACCGGTGGCCTAAGTATTTAGAGCGTCCTCCTCGAATGCGATAGGTCGCAGGTTCGAACCCCGGCCGAGTCGTACCAAAAACTTATTAATAGGTACTACCAGTTGCCTTGCTTGACGCTCAGCATTAACAAGTTAGTACTAGGACTGGTCGAACTGGTGTCAGGATAATGTGAGATGTGATGCCACATTTCTGCGGCATAATGCCCCTGCTAGACAAAACAATAAACTGCTACTCTGTAGCCATCGTAGTGATATGACTGAACACTTATTAAAGTTACGTTAAAAATCAAGATCACACACACACACACTTTGAGCCAGCTTGCATGCTATGTTTTATTTGAACAATATGATGTATGTAAATTGCATCCGTTGTCTTCTTCTTAAATGTTCCCACGTCATAAGAAAAGATGGCCGTGGCAGGGTAAGAGCTCTCAGGTTTTTATTTAACTTTAGACTAGCCCACCTCTTTAACTGTTCAGTTCTGTTCGCATTTAAAATCGTGTTTTGCTGGCAAAATGGAACGTTATATTTAGATGCGTTTCAAACTTTAGGATTTGCGATATGCAATGGACTTGAGTTTAAATATAATAGGCTTCCTTTTAAAGTGATTTCAGATATTATCTTTTGAAAATTGTTTGAAACTTGACCCTTACATGAAATATTTGGTACTTGCGACCTTTATCAATCTGAAAAACATAGGCTGGTACTAGTGCTTGTTTACGGAATTCTTTTACAAGCATGGAGATGAAAACATGTAGTTTAGAAGGAACTTTGCTTTCATATATGACCCAACATGATGCATTTGAATAGGCATCCATAAAGACTTTAGATGAATTTCTTTACCTGTCGGTCTTTCCTTTTTTTCTCTTTGAATTCCGTTTAAGGCTTGTGGGAAAACATTATTGTGCTTGAATTAGATACAAGACGTTTTAGTGTCGTATTTAGAAAGTGCCAATTTACTGAATGACTGATGTTTAACGGCACATCAACAGATGTCATTTAGTGCGGATTCCGAGTCGAGTGTCCTGGCCAGGAACATAACATAGCAGCCGATTCAGTCAGTTCTTGACAGAATTCGAACCGCCGGCCGACTGCCTTTGCAACATAAGTGATTAGAGCGTCCGCTTTGATGCTGGAAGTCGCAGGTTCGAACCCCGGTCGAATCATACAAACGTTTTTTTTATATTATTATTATTATTAGAAAATAGTATTAGCAGGTGCCTCGTGTGGCGTTCAGCAGTAAAAGGTTAGTGTTAGGACTGGTGTCAAAATAATGACTTGGTAGAACATGATGCTACATGCCTGCGGCATGATGCCCCAGTGTTACTTAAATATCACTGTAATCTGTCATACTGCAGACATCGTAGAGATATGACTGAAAAAAAATTGCTAAATCTATGTTACAAATCTCTCTCTCTCTCTCTCTCTCTCTCTCTCTCTCTCTCTCTCTCTCTCTCTCTCTCTCTCTCTCTCTCTCTCTCTCTCTCTCTCTCTCTCTCTTACACACACACACACACACACTGATGATCATGTTTTTATTTTACATTACCTAACAAATCAGTAATGCCAGCAAGGTGCCTACGATGTGAACTCTTGTTTATCTGCACTCTCTACAATCTGCATAGTTGAAGGAAACAAGTAGCAGCGAGAAAGACAAGACAGAGTGCCTTTATTACATGACTCATTGCAACAACGAGATATGTATGCTTTATGCATCTGCCGTTTCCTAGGAAACTATATTGCTGTCCGGGGCAATATTCTCTCTCATAAAAAACATGTATTCTGTATAACTTACATTATTAAACGATAAGAGAGATAAGACACGTAATGTCTGGGGTTGCCTAAATCAAGACAAGATTTCGTCTATCATGGTAACTCGTGATTTGGGAGTATCTAAGCTGTCATTACGAACATTGTGCTTTGGATGTCCTTTGTTTTCCCACTTTGCCAGTTCTACCAATAATAGGGAACATATGTGTAAATGCATGTTCATCAGTCTGTCCTACTCGTGCTTGCGTTTCTGCATGTGCTGTTGTTGTCACTGCCATCTTTAAAAAAAAAAAACAACTTCTGAAAAGACGTACTATATATTGCATCAAGTTGAATATCTAGGAGACCTCCCTCAAGTCGGACTTTTAAGGTTTCCGTGCCCTTTTTAGACTTATTGTTTAACATTCTAAATTTGGGGGCCCCGAGCAACGTTCTCTCTAAGCGAATGGTAGAAATGCGCGCAGTGCTCGTTGCAGTGTGCAAGCATTACGGAGACGAGCAAAATTTAACGTTGGATTGGCAATTCAGCTGAGCAGCTGCGCGCGCGCTTAGAGGGAACGTTGGCCCTGAGTGGCCGAGTGGTCTAAAGCGCTGTCCGTTACGGATCACTGCCATCTCACATCTGTCTGCGTGGGTTCGAGTCTCGGATTTAGCCAATGTGGGTATGTGAGAAAGCTTGCCAGTAGCTTCTCGCGGGTCTGTGGTTCTTTCCGGGGTTTTCCGGATTCTTCCTCCACCATTAATACTGGCCTCCATGCATAACCTTTATTGTGTTCAAAAATGGCGTTAAACCATACAATTTAAAAAAAATTAAAAATAAAATTTCTAAATTTAAAAACGTTTACCGTGGCAGCGTTGTAGATTTTCAGCAAAAGAATGTATCTGCTTTTGATAAATGACCAAAATCTGCCCATATAAATTATGGTTTGAAGGGAATAAGTTAATTGGTTAAATTTGTTGATTTACTAATGAGTTTTTGTTTTTTTATTTTTGAAATGAATATCAAATATGAAAACTCCCAGTACGACCCAGCAGAGAGACAAACCGCTCCGGTGGCCTAGTGGTTAGAGCGTCCGCCCCGGAAGCGGGAGGTCGTCGGTTCGATCCCCGGCCGAGTCATACCAAAGACTTACAAAAAATGGTACTAACAGCTGCCTCGCTTGACGCTCAGCATTAAGAGGTTAGTGTTAGGACTGGTCGGCCTGGTGTCAGGATAATGTGACTGGGTGAGACATCATGCTACATGTCTGCGGCATGATATCTCAGTGCTAGACATCACTATAAACTGCCTCACTGCAGACATCGTAGCGATATGACTGAAAAATTGTTAAAGCTACGTTAAAAATCCTAATCAAACAAACAAACAAGCATAGAGACACTTCGACTTCGTACACTTTTCACAATCACATTATTTCATGTGTCAGAAGTTGTTTTAATAAGGTGTGCAGTAGAGGTTTTCATAAGTGAGGTTTTTCATATTTTGTATTGTGTTGTTTTTTTTTTCTCCAAAGTTATCTTGCATCTAACGCATAA
The DNA here is from genome assembly GCA_029339505.1 of Unio delphinus. NCBI lineage: Eukaryota > Metazoa > Mollusca > Bivalvia > Unionida > Unionidae > Unio > Unio delphinus. The sequence goes on from JAQISU010001235.1 coordinate 10,938,981, forward strand.
AAATAAATAACAAAAACAAAAGACTAAATATGAATGCAATTAAAGTATAACAAGTGAATGTTCTACTAATATTGAATATACAACAAAACTTTGGATTTTTTTAAATTTGTAGATGAAGCATGGTCTCCTAATTCTATTTGCAACTAAGTGATCGATCGCAGACGACTCACGTGCGTATCACGTATTCCATCCAGTACATGTGTGCGACGCACGTGTTCTTCGCGTGCACTGGCTCCAGGCTTTCGCCTCGTACGTTATACAGTATGTCTCGTTATCACCTTTGGATGTCTGAATGTAGCGATTAGTACGTCAACATAGGCAATTATGCCATTACAGTCAGATAACTTGGCGTATTATTTTGAGAGTTCGCTGCCGAAACACACATGTATATACTATAGTAAGTACATTATGTATATGGTGACTGTACATGGCATACACAGTCTGTTTTTCAGTAGAAGATTGGGTGTTTCATTGATATGAGCGTTAAACTTTATTATCTTTTTAACACCCAATAACATTTTCATCGTAACATGCGTATATTGCTGTCTATTTAAGAATCTTCCTTTGAAATTTGGCATTAATCTATCATTTAATTTATACAAATCTATTCAATATCTAGTTCATGCATTAGTTCGATTTTCGGCACGTAATATACAAGTATATCATTGTGATTAAGCTGTCTGCTTGCCAGGACTATTCAATACGGGTTTTCAAAATTATTTTGAGTGGCATTGATGGCTGCATAATACCCAATTTAGATTTCAGTTGATGTCATCTCTTATAATGGCTTTATTGCAAATTTTGAAGGTTTTGCCTACTACGCAATGCATGGGATAGTTATCGTTCGGTAATGTGTTTTCGAGGATCCTCTAATTTCTGAGGATGAATAGAGCGCATCTGATTCTTCTTAATTAGAAATATAAGTTGTGACATTTCCGCTTAATTAGAAATAAACTTTGTGACATTTCAGCGTAAATATGTTTAAAACAAATGATGGAATTTATAATTACCGGTATCTGAAATAGAACACATTAACGGGAAAAAATTACATGTAATAAATTCGACGTAAGAGTCGTGTATTATTTGTTGTTGTTGTTGTAGGGTTTAACGTCATTTTTATGCACCAGATAGGCTATACATGGCGGCCAGTACTAATGGTGGAGGAAGAACCCGAGAAAAACCCCGGAAAGAACCTCAGACCCACGGGAAGCTACTGGCAAGCTTTCTCACATAACTACATTAGCCGAATCTGAGACTCGAACCCACGCAGACAGAGGGGAGATGGCAGTGGTCCGTAACGAAGAGCGCTTTAGACAATTTTGCCACCCGCCAGTTTTTACACGAAAGATAGATATACTTATATCTAGTACAAAACTATATATCAAAGCTCATGTTATATTAAAACGGCGATGGAAGTCTGGTATGTGTTTACTTACCGTATTTAATAACTTCTGATCAAAGGCTGATAAGGTTTCGACTCAGTCGTAACTTTTGAATTAAAATTCATGAAACAGTTATATCCAATCTGGAGCCGTGGTTAAAAGCATAAATAACTGTTAAAGGAATTAAGACTTTTAATTAGTACTAGAAAATCAATTGCTTATTATTTAAAATTAAGAACTAATTTACAGATATGTACTGGTGAAAAGAAAAACTTTAAACATGAAGGATAATTCATTTGCAATACGAATAATAATAATAATAATAATAGGTGTATTTGTTTTTTTATAAAGAATTTTGTATGCAATTCATAATATTGTCAGTCCCTCTCACATTTTAATTTATAACTTTGATAATTAAATTATTTAAGTTTACCAAACTTGTTAGTTTTTCTGTTACTTACTTTATTTCCACAGAGTGAGTCATAACATTTGTTTAATTGGAAGAATGGTGAAATTTATGAGTTGTGGCTTTAAAGAACTAGAAAATAAAATTAGCCAAACCATTTTATGACTTTACAGTTTTGAAAATAAGCATTGTACTTGTATTTGACTTGTATTTCAATGCTCTAAAGGACAAATATGACGAATAATAGAAGTGACCGTTACAGATTATGTGTGTAGCAGCAGAGAGGGTGAACCTCACAACTTTCCGAGCGTCGATTCGGAAATCTGAGGCTTCCACCAAATAGTAAAAAAAATGGCGTCTATTCGATAAAATAAGATTTCCTTATATACGCCAACGTCGTTGTCATCCACCCTCTCTGCTGCTAGTGATTTCATCACTGGGTTAACAAAAAATAATAAATGATTTCAACCGAAAATTTGATCGAGTCTTTAGGACGAAAATCATTTATGATGAAAGTCCTTAGGACTTTACAAACAAACTAATCGCTAACACCTCACCGCGTAGATCAATTAAATTATTTGACTGGTCAGTGAGTTTGAAATTAATTCTCGTTAACGAATTATTATGGCATCGCATGTAGACAGGATTAATTGGGTTTTCAATAATTAGGAATCCTGGAGGAGCTGTTGGTGCAAATGAATAAAGAATATATCCCTGCTGAGCTTGATTTGATTGCTCTAGATTAATTTTATAGCTTCCTTCAATTGCATCACATACTAAATTGAGCGCAATCACCGTTGAAATATTCACATTATGAGGGGCAATATGCCTACCACCACCATCTGGATCATTATTATACCTGAAGAGGACAGTTGAATCTGATTTTTGTAGCGCCTTGATATCGGTTTTAACAATTCTTGCTAGTTCATCAGCGTTGTATTTGGGAAACTTGAAATTACGCAGATTGTCCTCTGTGATATTGTAATCGGTTAGGAATCGTTGTTTATTGTCGCTGTTGTCATTAATTATTGTTTGAATAATTAGTTCATAGATATATTTCATGTCCGATATAAGCTGATTTATTATTTCAACGTGTTTATGCGATTTTGTTTTCCGTAGTTGTTCTAGTTGTGTGTCATATAATTGTTTAATCTCATTAAAATAACCACGGACGTCAGTTAGCGTAAATGAAATAGTAACAGATGAGTCGGTTGTTCTTTTAATGATAAAATCCCATTGCAATGTTTCTTTGTTGGTAAATATAAATCTATCGGCGATTCTTCCTTTTCTTATATCAGATAAATTATCTCGATAACTGGGATTGATTTCATGATATGATTGTATGTCCGTGGTTAAGTCGGTGGCGGATTTTTCCGGTGGTAATTCAGGCCATCCTAACACTGTTCTTAACGAGCTGTTATATATATCTACAATGTATCCCTCTGTGCTTATTTCGATCAACGACGAGAGCGTCGGTTGATGAAGATTAATAGCTATTTTTGATTCTTTTCCAGTGATTGATTTTATTCTACGCTGAATTTCAGCATTGATTTGCTTAATTTGGTACGACCCAGTTGGTAACGAAACTGTTTCCCACTCTGGAGTACCATCGGGTTTATTCTTATACGAGAACACCAGTGTGTTATTGGGTTGCTGACCACTAAATGCAACCGATCTGATATTAGGCCAACTGTGATACACTCGTAGTTTTGCTAGCGCTATCTCCTTCACTGGGACCGGAGAGGGGAAATTCACACTGAATTCTGGATTCGTTGATGTTATTGATATCATACTCGTTTGTACTGGGTTCGTGTTCTCCACTATTCGTTGAAGTAATTCCATCGGTGTCGTCATCGCTGCTATACTCATGATTTATTTCTAATTTTGGTATCGAGGAATCATAAATACTGACCATCACTGAGAACTCACAATCTGGTAATGTTGATATTATTGAGATCATTTTTTGTTTTTTTGGGTTCGTGTTTTCTGATTCCATCGGTGTTGTCATTGTTATTATATTCATGTTGTCGCTCTAATTTCGATATCGCGGAATCAAAAATACTGACCATCGCTGAGAATTCACTATCTGATATAATCGTATTATCGAGTGACGACGATATCATCAATGATAATTGCGAGTATGCGGTTGATGCAATATGAAATTGAAGTAAGTAATTCTGCAGTTTACTCTGGCTGCATGATGATATCTTTTTTGCTATCCCGGTTAATATACCCCCGATTGTAGCCACCGCAGAAATGCAAATTGGAACTACGACCGGGGCAATCATTGTAACCGATGCAAGTATTATTCCGGCACCAGTGAGAACGCTTGACACCGAGTATATAGTAACATCAATTGCGGTGATTCTTCGTCGGTATTTTTTTTATTTTTATTTGATACTCCTCAGTGAGGGTTTTGAGTCTATTCTGAAATTCTCTGACCTGATCATAGCGACATTGCGTCGATGACAAAGTCATTGTTATTTTAAACCCGCTAGTGTTTTCAATTATTTGTCATCGTTAGCGGGAATTGTTAGTACTTCAGTCGGAAAAATGAGCTACGAGTTCTAAACACCAGGCTATTTTTGATCTAATGGTGGAGCTATCAACCGCGACGACATTAAAGCTTTTTTTGCGACCATCCATAATTAACGTCGCGGTGCCACCAGAGTAGGTTTTACCGTCCGCGATCATATTAAATTGATCGATAGAGATCCACGTTAGCCTGTAGATACCATCGGCCCATGTTGGCTTGTAGTCAGGGCCCACTATGCCGGGGAGACCCAAGATACCGATGGATAATGTAGTATAACCGTCTCTTATCCAATCCATGGTTCCATGATTAACCGTATACACGATATTTTTAACGCCCGTGTAGTGATGTGGAATCTTTACCTTTTCAGATATTCTTTTCAGGTTAAAAAGATCGTCGAAAATATCGAGATAATTTACCGTGATTCTGGTAGGATCTATTGTTTTTCCACTCTCCTCCCTGTTAGAGAAGAATAATGAAACCAGAAGGTCTTCAACTTTAAGCTCTGCTTGGGTTTTAATATGGTTGTCGATGTTAGAAAATTTCGTCGTGATATCTTGGAGGCTACTGCCCTCAAAGAACTTATTAACAATATCGCTGGTGTGCTTTTGTTTGTCAATAGCGCTTTTAATTTCCGCGAGAGTCATGCCTGTCAACGATGTGGTTTCAGACACAGGTGTTCTCCCTAAAAATTTATCCACGATGGTATTAAGTGTTGTTTGTCTCACCATAAACATATTAATATCTTTGAGAGTCATTGTAGATGTAGCCGGGACACCAAAGAAATTATTAGCGATGTAGGCATTGTGAGTGTGCTTGCCGATAAACTCACTGATTTCAGCGAGAGTCATGCCAGCCACAAGCGGGGTTCCAAAGAATCTACCAATGACGTCGTTAGTGGGTTTTTGATCTTCGCTTACTTTAAAAATCTCGAGATAATTTGCCTTGATTTCTGAAGCAGTCATCATCCTTCCAGCTTCCTTGTTAGCGAAGAATGAATTCAACAAGTCTTTAATTTCAGCGAGAGTCATGCCAACCACAAGCGGGGTTCCAAAGAATTTATGTACGACATTTTTGCGAAAACTATTATAACCTCGTATAAAATCATTCAGCTCACGTTCGTTGGTAGCAATCGCGTCGGTGATCGTAGACACAAGTGCGCCTGGTTTAAGTTGTCCATCGTTGGAATACAGTGCAATAGAGTTTTCAGCGGCAGCGCGATGCCGTATCAAAATGTCATTCACGGATATATTACTGCTTTTCAATTTACCCTGGCGATCTTGAAATACAACTATTTCGTTCGGGTCAACACTTGTTAAATTTAACGTCTCAGCGATTTCATCTTCTATTATTTTTTTTACATCCTCGATAGAACCCGCAGATGTTTCCTCGGTGGGTTCCAACATTGACAGAGGTTGTCCCCAAATATCGATCATTATTGTTAGCGTAACTTGTGTTTTCAATTTATTGATCCTTGTAATTTCCCACTCGTGTATTCGTTTACAATAATATGAGGTGGTTTCCACGGAGATCCAAAGGATTTTAATGAAATCTCCGCGAGTACATTTAATACTTCACGGCCGCATATCGGTGGATCATTTAATTGTTGTGTTGGCAGCGTGGAATAAAAAATCGGAAACCCTTTGAGTTTCATCGAGGAATTTATATACCGCATAAACTCGCTTGGCGGAGCTAACCCATATGAATCGAAATAGACAATCCCACGTGGATCAATCGCGTATGCAACCCAGTGAGTTCCCGATCCGCTGCTGTTATCAAGATTGATGATACCGGTTTCAAGGTTATTTGGTTTTCTCGGTAATTGATCTCTCATAAAAACCCCTCTGAAGTTTTTTATCGCTAGTTTTTTAGCAGCATCAATTAAATCAAAATTGGACATAGGAACCATAGGTCCCTCAACTATAGGTTCCTCAACAATTGGGCCGGAAATCGAAGATTTCTGAATTAATAAACCGTTCCTGGTATTTTTCTTAGACCCGATCCGTTCACGGATTTGCCGCTGTACCATGAATACGGGGTTCCTGGTAGGTACAACCCCTTTCCCTTTTTTTTATATCCTTTCCCAGTTGCCTTTTTCAACGCCATCCCTGCTGCGGTCCCAACGGCTCCCAACGCTGCCGCCTTCGCCACCGCTGGGGCAGCCGCTGCAATCAATGCTGGTATTGCGGCTAACAATGGAAATATACCACCTGATTTTATCATGTTCGCGACTGCAGCTTTCGAAAATTCTATTTGAACTCCTCGCTTATTTTTCATTGCATCATTGAAATGTTTTATTTGACGATCCGTTAATGATATTTTATGTGTACCTCCGGACATCTGCGCTGGTTTTAACGTTATTGTTGTTCCACATTCCTTAGCGGATTTTGATTTTAATTTCTTGACCTGACCATCAGTCAGCTTGACACTAACAACACTATATGGCATTTTATTGTAAAACATATTTATTCTTTCAATTGATCTAATTGGGGAAATCCTATGGAAACTTTTCAAGTTTCATTTACAGATTTTCCACTGGTGCATCAACAAGTCTCATTCGTCCGCCAGCCCCTTCTAACAACATTGATTTGTCGCTGGGAATAACAGCAACCGCTCTATAATCAACACCACCAGGATCTATACGAGCCCTAAAATGTATATCAACAACGGATTGCCTTGTTAAATCAAGATGTTCCAGTGAAAAGTAATAAATTGGATACAAGTTCTTAAAATCGAGCTGAGATATTTGCAAACCAGTATCAACATTTTGATCACGACCCATATATGACAGCATCCGATGATACACACGTGCTATTTGGTTGTTTCCGTAATTAAGCTGTATATCCTCAGATGGTTCTTGTTGTCCGTTTATTCTCAGTGAAACCTCACTTACCCCTAACCGATCAAATATCATATGACTGCGTTCTTGGGAACCTAATCGATTCCGATTCTGCAGCGCTATAAATATATGACGTGGAGCTGAAACGCCTTGTTTTGATGCCAGGTGCCATGTTAATGTACCATTAACATTATCCTCTTTAGCATCAGTCGTTGTTGTTAGCCAACTTAGCAATGATTTACCACCGGTTTCCATAAACGAAAGTAGCCGCTCTTCCGTGGTAATTGATGGAGTCATTACTGGCATCCATAATACTATTTTACTCAAAACAACTTTACCTTCATTGGCACCAGTACGCCAAATTGCATCATTGTCATTGCCTTTTCGCACTAATGCGATTGTGTGTTTGGCTCCATAGATGACTTTTCTGACATTTCTGCAGAATCCAAATATGTGATGGAGTGGAATCGCACATGAAAACTTTCTCTCTTGTCCTTCCAATGCTAATTTTCGTGTTGCAAATCCTAAATTGAAATTACCATTAACGCCTCCGAGAATATCAAACGCAGCTCCGGGTCTAGCTCGACGTTCTGGATTAATTGCTTCTCGTTGATTATCAACTGAAGTGTCTTGCGGTGTTAACACTTTAATGTATTGAAGGTGGTCAGCGTTATCAGAGGTATCCTTTGCAAACATCATAGATGGACCAGCCGATCTTGTATAATCATCGGAGTATCTTGATAGTCCGATTATTGTTGTTGCAACATCAACCTCGCGTTCTATTGATTCAATTTCTTTTCCATCAATGAGATATCTTGCACTTTCAAATAACGCCATTATACCGTTGTTGACGAAACCAACTCGGATATTTTGATCATTTGCATATGGGGTATCAGCTGCATCATTTGTTACAAGTTTTCCTTCTACTTCAATAAATGCTTCACATGGTAAAAAGTATTTACTGGTATCTTGAACTTGAAGTTCAATTCGCGATCGTAGGTCGGGTTGTATTGCATGATAGGAATAGTATTGATAATCGCGGACGGAATCATCCTTGCGCATTGGGGCTTCCATATCTAACGCGGGATCAGCTGTTAGTTTAAACATTTATAACATTACTAGCGTTTTCAATTGTGAAACTCGAAGAGTTTAACGCTAGCATTTTCATCTTTGTAATCATCGCCGTTGAAAATTCCTCGAATTTCTTTTTAGTTTCAAACCACTTCCTGCTATCGCGTTCATGATAGCGCTATCTGTTACCGGTGGTGACGAAGTCAATTGCGCTAGTTTTTCTTCCACTGCGTTATTTATTGCTTTGCTGATTTTTGCAGGCATCACTGTAGTTGATGGCAGCACTAATGACGAAGTCATCGATGACGAAGTCATTCGTGGTTTCTTTCGTACCAATGATGCTATTTTATCTTTCGCGGCAGAAAATGCCTTTCCTGCAAGATTTCCAACGAAATTGATTCCCTTATCACGGATAGCATCAATGGCTTTCATTGATAATTGTTTAGCTAACGGCGCCACCTTGGGAGCCATTCTTGTAAATAACCCCGCAATGGTATTGCCGAAACCATCTCCGTACCACGCGCGATAAACAGGCAATCGTGAGTTCACCACGTAGACGCTTACGGGTTTATCATGGTTGTAGTGTATAATCATCTTATTATAAAACTAGTAGTTTTTCAATTAGTGATCAATCGCTTACATCCATAAGATTTTCATCGTTGTGATTTTCAACTAATTCAGCAATAAGTTCTCGATATACATTAATGTCCATGATACCACCAGCAAATAATCGTCTACAGATATCAGCGGCCTCGTTAATTATCTCGACGGAGTTATTTCCGGCTCGTTTCCCTCCGATGAGAACCTCTAACCGTGATATATCACTGAGAATGTTACCAGGGCATGTCACGGTAGAGTCAAAGACATCCTTTGGATTTTTAATCGAATATCCTTTTCCGCTTGTTTTCAAAGTTGTACCAGTTTCATCATACTCTTCAATTCCCCTTCTAAATTCTTTATATCCCAATTCTCTTTTATTTAAACGGCCAACACCCTTATTCGTTTTATACTACCAATCAGCCCATTCATCTCGGCTTATTCTACTGTTTTTATACTCGTCTTTTAAAAATTCTTTTCTGGAATGAAAGCTTTGGGCGGCGAAATCACCAAAAATCTTATAATGTTCGGGTTTTATTAATTGAGGTCGTTTGATTTCTGCTATAGCTCCTTCGGTGAGTTTGTCTATAAAGGAAACACCTCTTGGGGTGACGACATCAACAGGTTGTGGTTCAGGTGTGGAAACTCTTTGAGTTTCATCATCAATATCAGCTAATCGTTCATACTCACGCTGAGTTTTTATATCACTGGATAACTGTTGTATCCCTGCGCGTGTTTGTCCGGTCTCTGCTGCTATCTTTTCAAGCACACCAAGAACAGGCACTTCTCGTCGCTTGCCTTCCTTAGGAATATCTCCGTATATTGCTCGTTCAGTTGCTGTTTTCACATCGCTGGTCGCCTTAGTTACCGGGGCGAACAGTTGTTCACTTGACACAGAAAAGTCAGTCTGCGCTTGTTGTCGTTGTTGAAGTTGATCGCGAACTCTGTCTCGAACCGGTATAAACTTTTTAATTGCTGATAGCCGCTCTCGGGCTAATCTAGTTGTAAGCGATTCACCAACCATATATTGTTTGTGAACTAAATTTTCAAATGTGAAATCCGGAGGGTTTCCATCATAATTAAAAGCTTAGTTATTAAATAACTTAGTTATTAAATAATGTACCATCAAGCTAACGTATTCATCTTCGACAGGGTTAAACTGTACGACGCTATTCGCGAGTGTTTCAGAAATAACATCGCTGGGGATTTCAGAATTGTAATATCTGAGAATGGCGATGAACGATTTGTGTTAACGACGCGGCAACAAGAACAATTACGTGAAAATGGAGGCGTCGCGGTGATTACTTGCTACTACGACCAGATCATCCATTATGCACATAACTGCATGAGCAAGTCCAAACTGATGAGTATCCTTTCAGGAGAAAATCCTATGTAACAAGTGTTACAAAAAAACGCTAAAAAAAAAATAAATAAATTATTTAAATTATTTACGAAAGCCTATATTATTTTTTAGTAACACTCACGTGGTTAAGATACGGGTCGCTCCTCGTTTAACATTTTTCTAAGATCACGAACTTTAGAACCAATTTCAGCTCGTTTTTGATATTCTTGGCCAAGCTTTTGACGTATTGCTTCAACGGTGCTAAATAGCGTTATAAATAAATTAATGTCGTTACCGTACAAACAACCATTAATGGATTTTTGAATTCCTTTCACGAGCCTGTACATCCTAGGTAAAACATAACGACCCCTACTAGACAGATATTCAATATCTTCATATTCCGAGGTAATCTTGTCAACGTCGAGACTTTCAGATAATAATACCCCTTTATTATTTAAATTTGAGATTTCAGCAATTATAGCATTTACATCATTGATATCCATTATTTATATTTTTATATAAATAAATTTATTTATAAATATAGTATACTGTATCTCTAATTAATAAAAAAAAAAACATATATGACAACACATCTTTGGAACTCCTTGGGTGCCTTCGCATCCAAGTAAGCCCAAGGGGGACCCGAAACATACATCTCCGGAAGGGAGGCCTAAGGTGGCAAACGCCATCTTAGACCGCCCAGAAGATATGCTTGGGGGGGGACGTCACAACATGGACGGCACAATGCCATATATTTCCGCTCGAGTGTTGCGGCAAATTTTAGGCATAACATATACTTAATTAACTTAATTAAGGATGGATTATAATTCAATGGAACGATGATGGTATGATGTGGGCGTGGTAAACCAAACCAACATGGCAACCCATGAAATCTCATTCATGGTTGCATGAGTTGGAAAAAAACACCAACCCACGCTACCGAGAATGCGATAGCATGGGTTGCCATGTTGGTTTGGCTGAGGGGGACCGCCCCACCCCCCACCCCCCAATTAATAGAAAAAAACATCTTCCGTTTCGCCATCAAATAATGTATTTGCTATGGGGACCGAACACACGTAGTTGATAGATCTATGTTTACAAGACAAACACGATACCATTACACCACGGACTAGTCATACAGAATAGAGATTTTTTAATATATATATATATATCTGATATACTTAACAATAAGAGATTTTTAAAATAGACAATTTTACTGTATCCATCGTATTTAGGAATATAAAATACTAAGTACACAAAAAAAAAATTAATTTAACTGTTTGTAAATATCAATCACGCATGCCTGCGTCAGTGAAATACCGATCATGCAGGGTGGGAAACAGAAGTGTGTACTGAAGGTCACATGAATACCGATCAATATAGAGGAGAGGGAAGACATGTATACTTAACAATAAGAGATTTTTAAAATAGACAATTTTATGCTGCAACAATGAGAAATATTTTAAACAAAATAATACAGTTGTTTAATAAAACAGCGTTTTATATATACTCTGTTATAATTCTCTAGATAAAATACATTCACATACAAGGAATTTTAACCACGCCCACATACTTCAATGAATAGGAAACACTCGCGTTCCGGCTGAGCGAACATAGGTAATGCGTGGATTATAAAGAACGTCTGTACTGAAAAGAACGAGTTAGCTGTCTGCTTTACTGCTAGTCCACCCACCCCACACATGAGATATGTAGATAAATAAAACTAATAATGCAGTTTTAGCCCACAAGTGACAATAAAAAGTTTTATTCTCTATCGAAAACTCATGCATTATATCTCCATTACAGTCACGTGGGCGCGCCTAGTCAAGTACAGGTAATATAGCAGGCGACAAATTCCTTTGACGTCATAATACAAGGGAACTTAGTAGGTAGGGTGTGAATTGTAGTGCGGATTTATCCATAAAGGATTTATCTCCCTTAAATAGTTTCAGTGTATACGAACTTTATTTTATGACCATTTTTTTTAGACAGAGATGTTTTAATGATTTTTTCAGCAACAAATCGAATTGAAGTACTACAAATATCGAAATATTTTCCAGCCGCATTTATCGACTGAAAGCTTCTCTCTTCATTATTTTCTAAATCAAACGATTTCACACCCTTGGGATGTTTCGCGTGCTTACCAGCGTTGCTTTTTAAAAGGTTATCGCGCTGCGAGACGGCTTGAAGATTCCCAAGACAATTATCAGTCTTCACGCCATTTATGTGATCAATCACAAGACCGTCTTCGATTAATCCGTAAAATGCTTCATAGATGGCTCTGTGACAGAGATACTTCTTCCTCCCAGCTGAAAACATCAAATAGCCCATATTATTCAGATACCCAACAGGTTCTTTGAGTCTGCGGTGCCTGACAACACCATCACTAGAGGCTTCGTAATTAGCAAGCACTGGGTGAGGTCTGAAATCTTGGCTCATTTGTATAATAATACTACTTGTCTAATTTATTATCTGCTTTAATTATAAATCTCTGGATATAATCTTGAGGGGTTTTTATTACTTTGTCCTTGATTTTATCAAGGATGACGGAGTCAATGATTCGTTTGTCATAGTAGCGTTTTAGTTCCCTGTATCGTTTACCCCCACAAGCAAGGCATAATTGCGATTTTCCTCTAACACCCACCCCACATTGGAGGCATGGGAGAGGGCCTTTTGAACCGTTTCTCACGCTTTGCATATGATACCCACAGAATTCACTTCTGCATGATTTGTTACACGGGGTTGTAGATCCAATCATTAGCCACTTGCAGTGATTCATTATACTATATTTCTCTATTTAAATACTTGTTTTAATTATAACATGGAGGAGTTCAAGAGATTATCGAAAATTAAGCCCTGGAAAAATACTAAATTCAATCTTGATAGGGAGTTCCAAAGATTATCGAAAATCAAACCTTGGAAAAATACTAAATTCAATCTTGATAGGGAGTTACAAAGATTATCGAAAATCAAACCTTGGAAAAATACTAAATTCAATCTTGATAGGGAGTTACAAAGATTATCGAAAATCAAACCTTGGAAAAATACTAAATTCAATCTTGATAGGGAGTTACAAAGATTATCGAAAATCAAACCTTGGAAAAATACTAAATTCAATCTTGATAGGGAGTTACAAAGATTATCGAAAATCAAACCTTGGAAAAATACTAAATTCAATCTTGATAGGGAGTTCCAAAGATTATCGAAAATCAAACCTTGGAAAAATACTAAATTCAATCTTGATAGGGAGTTCCAAAGATTATCGAAAATTAAGCCTTGGAGAAATACTAAATTCAATCTTGATAGAGTCTCTGATACACCAAAACGTCTAATCGGTGATAGAACTATACTCGGTAAAATCAGGGAGTGTTTTAATGAATTCTACCGAGACGGTGCAGCATACTGTTGGTCGACATTTCGAATTATTGATGAAGATGTCAATGTACCCATCATCGATGCTACTATGAACGATAAAAGAGCAGCTGAGATAATTTCACACCTTGGTGAAATTGCAAAGCAATTTCCATCCAAAGGGGAAATTCAAAGATGGAAATCCAAAGGTGGAAAATCCAAAGGTAAATTGCAAAGCAATTCCCAACAAAGCAATTCCAATCAGAAGTATTTTTTCAGAATAAAATTCATTATCGAAGTCGAAGGCAAATGGATTATTAAGGATAAATTTGAACCAATCCTCAAGGATAAAAAAACTGTCATTGTAAGTAGAGATTCCAAACCAGGAATTCTAACTGGAATTGACAAACCATACTACGAGAGATCTTATCCCGTAACAGCAATCGTTTATGGGATATATCCGTTAAATGATAAACCCGATATTGCAAAACTAGCTCCTATGAAATATTCACCATTGACTTCGTCAAGGCTCAATTGTGTAGCAACACGGGTAATGGAACACTTCACAAATGCATCCCGAGGAAATAAACTAACTGATCTGCGACGTAGGAAAATAACCGAATGGGAACTGACAGTGAAACAGCACGGTGCAAAGATTTCTGATATAGCTAAATTAGAAACATCATTAAGATTTCCAATAACCGTTATGACGATAACCGGAGAAGTATTACACGAACCGAAATATAAATTACAAGGAGCGCCAATACAAATTATTGATCATAACGAACACGCGTGGACACCTGCAGTAACAATATTTCCACGAGATAGAACCGTGAGATATATCCCCCCGGAATTTTCCGGGGATGTTTTCTATGAAGAGAAATTATTTGATGCTATTCATGCGTTGTGTAAAGATGATCCTGTGTCAGTGTGGTTACTTAGTAGTGCTGGTTCCGAATCAGGATTTGATCAATTTGTAAGACCAAATGGTGAATTATATCGCGTTGAAGAATTAGATAACAGAATGAGAAAAATCGCTAATGATTTTTCACCAGAGAGTTTCCATGAAAACTACTCACGGATAGTTTTACTATTTCTTCAGTGGTAGCTCACTTCGCAAGAGAAAAAAACTCCTGGCGTCCAACACGAAGTGATTTTCTCGAGGATGTTAAATTGAGTTGCATCGAATTTGGTCATGGAGGACTGTGGAATACAAAATACCATCGTGACGGTATGATTTCAATTGATATATCCGCGTGTTATCCTGGAAGTTTTCTCGGGTATGGAGAATGTAGTAACTATTTTAAACGATTTGGACACCCCACGCATGAAATGACTCGTGTTGCGATTAATGGACCATTACCTGATTTTGATTTAACCGGATTCGCTCGTGTGATATCATTTGAACTCGCTACAGGGTTACATCCGTGTAGTTATGTTTGGCTCGGTAGACACCTATCTGAAAAGGCCTGGATGCCAATAGTGTTACTACGATATATGATTGATTGTGGCATGCTGATATCGTTGATTGTTTCCGAAGCTATTATATGCTATCGAGCTCAGAAAGAAGTTTGGCTACCACAACCCGATCTAGATCGTATAATCAGCGAACTACGAAAACAGTGTCCAGATGGAAATTCTTCGAATTTCAGTGAAGAAGAAATCATAAATTGGTCTAAGAAGTTATTTGAAAGTAAAAAAGAACAAGCAAAAGATCTCGGAAGAAAAATAATCGGTAAATTTACCCAGGGTGGAAGATACGACAATGCAAAATTTTCCTCGCGGTTGATCATAGACGTCGCTGAATACGATTTTCTTGTAACGGATTTAACGAAACAGGGAAAACTTGTATCCCATAAGGATGCTTTTCTATCCAATGGTGAGAAATTGGGTACGGTTGTTACCTACTGTGATGGATATAATTCCCAGTACACACATTTGAGAAGTTCTATGCTAGCTTATGCTTCTATCAATTTATTTTCGATGATAAATAGATTTCCTAATACCGCGGTTAGAGTAGCCACTGATTCGATGTATATACACAATAAGTACAAATCAGCTGTAGCGGCATTCACAGATCCGGAGGAAGCGTGGGGGCGTTGGCGATTTAAAAAGGAGATGCTACATGAGTATTGTGAATCCGCAGACGTTGCCATGGATGAAAAGTACTTAAAATGTGATGAGATTCAATCAGAATTTTCTAATGCACCACCGGTATCTGATCCAATATGTAGATACAAGACAGTTTATTTAAACGGTTGTGGTGGGTCAGGAAAGACAACTCGTGCAATTGAATTATATCGTGGTGGTGGAAATACTTGTATTTCTACTAACATGATTGTGTTAACACCGACTCACAGACTCGCCAGAGAGATGATACAGCGAGGGGTAAATGCTTGCACTTACCATAGTTTTTTTCGATGGAAAGGTGACAAATGGACTCCTGAGCGTATGGGTGATAAATTCATTCCTGAAATCATAATTTGGGATGAAATATGCACAGTGTCATTAGATGTATTAAAAACATTTCTTGAGTGGTTGTTAAACAAAAACACAAAAGTCGTCATGTGCGGGGATCACGGCCAACCACCACCATTTGTCGGTGGATCTCCACATGAATGGCTAAAGGGTTCTGTAGACTATTATGAAGAAATTAATACCGACCATAGATCACTTGATGAACAATTACGCGAGTTCAAAGCACTGCTTAGATTACAACCGGATAAAATCCAATGCGAAATAGCGCGTGAAATAATTTCAGAAACTCCTATGAATGATTTCTGGGAAACGTGGAGACCAAATGATTTGATAGTAGCAAGTAGAAAAATAATCAGAGACACACTTCAGATGAAGTTATTTGAATTGCATAAAGAAAAATTTGCAACGCTTCCAGTACCGTTGTGTTATAGGCCTTCGGATACACGAAAGCAGAATATAGAAGTTGATATTCCAAGCCTGACAAAGTCAGGAAGTGAAAAGCAGATTCTCGTATTAAATGATATTGTGCTGGTTGATATCAATGTCGTTGAAGATGCATTGCGTGCTAATAAATCCCCATGGACGCTAGGATACGCAGCAACAATACACTCTTCACAGGGATTGACTATATCGGATACAATTGTTTGGATGGTAGATAATCGCATCGAATGGTCGAATTTAGTCTATCTCGCAGTATCCAGAGTACGAAGAATAAATCAGCTTCGAAGAATTGTCGTCATGACAGAGTCAGGTGGCGATGATGAAATCATTGGTGATGATAATGACACAACAATAAGTGATATTGATGTTAGCATCATTAATAAAAAACTCTCCGGTTACAAACAACAGGACAAAAAAAAACAACGAGAATTTGATATTGATGCTAAATTAATAATCACTTTGAAGAAACAACAGAATAATCACTGCGCGAGTTGCAATTGTATAATGCGTTGGCAGTATTCGGATAAGGATCCTCGCCAATTCACCGTAGACAGAAAAAATAACAATCTCGGTCATGTCAGAAATAATGTGATGTTGACTTGTCTTGAGTGCAATAGACGCCGGGGTGAAAGCACAATGCCTCTGGCATCGGGTGCTAATTAAGACCATGCGGTGGCAATTGAGTATCCTCGGGAATCACTTGCAGTTGTTGTCGAGTAAATCCTCGCTGAGGAGCAGTTGAATCCAGTTTATAGATTGCTGGTCTACCAGTTGATCGTGTTATACTAGATATCTTATGCGTAGTGACGCTCCAAATAGGATCAGTAGCCCTTTTTCTACCCCCTTCAAGCTCTCCTGGTTCGTATAAGTACCTAACAGTGACATTACTACCAAGAATTGGTTGGGAAACGCTAGCGTTTCTAGGGAAATCTTTTTGTGGTTGTACGGGTATAGACTTCTTTTTAATCGCGTTGATAGGTTTCATGTTGATTGTTCTAGTAATCTCGTTATTCAGTGCAGTAATCACAGCTGGTAACCTTTTGACCCATTCACGGGATCGCTTTTCTTGAATGAATTCTTTTGCGTATTGATATCCAAATAACCGCTCAGCAATCGTCCGATTAAATCGTTCGACAATGGCCTGATCGCGATGTAGCGCAGTATGCCCTCGTCGTATGGTGACATTATGATTTTTCATTGTAGATAGAACTGCACCCTGAAATTCCTTGCCAGGATCAACCTGCAATAGATTCGGCCAGTGCAGAGGACCTCGTCGATAAATCCTTTCAAATGCAGAAGCAACTTCAGTGGCTGATTTTGTTTTTAACGGTTCTGCTTCTTTGTATCGACTTGCAATATCAACTACGGTTAACGCGTATTTGTAACCACGATCATGTGTCAGAAATAATATATCAGCCTGATGAACTTCATTAGGAGCGGTCACATCAAAATGCGAGAATTGAATTTGTTTAGGTGGTGGTAGATAAATTTGCCATAGTGCCTGTTTAGATAACCAATCCGCCGCTGTAGTTTTTTTCACTTTTGCAGCGCTAGCGAGTTTATGGACTGCTGATTTACCCCTCCAGTATCCTCTTGGGGAATAATAAATTGATTCCATATTAAAATGCTAGCATTTTCAATTACCAGCACCCATCATCAATTTGCCTTTCATAGCTGATTTTACCAACCACGAAGCCAACTTTTCTTTAAAAGATTTATCAGGAATAGCATTTAACGCATGAATTAATTTCACATCCGCGAGATGCCTGTGTTGCAGGTTGCTGCTTTTATAAGCAACATCATGAAGGTGACAGGCCTTATCAATGGCGTTTATTGGTTCTTCACCGGGTCGGGGTTGATTTTGATCATCAAGTCTGATATCTAATCGTGTTCCGGGACCACAATAGCTATATCCTGGAAGGTGCTTTTCTCCGGGGTACTTTGCCCATGGGGTTCCAGGGAGCTTTGTCAATTTGGCTGCGATATCACCTCCTCGTTTTTTTTTAAAACATCTCCGGATTGTAAAATCTTTGATTTTGTAGAAATAAATCTAAACTTTTTTATACCACATGTTGCACATCTACCAGTTAGTGCTGATCTGTTATTTTTAGTTGTAACCGTCGTCACATCATTTGTGCTAGTACGCGTTTTACACTTCACACAATATAGATCCATAATTTATGTATAGAGATATGAATATAATTGATTTTTCAGCGACTAAAATAAGAGAACCAGTTAAGCATCATGCAGCGCTACCAAACTCTATCCGCGCAATTATAATCGGGCCATCTGGATCCGGTAAAACGCAATTGTTGCTCAATTTAATAATGAGATGGATGAAGTGGGATAAGTTGTATTTAATTGCCCCTAGCGTAGATGATCAACGATGCTATGAAGTGTTAAAGGATTTTAACGAGAATGCATCAGAAATTAAAGGTGAGAATACCATTGATTTTATAACTGATATTGACGAGGCGCCATCCGTGGATGACCTTGATGGGAGCATTAACAATTTAGTCGTATACGACGATGTGATGTTAGACAATCAAAAAAACCCAGCTAGAATATTTTCCCGGGGGCGTCACAAAAACACTGATGTGATATATGTCACTCAACGCTACACTCAGATTCCAAAAGTGATCAGAGATAACTGTAATATTCTTGCTGTGTTTAACGGCGTTGATACACATACGCTACGAAATATTTGGCAGACATGGTGTTCCGATATGGACTTCAATCAATTTAAAAATTTCTTTAGTCATGCTCAGTCAACCCCGCATGGATTTGTAACAATAAATTTACATGATCCTCGGACTCGATATCGTATCGGACTCGATCAAATATTTGGTTGAAATCGTAAATGATTTTTGTTAACCCAGAACTGAAAGTTCCAGCAGCAGAGAGGGTGGATGACAACGACGTTGGCGTATATAAGGAAATCTTATTTTATCGAATAGACGCCATTTTTTTTACTATTTGGTGGAAGCCTCAGATTTCCGAATCGACGCTCGGAAAGTTGTGAGGTTCACCCTCTCTGCTGCTTGTGTATTAGTGTTGAAATACCGCTCCGGTGGCCTAGTGGTTAGAGCGTACGCCGCGGAAGCGGGAGGTCGTGGATTCGATCCCTGGCTGAGTCATACCAAATACTTACAAAAATGGTACTTACAGCTACCTCGCTTTGCGCTTAGCATTAAGAGATTTGCGTTAGAACTGGTCAGCCTGGTGTCAGGATGTGACTGGGTGGGACATCATGCTACATGTCTACAGCATGATGCCCCAGTGTTAGACATCACTATAAGCTGCCTCACTGCAGACATCATAGCGATAAAACTGAAACTTTGTGAAAGCTAAGTAAAAAACAATACTAATCAAACAAACAAACAAGTTTTGAAATATATTTTGTATAATGCTATAAAATACAGTACATTTGTATGGCAACCGCGAATACCAACGTTATAATTGATACGAAACGCCAATAGCCAACAAGGAAATTGGTCGATTATGCCAAGATAACGTTAATGGCGTACATAAAAAACATATGCAAAACAGTGTGTGGTCCTTATAGTACACTGTATGACTATAGAGTAACACAATTTATGGCAAGAGTACTAAGAAAAATGTGTTGCTAAAATAAATACCAAAGAAGTTGCGTATAAAGAATGTTTAAATAAATTTTAAATCTTGAACAATTGAATTCACGAGATTACACCTTCACAAGATCTACTAGCACGAGTTTCCTCTGACCCTTGCACCCGATTTAAAAATGGGGTGGCAAGTGTCAGAGGAAACTCTGACTCGAGATCTACAATATAACGATATGTTAGGTTGCTTTTTTCTACAATAGGATACTAAGCAATATTGAATTGATACCATAAATGACTTTAAAAAATTAATTGCATAATCTTTTATTTCGAACTCCAAGGTATATTCCAGCCTCCCTAAAATTTTCTTCTTTCGCTTTTGCATCAATTTCGTCCACTATATCTCAAATAACGGTGTATCCCGCATCATTTCATCCACTATATCTCAAATAACGGTGTATCCCGCATCATTTTCATCCACTATATCTCAAATAACGGTGTATCCCGTATCATTTCATCCACTCTAGCTCAAATAACGGTGTATCCCGTATCATTTCATCCACTGTATCTAAAAAAAATGGTGTATCCCGCATCATTTTCATTGAAAATATTTTCTGTAGATATTTTATATCTTGTCTTACATTTCCTTGAAGATCTTTATGATGCAGTTGTACTACACACATGAAGATATTCCAAAAATGGATACTGCGAAATGCTCGCTTTGATAAATCGATTGTTTCATTTTCGCCCCATTTAGGTTACACTATCTCTATGAGAAACTAACTTTGTTTCCTCGCATACAATAACAAGTGATTTTAGACTTATCTAATGCATCACCAGGATGTATTATAATTAACATTGTTGTACTAAAAGTTATATTTTGTTTGCACGTTTTACTGTATAATGGTCGAACAAATCGTGATAATACATTTAGAATGGCTTTTTTTTATATAAAAAAAATGTTTCCGTTATATATCATGCAAAGTTACCGCGATGTCTAACACCACATTTATAATCGGGGATGTACATAATTGTATTATGGGTTTCTTTTATGCACTTTTGTTTTGAGTGTATTGTTATTTAGAGTTAAACTAGGAAGTCACGACTTTTGAAAAAAAAAATAGTTTTAAAATATCTGAAAATGGAATCAGTTTTGTATGTATGTATGTATGTATGTATGTATGTATGTATGTATGTATGTATGTATGTATGTATGTATTTATGTGTGTGTGTGTGTGTGTGGATGTATGTATGTGGGGTGCGTGCGTGCGTATATATGTATGTATTTATATGTGCATACGGCTCAACGGCAACTCGGCACATACAGTACCATTTAAGTTTTGGTATCCAAAATGGCGTACAAAACGGAGATAAAGGCAAAATAGTAAAATCATTAAAATAAAAAAGTGAAATTATCCATATAAATATCACTCGCTTGAAAGGTTTAAGACCTTCACAGATGGAACACGAGGCGTATCAGAGGGCAAAATTGTTGCCTCAGTTAGTCGCCCTTTAAGACACCCCGACTAGTCGCCCATTTAAGACGCGCCGACAATGAAAAACCTGGTAATAATTTCCCCACATGTACATTCTGTCACCTACCCGTAGAATTGTATGGTACTGTTCAGTTTATTTAAGACAATAGCACTATCAAAGATAAAACAAAATTGTAACAGTGCCAGAAATGGAAAATGTTTCTACATCGTCCATTCATAAAATGTGTTGTAAATTTGAACAGAGTCCAAATGTTAACTCGAGCCCAATTACTCAGAATGAATGCGTACCAAAAGACAAGTTACGGACCGTCACAGTGTTAACCAGACAAACAATATGTAATTAAAAGACGCACTTTACAAATTGTATAAGTACATATCAAGCTAGTTGCTAGATGATGTGTAGTCTTCTAGGGTATGTTCTTTCACCAGTACGAATAATGTTCACAAGACACAGTGTATATTGACTGTATTCAGAGGCCTAGCTATGATATTTTGCGCCCGGGGACGAACTATAAAATTGGCGCCCCAGCCCCCTCCCCTTTTAATCACATTTTTCTATGACCGATTTATTACCCTTGTTTACTTATTATAATGTAACGTTATAAGCCTCATTTTGACGCCCCTGTACCTTGGCGCCCGGGGACATATGTACTCCCCTGCCCCCCCCCCCCCCCCTCTTAGCTACGCCTCTGTCTGTATTTATTAGTTACCTTACATAAAGCACCGCTTTTCATTCTAAATTTCGATCTTCGAAACATAATAAAAACAAGGAAAATATACAAAAATCCAAAAGCAAGTGCATGAAGGTAAGAAACCCATTTTATGAATCATAGGTGGTACTCTGGCTGTAGGTGTTGCACTAGCGTGGATTATGGGTACATATGTATACAGGATTATATTTTACAACCAAATTCTGAATAACGACTTTTTTGTGTCTGGTTCAGGGCCAAAAATAATAGTGCAGCATCTTTTTTCCGAGATAATTTGAATTTAAAAATGAAAGGGATTAAATTAATGGCGATGATGCACAAATATCATTACGTCTATTGATTCTGTTAATTTTATTGGTTAATTATCAAGATATAGAACGCAGTAACCCTCTTTGAAAAAAATCATTCAAGTGGGGTTAATGAACACCACCTGGACATAATAGATCGTTTGACTTGCAATCGGGTGTAGATCACGTGCCGACTAGCTATAAATAACTTAGTAGTACAAAACGCTAACACCTTGCGCTTCAAAAGTTAAAATGCAAATATCCATTTTTTGAACCAGTCAATAAAATTAATTATATTATGTTCAGAAAAAAATTCATGTATTGGTTATTAACAGTGGAAATTCTGGCCCCCATCAACCCTTTCCAAAAAATGATATATTTTCACTAAACATTACGGAGTCATCGGAAGTAACTGCTTTCAAATCCTCATCAGATCACAGAATGGCAATTGATAGATTCACAAAGCTGATGAAATGACCAGGAGAGATCTGGTGGGGGAGGGGAGGGACAGGTAGAAGGATATAAAGGCTCAATTATTGATGGCTGACTTTTGCCCAAGCAACGACTGACCCAGGTCAACGCAGAGTTGATTTACGGATCCCCGGTTTAAATATGTACGCTGTTCTTAGTCAGTATGGATGTGAGTCTCCGTCAAGGTATCATCATCAGATTGGATGAATATCGTCCATCTTTCTTTTCGCATTCTGTTAAAATGAAATATATTTTTATTAAAAAAATGCAAAGTGGACAAGATATATTCGCGCTTGTTATGTGGACAGAATAGATTAAAATGTCGGCATAGCAACTTAATGCTGTTATGTGGACAGCATACATTCATATACGTAATGTAGATTCGATAACTTCACACTTATACACGTGCTGGACATTTTGGTATTTGTGTCAAATAGACAAAGTGTATCCAATTATGTTGTATGTAAAGATTAAATTCAGCAAACGCATGTGGAAAAATTTTCAGTTCTTTCAAGCCTATTCTATCTAACATGCCGAATAATACTTTATTTTTGTACGAGTCTTTATTAGAAAATGTTAATTCTAATTTAAACAGTGTAATAGTCATGAACTAAATCTGAAATATGTTTGAAAGCAAATGATTTTGACGTGCAAAGTGTTTTCAACAATTGATCATGACATCAAAGGTTTGAATTTTATTATTCTTCTTTCTTCCTTTGTAAATAAATTTGTGGTTCTGATAACTGGCGTTTGTCATTCTTCATGTCGAGGGGTGTCTGATGTGGGATAAGTTGGTGGAATGGTTTACATGATGATATATACGTTCTGAATCTAATACTAACAGCTGTAAAAATGTCTTCTGGTCAGCTGGCAAGGGAAAAAGGGCAAATAATCCGAGTTATTATGATATAATGGTTCAAAAGCAACACAGGTAGCTGGGGTTTTTAGCTATAATTTTTGATGGTTGCAAGAGCGTTTTTCTCATTTCAACTTAGACTTCCTTCTTTAATTGTTATATATATATATATATATATATATATATATATATATATATATATATATATATATGATATACGATTGCGTTGCATTTCTTTTGTTCATTGTTATTTGTTTTCACATTGTACTGAGTACAGTATACGTGAAGTTGATAGTCTATGAGTTCAGAGAGTTGGCAAAACGTTATGCAGTTAGGGGGAGAGCAAAAAAAATCTTGTAGAGAGGAGCAGGCTCGGGACGGGGAAAAGGGAGATAGAAAATGTCATGTTCGAATTAAAGAGACAATCGAAAAAGAAAACGATTGAATTGAAGGAAAGAAATAATTAGAGAAGCGAGGGAATATATCGAAGCAGAAGGAGAAAAGGAAAGAAGGGAATTTTGGAAAGACATTTTTTTTTAACATCTGACAAAGTTAGTAAAAGAGAGTTTGAACAGAGAACATTGAAGAGGGAATATAAACGGGCATTGGGTGTGAAATTGCGGCTGTCAGAAATTACTTAACGGAACGAACATAAATTTGAACCGGGGTAAAATAAACTACATTAGCTCATTTTGATGAAGAAAAAGTATTATGTGGATGGTACCCAGCACAGCTTAGATCGATATGTTAAAGGAAATCCATTATATGTCTATTCACGCGAGTGATCCGTTAGACATTATTATACTGACGTGCTTTTGATACGGCTTGATTTGATCGAGCAGACTTTTGGAAAGAAACTAAATGCAGCAAATTAGAGAAAGGAAAGACGTTTACCCAATTTTAAGTGCGTCAGAGAACAACCTAGAGCCATTCGGTATGATATGGGAAAGTTGATGACATGTTTAAAGAGTTGATATACTGTTAAGTGGTTGGTTGTTGACCATATATACAAAAACATTATTGTTGTAAAAGAAAAAGAAAAAAAAGAAGAAGAACAATTACAAATGTGGAGGACATGTTCACGATATGACAAAATCTGTGGCTTCAAAATAAGCGGCGCCGTAGCGGAGAAAAAGCTGCTCCATTCCGACCGTAGCCGTTAAAATGTTAACCCTAACCCATACCCTCATGTCCAGAATTCCATATTCACATGTTGTATAAAAATGTTTGTCCTTATTATTCCATTTTCTAGTTCTATAAGGGTTGAAAGTTATATTTTCTATGTCGAGGTTTTAGACTATGTTCTTTGAGTTACACGGCGGTGGTTGAAATTTAATGGCATATGTCGAGAATTCCTAATTTAAGTATTGGTTCAAGAGTGTATGTCGAAGGTTTCATTTCATATGTTGAGTATTTAGATTTCATCTGTTGAATTACACGGCACTGGTTGAAACTTCGATGTCCAATGTCGTGTATTTAGATTGTGTCTTCTGAATTACACGGCGGTTGTTGACATTTTAATGTCATATGTCTCGAGTTTCCATTTAAAATGCTGAATCACCTTGATTGTGCTGAAACTTAAATTTATATGTTGAATTCTTTGATTATATCTGTTGAATTGCACAGCGGCGATTGGACTTTTTCTTGTGCTTGTCGGAAGTGCTATTTTTATATGGTGAAATGATGTGTTGGCGTTAAAAGTAACATTACACAAAGTCCGCTGTAACAATTCCAAATAATATTGAATATTAAGATACATCATTCGTGTATTCATTTATGAGGCGACATTACATTTCATGCATTTACAGTTTGAAAGTTACCATTCACATGTTGAGAATCAGAATGAATTTCTTCGCTAGAGGTCGTTCTCGTTGACGAACCGCGTTATTTTTAACATGGAGACTGCTTCTCGTTGCTGTGAAATCCAACAGATGAAATCTAGATACTCGCCATATGAAATGGAACTTTCATCACAAACAGTTTAATACAACGCGTGAGTTAGAGGTTTTAAATTTCAGTTAGCGCTGTGTAAATTAATATATACACTGTAAAACGACGACATAGAAAATAGAACTTTAAACCACAACTGTATAACATATAAAATATAAAAACTCGAGCTAGAAAATGGAACTTTAAGGACATGCAATTTGATCCAACGCGTGCTATTAGATTTCTCGACATACATCGAACATTCCACTGCAGCTTTCTTTTTAGACCAGTTTTTGTCGGCTACGGCGCCTCATAGACACGCATTTGTGATACAATACGTGAAATTTGAATTCTGGAATACGACATTAAAATTTAACCGCTCCGGTGGCCTAGTGGTTAGAGCGTCCGCCCCGGAAGCGGGAGGTCGTCGGTTCGATCCCCGGCTGAGTCATACCAAAGACTTACAAAAATGGTACTAACAGCTGCCTCGCTTGACGCTCAGCATTAAGAGGTTTGTGTTAGTACTGGTCGGCCTGGTGTCAGGATAATGTGACTGGGTGAGACATCATGCTACATGTCTGCGGCATGATGTGCTAAACATCACTATAAACTGCCTATATCGTAGCGATATGACTGAAAAATTGTTAAAGCTAAGTTAAAAATCCTAATCAAACAAACATTAAAATTTAAATAGCAGTCTTCTGATTAGACCAGCTTTTGTCCACTGCGGCGCCTCATAGCTATAGACCCCGGACATGTCAAATTTAAAAGTTCCTATGTCAAATTTAAAAGTTCCTTGTCAAATTTAAAGTTCATATGTCAAAAAAGTCCCTATGTCAAATTTAAAAGTTCACATGTCAAATTTAAAAGTCCCTATGTTAAATTTAAAAGTTCGTATGTCAAATTTAAAAGTCCCTATGTCAAATTTAAAAGTTCACATGTCAAATTTAAAAGTCCCTATGTCGAATTTAAAAGTCTCTATGTCAAATTTAAAAGTCCCTATCGTTCAGAAGTCAAACTATTTTCTATTCACCCGGACAGCCTTTCAGAAAATTGAATGTTATGAAGCTATGACCGATAAATCACGTGGCGAATTTGGACGAGATGAAAGAAACCGATCCGTCTTTGAATGCTATGAGGGAGAAAAGTGGCAAACTGAGTAAGAAGCAATGTAAAGGTGGGTGGAATTCAAGGTATTTTCACGGTAGAGGAGACTATATAGTGAGGTTACCACATCAGATGGAAAGAAATTTCATAACCCATACATATAAAATACTGATCACATGTCCTAAAAGCAGTTCACGATTCTAGTACAAAAAGTAATTTAAATGGAATGAAAATTACAGATCAAGTGTCAGCTGGATTCTATTTGCTTGGGTCGAATAGTCACTTAGTTCGAATCCGTAGGTCGTATGACGTTTTCATAAAAAGGGGAAGATGGCTAGCTTATATACATCCTTAATTGACGTACCGTTTAAGAGAGTGACAGTGGACATTGTTGGTCTCATCCCTACGGTTACTGACCGTGAGAACGGTTACACACTGAACCTGGTCGGTAAGTCGACGTCCAAGAGGATGTCACCTTACCGAGTATCAAAACAGGATGTGCGGTCGAATCACTATTAAATGCTTAGTAGGTTAGGAGACTCAGAATAACTTCCCACAGACGGAGTGACGCTAGTCACGACACGAAAAGTTAAGCGTAGTCATGACTACTTCAGAAGCAGTTGCTACTATGTGGCACGCTTGCTCCAAAGATAGCAGCCAATTTGGCACGCGCGCACTTCGACACTAAAAGGTTTTTGCCCTCTAATTTATCGTAGATCTACCTGAAAGGAATGTCTGGCAATTTGAATAAAGAGCTTTGCCCACGGGTACACCATGATGGTAGCCGACCCTGGCCGATCCAGTCGTAAGATTTAAATCTACACCTTTTTGATCGCGATGCCAGTATGCTATCCATCCAGCCCGCATAAAACAGAAAGAGAGAAATTGATTCGAGAACAGCGAAAGTATAAATAACACAATTTAGGTGTACATCTGCTTGTACACAATATTGCAAAGTTTAAGATATTTGCTACAGCTTTTGTTTGTTTGGGTTTTTGTTTGTTTTATCAATAAGGATCAGCTTTCTCGCTCTTTTTCTTATATAATTATTTGTAAAATAAATATTTTCCCCCTCCACTGTAGTGTAAAATGTGGCTCTCGTCCGTCGACTCCGCTATGTAATACTAGGAATCTGCAAAACAAAATAACCTACTAGCATCTACAAAGCCATGTACTCACCTTGCATCACATAATACTGCAAACAAAGCATTTACCTGTTGAGTAGCGAAACAAATGGGAAAGAAAGGTGTCAGGAGGTATTTGAGAAAAGAACGTGATGAGTAGGCATGGCGATGTGTAACTGCATAAACAGACCACAGTTATTTTTTTTATCATTGAACTATGCCTTTGAATATTTTTGTTTAAATTGAGATGATGACAAATTATTATTTTTTAAAACAAAATTCATAAGATTTAACAATAATGTACATTTGTCGCTATTCCTATATATTCCTTTTTTATATTCCGCGTATAGAAAACACATTTTGGAATGGTGCTGCTTATGATAACGTAGCAGATAACTTATTCACTACTGGAAGGGTTACTTTAAAAATGTTTATTAATATAACTAGAATTTTCATCGCTGTTTCGTAATAACTATGTATCAGGGCCGCGGACGGAGTAAGACAACTAGGAAATTATTCCGGGGGCCCATAACGGTCAGGGGGGCCATCCGCTGAAGAGATGAATTTCGTGTGTGGATGTAATTGATAGGGGCCTGCTGGAGACCTTTTCTTCTAGGGCCCCAAAATCCTGTACACAGCCCTAAACTTTATTCAGGGAGTAGGGTATGTTTTCTTTTTTTTTGTTCGGTTTTTGGAGGGGGTTATTGTTTGCTGTTGGGTTGTTGTTTTTGTGTTGTTGGGGGTTTTTTTTCTTCTGTTTTTTTTCTCCTTCTTCTTTTTCTCTCATCATTTTAAACAAGAATCTCTTACATTAAATCTAATTATATAATTCTGTACGATTCGTAAGTTTCATATCTCTACTTTGAATATGCGTAAGAGGCCCTCAAATTATGTGTATTTGATTTGACAAACTGGATGTGTCCTTTTGCTATAGCCACATTCAAGACAGACAACTCTCAAGAGTTTTGCTATAGCCACATTCAAGACAGACAACTCTCAAGAGTTTTGCTATAGCCACATTCAAGACAGACAACTCTCAAGAGTTTTGCTATAGCCACATTCAAGACAGACAACTCTCAAGAGTTTTGCTATAGCCACATTCAAGGCAGAAAACTCTCAAGAGTTTTGCTATAGCCACATTCAAGACAGACAACTCTCATGAGTTTTGCTATAGCCACATTCAAGACAGACAACTCTCAAGAGTTTTGCTATAGCCACATTCAAGGCTGACAACTCAAGAGTTTTGCTATAGCCACATTCAAGACAGACAACTCTCATGAGTTTTGCTATAGCCACATTCAAGACAGACAACTCTCAAGAGTTTTGCTATAGCCACATTCAAGGCAGACAACTCTCAAGAGTTTTGCTATAGCCACATTCAAGACAGACAACTCAAGAGTTTTGCTATAGCCACATTCAAGACAGACAACTCTCAAGAGTTTTGCTATAGCCACATTCAAGACAGACAACTCTCAAGAGTTTTGCTATAGCCACATTCAAGGCAGACAACTCTCAAGAGTTTTGCTATAGCCACATTCAAGGCAGACAACTCTCAAGAGTTTGATTTAATTAATACTGAAATAATCGAACTATCAGGTCTGTGTGATTTGGAAGTATGTGATTTTTTTTTCTCAGCACTATTCATTCTAGTTGAAATTGTGCCAAACTGGGAAAACAATACGATAAAGCGTATCAAGTGAAAGTGGCTCTGCATGTCATTCCTCCAATTACAGAGACATTGCTATTTCCGGCGGGCTTGACAAGTTGTTGTGTAAGATTTCAGATAACAGAATGCTTGGATGTATTGACAGACATAATGTTCAATACTGGATACATGTGTGTGTGTGCGTGCGTGCGTGTGTGTGTGTGTGTGTGTGTGTGTTACAGGTGAAATATGTTTTTGCTTGTTTTATTGATCAACGGAAAGCCTTTAACTCTGTGTGGAGAGAAAAAATATTTTACAACTTATATTTTTTTCGACAATAAAGGAAAATTCTCCTAAAATATTACTAGAAATGTACAAAAGATCATATTTGTGTAAAACTAAAATATGGATTAAAAATAGATTTCATTTGTAGCAACCCAGAATTGAAACAGATCTGCAATCACAGTCCAAATTTGTTTTATTTGCACATAAAATGATTGTCCTGATATTTTAGTCCATGTGTAATCCAGATGTTGTAGTAGTTGTTGTTGTTGTAGGGTTTAACGCCATTTTCAGCACAAGATAGGCTATGCATGGCGGCCAGTATTAATGGTGGAGGAAGAATCCGGAAAACCCCGAAAAGAACCACCGACACACGAGAAGCTACTGGCAAGCTTCTCACATACCCACATTGGCCGAATCCGAGACTCAAACCCACGCAGACAGTGATGAGATAGCAGTGATCCGTAACGGAGAGCGCTTTAGACGACTCGGCCACCCGGATGTATTACATGATACTAGTATACACTACTTAATGTATACCGATGAGACTGCATGGTTGTAATAGGTAGTGTCTTGTATCGTATACACTTCACAAACTAGACTCGGCCCATTGACTCATGACAAACTATTTATTATAAAGTTTTAAATATTATTTGGGCATTGATAAATTTAACAACAACTTGGTAAAAAAAAAAGGCGATATGACGGAATATATCATGTATATGAATATTATTTACAGTCGATGCAACACTGGTTACATCAATCAAAACTCCTCCAAGACTCCCTTGTATACAAACGTTGATACGAAAGCACAAACAGTGACACTTCTTTATTGTTCACGGCTCTCATAATGTATTAAAATATGTAGGATTTATACATGATCTGAATAACTCTAGTACTTTCGCATTAGATTGACTGACCCATGTCTTAAAGCAAAAACTGCTACAAAGAAACAGTGTGTGGCGGATAAACCGTATACAATCTAGATTTTTTGGCTATAGCAAAATCAAGAACATTTTTGATTTAGAAATATACCAGTTGTTATGCTTGGAAAGAACCAGCTTCAAACATTTAACCAATTTAGAATTCGAACTCGTTTTCTGCAAATTTAAGCTGGCCGTTACCAAACACCTTTTTATTCCAAGGATGCCTGATAATTCTCTATTTGTGAAAACATAGTAAAGGATGAAAACATCTGTTATGCCTTTGTACTAAGCATGCATGCAGAAGAAAAAATCATGTTCCATTTTGGAGGATGAATGGTATGACCTGTATATGGAGATAAGTTGTGCTACTCAGTAAGCATGTTCGATTATAATATGACATTTAATTATTAATTATGTGTAGAAAATTTATAAAAAGGCAGAGTTTAATAGAAATGAAGTGACTGTATTGACAATCAATTTATTGGTAAACTTGCTAACAGTTCTCCAGGAAACTTGCTTATATGTGAGAAATGATTGATCGACATGTAGAGGCATCGAAACAAAGAGATTAATAATCGATACAAAAAGATACATGCATTATATATTTACTTTAATCTTCAGCAGACTTAATTAATCATTAGTTGTGTGTCTTTTTATTCTTTAAATTGACAATTTATATCAGACGGCTCTCGCAAGAACAGGCACTAGTGTAAGACAGAATAATAAAACAAATGACAGCACTAGCCCACCTTCTACAAATTAGCAATGTTAAAGGAGACATTTCACATTTGTTCGCGATGTATCGTCATTCTTTATAACTCAACTATTGAACACTTTTACGCGAAGTTTCTCTGTTGCATAGTATCTTGTTTATGTGGATCGAACTTAAAGGATGCACTTCCGGTGTCACATAATTGACTATGTTAAATTATTTTCTGATTGATGATTATTGTGGGGTTTTTTTTCTTCTTCTCTCACCCCCACCCCCCACCCCCACCCCCACCCCCGTCAATGATAAACTCCAGTCGGAAATGACTATAGCATATTCGCTGCTTAACGCACCAGAAGTACTTGCATCGACACTCGACCCAAGTATTTTGGTACCGAGTAACAGAAAAATTTCATGCTGGACGCTTTTTTTTATATACATGATCTGTAAATTACTTAAACCGCTCCGGTGGCCTAGTGGTTAGAGCGTCCGCCCCGGAAGCGGGAGGTCGTCGGTTCGATCCCCGGCCGAGTCATACCAAAGACTTACAAAAATGGTACTAACAGCTACCTCGCTTGACGCTCAGCATTAAGAGGTTAGTGTTAGGACTGGTCGGCCTGGTGTCAGGATAATGTGACTGGGTGAGACATCATGCTACATGTCTGCGGCATGATGTCTAAGTGCTAGACATCACTATAAACTGCCTCACTGCAGACATCGTAGCGATATGACTGAAAAATTGTTAAAGCTACGTTAAAAATCCTAATCAAACAAACAAACAAAAAACAAATAAATTACTTAAAATCGTACATAGGTAACACGTTTGGAATGTTTCCTTTCATGACGACTAAAGTAATCACTGACTAAACGTGCCGACCGGGCAGATGCAGTTAGCACAGAATCTACCAGGTGGGCAGATTTCAAACAGCGCGAGTTTTTCACCTTGTGTTAAATTGTTAATGTTGTTTAAAAGATGATTGGGTATTGTCAATTGTTTTTATTTTCACTGACATAAATGAGTGCATGTGGCCAGGGCAGTTGGTTTATTTCTGCAGAAAGTACCATGTAGTGCATTTGGTCATTAGTTATCTATATTCCCACACCTAGACTTGTTCTAGATATGATGTTCCTTGCCCTATTCTTCTGTTTGAAGATAAAAACGTCGTATCTTCCACAATTTTAGTGGAGGAAACGAAATTGATAATAAGATGGTTTTAAAGAATTCATGCAGTGCAAAACAAGAGGCGTGTTTACCAATACGAGTCCTGCATCGGATCAAGTGGAGCAGCCTAAAAAAGCGTGAAATGAAGAATAAAAATCACTTTCAACTAAGATGTAGTCTGTTATTTTTGTTATCTTGTTAAGAACGAAAATGATGTATAAACGAATGCTTCAGTTATGCAAGTCTGTAATCTGTACACTTGGACTACAACCAATATGTCAACACGTACAGACTGTACACTAGGAATACAACCAATATATCAAAACGTACAGACTGTACACTAGAAATACAACTAATATGACTTTACACAAGAAATACAACCAAAATATCAACACGTACAGACTGTACAATAGAAATACTACCAATATGTCAACACATACAGACTGTACACTAGAAATACAACAGATGTGTCAACACGTACAGACTGTACACTAGAAATACAATCAATTTGTCAACATGTACAGACTGTACACTAGAAATGCAACCAATATGTCTAAACGTAAAGATTGTGCACTAGAAATACAACCAATATGTCAACACATACAGACTGTACACTAGAAATACAACAGATGTGTCAACACGTGCAGACTGTACACTAGAAATACAATCAATATGTGAACATGTACAGACTGTACACTAGAAATGCAACCAATATGTCTAAACGTAAAGATTGTGCACTAGAAATACAACCTATATGTCAACACGTAACATACTGTACACTAGAAATACAACCAATATGTCAACACGTAACAGACTGTACACTAGAAATACAACCAATATGTCAACACGTAACAGACTGTACACTAGAAATACAACCAATATGTCAAAACGTAAAGATTGTGCACTAGAAATACAACCAATATGTCAAGAAGTAACAGACTGTACACTAGAAATGCAACCAATATGTCAACATGTACAGACTGTACACTAAAAATACAACCAATATGTCAACACGTACAGACTTGTACACTAGAAGTACATTCAACACGTATAAAAAAACAGCATTATCACTGAGAAACCTTCTTAAGATGAAAAGATGGTAAGTTAATATGTATTGATAATGTATCGCATATGTATTGATAATGTATCGCATATGTATTGATAATGTATCGCATCGTAAGCATCGTATGCTTTGTATTGTGAACGGTATCAATACGCAAATCAGGTGTATCGTTTTACATTTGCTTCTAGTATAACACATTAATGTTACGTACCATTCACTTACTTTTTTACGCTCTCTATCACGCCTACCCACCCCAACGACCTCTCTGTATCCGCCACTGCTTTTGTTGGATGATTCTCTTGATTATCTTAATTATTTCTATCCATGCAGTAAAATTTATTAACAGGTAAAAAAGCTTAAACTTTCGTTTAAAGAGAACTCAAGGTTAGGGGTAGGTGTTCCAACATTGTTTTTATATGCGTACATTGAAGTACCGCAAGAACGTTCTCTGTTCAATGCTTTAACTGCAGGCTCAACTAACGCAATGTATGACAATCATAGGACGAGAAATAAAAAGCTCACAAATAAGGGTATTGATAATTATCTTTCCTATGTCAAATACGCTTTTGAATCAGTGTTGTTATAGGGTTTATGTTGTTATAGGGTTTAACGCCATCTTTTAGCACAAGATAGGTGTAAAGGTCCTAGGTTGCTTCCTTTTTTGGGGTGGGGTGCTTCCAATTTAAATTAATATATAATACACACCCTGGTTCGTTTTTGTTAGAAATTGAAGTAGTGATAGCGAGATGCAAAGCTCTGAGCCCCCAGTCAGCGGTGTCGACAGTTAAATTAAGGAATATACAAATTTTAATTTTAAATAATTAATAAATTTAATATAATTCAAACAGTAATCTCTCAAATACAATTAAGCTAGTATCATATCACTCCACCAAGTGACAGCCAAGTTCATCCTTTGAATTAGTGTGCAATTTTCCCTTCTGTCCTGAATCCTACTTATCTGTATGTTCTTCTCTTCCTTTGTCTTCCTCCGTTATCCCTTCTACATCTCCCTCTGTCCTTCCTTCTCTCTTTTGTCTCCCAGAGACTCGGGCCACAGCTCTATAAACTATTACGTATAGCGATTTAGGGATAATGGCGTCCTTTAAGGAAAGAGTTTTCCGAGAGAGAGGGGACTCGATAGTCCAAAGACGGAGTCCGAGAGAGAGGGGGCTCGATAGTCCGAGAAGAAAAAAAAAAGAAGTGACGATTGAAGTCCAGAAAGGGTGAAGTAACGAGTACAGAGTAAAATCTAGGAAGTCCAAGAAGGACGAGGCAGTCGGAAAAGGAAGTCTCGAGGAAATAGGAAACGTTGGAACACGGTCGAGAGGAAGGTGATGTAATCAGTCGTGGGCATTGCGCTCTTATGACGAGGAAATAAATCCAAATTAGACACTGATATTATATCGTGTTGATATCAATCAAGTTGAATTGAAATAACAAATATTAATTTGTTTGATTAAATGTATTATTTTTCTTGTCTAAGGGAGCTCGTATTGCAATATTTCTTCCCAATAATCTTGCCCAGTTCTCTCTTAAAGTGCCATACCAGTGCAAATAACGTAAACCAAATTCAGTATTATTTTAATA
Source organism: Unio delphinus (assembly GCA_029339505.1). Taxonomy (NCBI): domain Eukaryota; kingdom Metazoa; phylum Mollusca; class Bivalvia; order Unionida; family Unionidae; genus Unio; species Unio delphinus. The sequence continues at coordinate 10,974,356 of JAQISU010001235.1, forward strand.
GGAAATAAAGTCTGGAAGCGGTATAAACAAACCCGATGGAAAAATTCTCCATAATAAGTGAGAAATGCGCTCAGCTGTGTTTTCGAAAATATTACACATCGGACCGATTTTATCGCTCGGTAATTTCCGGAGTGTATAGATCGTCTGACGTCACATTATGAACAAACGCCTTACTTCTGTTTCTATCGAAACATAAACAAAGCACGTTTTCCGTTCCATATTAGTTATTTTATCATCCCAATCATGCCAAAAGCACATCGTGGAGGTACAAGCAAGGGCAGCGGGGTCAGGTGTGTTGAAGAAAATTGTGGGAATACAAATGCTGATGGGGTTTCCATGCATTCCTTCCCGAAGGACCAATCACTTCGTCGTCGTTGGACCGACTTTGTAAAAATCAAAAGATCAAACTGGGATAGTCCGACTGAGTTTACTGCCCTCTGCTCCTTTCATTTCACACCCGAATGATTCCCTTTTACGTATAGATTCAGCGCCGGATTAAGCACCGTGGAGGCCCATAGGCAGTCAAACTTTTGGGGCCCCAGACCCACGGTCACGGTCTCATGGGGGCCCCTGATGGGGCCCATAAAAGTCGCGGGGCCCATAGGCAGTTGCCTACTCTGCCTAATGGGTAATCCGGGACTGTATTGATTTGAGGTTGAGCATATGTGTAGGGCACTAAAGAAAGTCAAACTCAATGATGACGATGTCCCGTCTATCCACAGTGTAGAGGAAACTGACAACCAAACCAAGGTAAACAAAGGTATCATAACCTTAAACACCAAAGCATCAGCTGTGTAGACTTCAAATGTTGTCACCATCAGAAGAAGTTACTTGTCAAGTGTCACCGCCAAAGAAAATAAGAAGAAGCTATTCAAAGAGAGAAGCAGCAGTGGTGAGTTTTTAATGAGAAGTACCATATTATTATATCTTTGATATTCAACAAATCATTCACCACATCATTTCCATGTGAACCCTAAATTAGTCACTACATCATTTCCATGTGTACCCTGTAGAACGTTTTCATAATTTCCAAAATAATGCAGTAAACATCCAATTAAACCAGAACTGAGATATAAACATTTGATAAATATAATATAAACATTTTATAAATATTGTCACAATTTTCATGATGCCTTCAATTTTGACTATTTGAATAGAGAAATATTTCTGCTGCTTGATTTAGAAGGGCTACATATATATTTCATTGTCAGACTAATGTGTGCATCAGATTAAATATAGATATTTACAAACATGATGAGGTTTATTCCCATCCCCAATTAATAAAAATCTACAAAACAAAATGGAATGTCGGTGGTTCTTCCCAGGGTTTTCCAGGGTTCTTCCTCCAACAGTTATACTGGCTGCCATGTATCGCCTATATTGTGCTGAAAAATGGCGTTAAACACTGGAACAACAACAACAACAACAACCAAATGGAGGCGAAATTTTACAATATTGTATATCTCAAAATTATCTTTGTAATGGAAACACAATATTTAAACTCCCAATGTAGATGACAGTACATTTTATAAAAACAAACCACACGATATTTGGTATGCAAAAGCACATTGGGGTCTTATGGCATACATGTCATAAATGCATGTGACTCACTAACTTTATTGGTCTAGTAATTTATTGAATTTAGATATATTTTTGTTAGTGCACATTTTAATTTTCATGTAAGATAGCATAAAACCAAGCTAAGATGAATATATTTTATAACTTATTGGAGTATTTTAAAAGCTTGAAGAGATTGTGACCAGCAGGCAGATGAGAAAAGTTGTGCCAATGCTGTCATCTGAACAACAAACCTTAGCACTGGAGGGATACCATTCAGTGATCAATCATTTTGCACCAAAGATGATTGGTTTCTCTAATCATGGAGTGCTTTCAAGGTAAATCTTATATTATTACACACACAAAAATACTGTTTCAGGTTTTGCACTGTTTAATATATAGTCCAATATATTCATCTTCAAATTAAATCATAGATATCAAGATCTGATTTTTTTTATATCCTGCAATGTAACTTTGTATAACACTTTTTAGTGTTTTGGAATGTTTTTCAAATAAAGTATTTGGTTTTTGATAGAATTATGTATTGTATTTTGCATTTTTATTTACTTTGAAATAGGCTTTGGCTAGCTGCATTGCATTTTAATGAAAATAGCCAAAGAGAGCAAGCGAGCACTAAGAATAGGAGGGCCAGATATAAAATAGTGTATCCAAAGTACAAGAATGGAGAATACACTGTCAGGAAAATCCTAGTTGACTCAATATATAGTAAGAATATGCATTAGTAATTAATAAACAGAAAGAAATATAGCACTTAGAGATATAAATACTGTTGTACCAAGTGTTAAGTACCTATATTATATATATATATATATATATATATATATATATATATATATATATATATATATATATATATATATATATATATATATATATATATATATATATATATATTAAATTCAACAGTAAAGGCAAAATATTTGTTAAAGTTGACACTCCTTTAATTTTAAAGATCAAGATTTCGCCCTATGGTAAATTAATAAAAATATGCAAACAATTGTAAAGACAAATATTTTTAATTCATGTATTAACTTCAACACAAAGTTGCAGCTATTGGTTTGTACAATACAATGCATATTACATTTTCTTTAATTTACAGATTGTGTTGAAAGTCTGATGAAAACAGCATTCAGAATTGGACAGGTAAATGATGAAGGAGTCAAACTTTGGGTAGATGTACCACCACCTATGTGCAGTCTGTATGAGAAGCCTGATAAGATATTGCTACTCAAAATCTTCTTAGAGAAGGTTTAATCGCTGTCAACCTCATGAAAGCATGTGTAGTTCAGGTTTTGATCAGGAAAGGCAGTGCGGATCCTCTGAACAGCACATGATGGAATGATGTCTCTCACTTTTCCTTGCCCAAGAAGTGCCAACATCACCGAACAAATTGTCTATATGCTGTATACAGATGTCTTCTGAAATAATAGTTTGAAAACTAAGTTGAGATTAATTATGCTTTGTGCATTAGATCAAATTAGGAAATGAAAAGTTTTAGCAGTTATTGTTATTGGTCCAGTGTGATTTATCGTTATTTATTATACCAATAAAGTTATGATTCCAAAATAATCTGTGCATATATATATATATATATATATATATATATATATATATATATATATATATATATATATATATATATATATATATATATATATATATATATATATATATATATATATAATTTTTCATGTTCTTTTGTTTTCATGATCTATGCATGACAGCATAGTATTGGGATTATTAATACAGAAAATAAATAAACCACTTTTTCCAGTCATTTTATGCCACCTTCATTGATTGAGCCCCTCTTTTTGAGGCCTACAGCATCTAACCTTTATACCACAGTGATACTGATAAGTCATGTCCGAAAAAAACAACCACATATACATGTTCAAATATTGTTTTATTTCAGTTTTTGTGTCAGAAAATAAAATGGATATTTATATAGATGGTGTATGCCTCAAAAAAATTACAACTTTCGTGTTGAGTTTCTGAAGACTTTTTCATAATGTGACGATACCGACTCATCCATTGTTTACAACAAATGTTCATAATGTGACGTCACGCTTTGTTTTCACTAACTACCGGAAGTGGTCGGCAGTTGCGTTCGGTTATTATCGGAAACAGGTGCAAATGCGATATTAGATCGGCTCCCCTGCAGTTATTACTGAACATTTTTCAATCGGATTTTTTACATTCGTATTTGGAATATATATTCTCATTAACCAGGAAATAAACTGAATAAGTGTGGACACTGTTATGGCCCTTTAATATTCTATCTTTCACTCACACCGGGTCATAATATTGAGGGAGGTTAGTCCATAGATAACGTAGCTAAACACATTTAACTAACCCTCTTACTAAGAGGAGGACGTTACAGGGTTGTGTTCAACTCTGCACTACAGCGTATCGTGGAGATCAAAGGGTTTAAACACGTATAAGCAGATTATTGAAGAAGTTGTAAATCTTCAACGTGTCGTGGCTAGTTTTTTTTATATCTTTATTCCTCGTTGTACAAATAATTTTGTTGTTCTCAACTGCGGTTTGCTTTGGGCTTTACATGCATGAGAGTGATGTTCCATCAGAAGTGCTTCGTTCAAATGGAAGACCCGTATTTGTGCTCTTCTGTTTTCACATCGTCATAAGCTGAAACATGACTTTTATTCACGCTTGTTAGACAGACAGTATAATTTCTCATCTGTGATTTGGACAGGTAGCTTCAGACATATTGTATGGTCAAGATGAAGTATGAACATGATGAATGTTATGTAGACAACTTCAGATTAGTTTTATGGATATGGCAACTTCACATCTGTTACGTGTACAGTAATTTCAGACATGCGAACATGATAACTTCACATTTATCACGTGGGCACGATAACGTCATATCCGTTATGTGGACAGAATCTCTTCCGATCCTTTATATGGGCATGCAAGCTTGTTGTGTGAACAGGAAAACTTCACACATTTTACATGACTACGTTCATTTTTCAGTATGATTTATACCCCCACCGTACCATACCCCTCCCCAGCCCCATTGAAAGGCATAAAAGAAAAAAAAAATATAATTAAACGGCATATCGTAAAATACGGAACTTTATATCAACAATAATAGATGACGTAGATAGATACGACTATGCCGTGGTAATTTTGAACATAACGCGATACGTACCACGCACGGTATACCACAGTTATAGCTGGGACCAACGATTTACATCTGTAAGACAGGGTCTGGAATTTGCTGCTCTTAAATACCTGAAAAAATATCTCGCTCTGATATAAAACTGAATAACAACATTATATTCATCATATTATTGACAATTTAAACTAGCCTGAGAAAACAAAATATTTCGACTCAAAAGAAAATTGCAGCCTCTTTCCCAAAATTGTCAGTACCTAACACGTACACTAGCTGAAATTTGTATGTGCATGTTAACCTTTGTATAAAATTGTCATCGAAAAAAATGGAAATAAAGTAGGATGATTAATCCAAAACTATTGACATTCTGACAAAGACATTGTGCTGACATTACAAAACAAAGCTTGTTGACACAAAATAGGAAACGTTAACACTGAAGCCCGACATTTCAACAGGCATACTGATGATAAATGTAGGGAGGAACACTTTGAGTGGGATGTGGGACGTTAACACCCAGGATAAGACGTTTAGCAGTGAGAGCCAAAAAAAAAAAAAATGCACTGACTCAAGAAACGAGAAAATATTTAGTGTACTACATAAATTATGTACAATTCAGACAGAAAATTGCTGCTTTCCTGATAATCTTTGGATACATGTAGTTCTTGGTCTTCATAATGTGATATACGATCCGCCATGTGTTATGTTGCTTTGGTTGTCTAGGAGATGTTCGAGCACGGTGTCATTTATTGTACGGATCTAGAAAACAATAAAATAAAATATTATATTAATGCATCGAGAAACAGATCTGAACAGATATATAGAACAGATCTGAACAGATATATAGAACAGATCTGAACAGATATATAGAACAGATCTGAACAGATATATAGAACAGATCTGAACAGATATATAGAACAGATCTGAACAGATATATAGAACAGATCTGAACAGATATATAGAACAGATCTGAACAGATATATAGAACAGAAGAACACGAGCCCCGTGTGTAAAATATTAAAATGTAATCAATAAGACAAAAATGAAATTGAACATATTTGAATTAAGCACTTTTTCTTGGAAATAGAATGATAAAATTGCAATTAGTTAATTAGTCGTCCTCTCATACCGATGATACACATTTCATCATATAATCAAGAGATCGATCGAACTCAGAATTGAAGGCATATCAGCATAACATAATTGCTTCGGTCCTTTCTAAAATCACTGTTGGTAACCGGTCAGTGTTACCATCTCTCTCTCTCTCTCTCTCTCTCTCTCTCTCTCTCTCTCTCTCTCTCTCTCTCTCTCAAATCCTGAATCACTCGTCGTATCGTCTCTGGATGAACACCTTATTCGTTTTGTCTAGGTCTATGGTGGCCAATACAACTCGTGAGACTTTTAGCATCTGAATGTTTTAGATCTTCGTGTTTTTATGTTGTCATTTATGTGTTATCGTGATGCTATATTGAAATACCAGTGTGCGGGTTGTGTATTGTATTTTGTTTCGTTTGTAGTATTGTAATTTTAAAATCAGGATTAATTTTCTCTAACCGCCAAACGTCTAACACTCCCATTGAAGTCAAAACAATCCTCTTTAGTCCGCCTTTGTTAATGATTATTCTGGAAAATAGCATTTCATGACACATTTCAAACGGCCCAAAAATTTCTCAAATTTTGTCTCTGGCTTGACAAAATGTACTGCAAAATTCTCGACAAAATGGTTTGCACCATTAGACAAGGGAATGCATAGACTTAAGACACTTACCACATACATTAATATAAGCTAATAAATAACGAAAAAATTACATATTTTTTTCTAATCGAAATTGTTTTCTAAAAGTTGTACTTGGCCCTAATATCTTTCAGAAAATCTACTTTGCCGGCCTTGTTAGCATATTTGACATTTGTCAAACATGTAATTAAGGGCTCATACAAATAAATATATGTTTGCGATATTTAATATTAATTTCTGACAACTACATTTTCTGTATAAATTTTTGAATTATTTTGTCAAGAAGAAAAACCCATGCCTAAATTTTCATTAAATTCGTGACAAGATTACGCGGGAATTTAAGTACATTCCTTACTGACGGAAACTACCGAAGTGCCGAAAGTAAAAATGTTCCGATTTACGTACCAACCACCAGAAATAAATACCGTGACAATATTTATGTTCATTAGTTAATATTACGCTGCACATCTCGTGGAACAATGAACGATCTTGCATCATCTTGTTCCACGCTGCACATCTCGTGGAACAACGAACGATCTTGCATCATCTTCTTCCACGCTGCACATCTCGTGGAACAATGAACGATCTTGCATCATCTTGTTCCATGCTACACCTAATTTAAAATCTTGCTACTAGAAACGCTACAGCTTTGATTTTGAAAAATTAACAGACCTAACCGATTTAATAGAATACGCACCAGATTCCTTCTCTTGTTATTTGTAAATGTCGCTGACCCTTCAGAACAAGCCTTGTCGTCTTCTAGCAAAACGTTATTTTTACATTTTATGTAGCTACTAGACATGGTATATATCACTACATCTATTGATAGTGTAGTATAAAAAGTTGATTGAACAAATACACTTTATCGGTGGCACAGATAATGATTTCAATTTTGGATACATGTATGTAGCCATAATGAGGCAGCAGTGACAGTATAAACTGAAGCGTCCATCCGCTAAAGTGAAAAACCCGGACTTATTAATATTAATTAAGACCTAACCTCAGTTGTTGCCATGCACTCAGGGGTTACTATGGGGACACTACAGACTGTGTGCTATTCCTTTGTGATGCAAAACTTAATAATAAAAAAAAAGAAAAAAAAAAACATGTATTCCTTGACTAGCTGGGTAGAGCAACCAGTCACTAGGTTCTGGAGTTTGTCTAAATTGGAAAACGTTAAAAATAAATTTAATATAAATGTGAACAAAATATGAGCACGATCAGAATAAAAAAAAGACACTGAGAGAAACATTTTCAGACTTACTATTCTAACTTAAACATAGAGCGAAATACATATTGGCAAGTTAATTATATCTCAGCATGGTAGACACAATGCCAATAAAGATGGAAAGCAATATTGCGCTGAAGATTAAAACAACTTCAATACTGGAATCATTGCATATAAATAAACTTAAAAAGATAAAATATACTGCAGAAAATGCTTACTTTTTTTCCACCACAACAGAAACGCGTTCAGGATGTAAAAAATATTATTACGCAAGATGGTGATAATGTAAAAGTCATCTGTCTACATTAGATGAAGGTTATGTATGTTATTGTGATTTCGAACGCATCATCGCACTGGATGTTCCAAGTTTGCCTGTTGAATGTCTGAGACAAACAAGCTTTGCGCGCATTCGGATGGCACGATGTAACATGTCGTTGACAAACAAAACAGCACGTATTTTGTTTCTTCCTCAAATCAATTAAAATATATACGTATAAAAGACTGAAGTAACGTATTTAATTTGCGGAGAGTGAAATGATAATCCTGGTGTGTAAGAAATTACGACTCGGCAATGCAGAACCTATGGCATTAAGAGGGAAGATGAAAAGCATTCTGATTCAACAAACATACGTTACATCAGTTAAAGGAAACTAACAGATCAAAAGGATCGTGACCACGATCTCTAAACAAACAGGTGTAGAGACCAAGCACATAACGAATCCAATCTGAATTACAGATGTCAACCCCACCCCACCCCACCCCACCCAAAAAAATGCAAACAATTCCTTATCCACAACTTAGGTGGTTATGTCATATATCAAGACGCGTTTGAACGCGTAGTAATTGCGACAAGCAACTATAAAAAAAATGTTTCATTCTGCAAACATTTCATAGTTTATAAAAAAAACCATGTTAAAAGTCAACCTGGTTTCCAGATCGCTTCCGACTCGTGGGGCAATCGTTAGAACAGCTGGCTTAATGAATAATTGATGAATAAATTACGACACTAAAGTATTGAATTCAAGTGAAACCTAAATAGCTAAGGAAAGGAATTTATCCATACGAATACATGAGTAACTCTGAATGGTATAATGAAACAACATCTGTACCCTAAATATATATATATATATATATATATATATATATATATATAGAGAGAGAGAGAGAGAGAGAGAGAGAGAGAGAGAGAGAGAGAGAGAGAGAGAGAGAGAGAGATGGTGGGTACTCAAGAGAATACACTAGTTTTCTTGGTGAGTTCATTATGTTTGTTATAAAGTACAAATTGGGCCCTGCTCACTATCATAGTGATAACTGACTTATATCTCAACTTTAAAGACGTCTAATGCAGAACGTGAACGTTTGATAGACTGTTATATGTTTGTGGTCATTGGCAGAGAAAGAGTTGGTGGAATTGTCCTGCTGCCACAGAGAAGTGTCAAAACAAACAACGAAAAATGCCGTGACAAATGTTTAGATATACAGTGAAGGTAAGTAATAAAGATTAAGGTCTATTTTTACTTATTCGCTTCACAATTTCAAAGACAACCTGTTAGCTCTGGAAAATATAATTATGAGAAAATTGTTTAGGTCCCTTGCAAACAAAACTGATTATTAAAACGGGTACACAACTAGCAGAAACAAATAAATTTACTATGTACAAATAAAGAAATGGTGTACTTCGCAACATAAATATGAAGTTTTACATTCAATTCGTTTTCAATTCAAATGACAACGCATGCTTGTCTTATTTGAAGTTTTACATTAAATTAGTTTTCAATTCAAATGACTACGCATGCTTGTCTTATTTGAAGTTTTACATTCAATTAGTTTTCAATTCAAATGACTACGCATGTTTGTCTTATTTGAAGTTTTACATTCAATTCGTTTTCAATTCAAATGACTACGCATGTTTGTCTTATTTGAACAACACCAGTACATTAAATCCTGCACAGAAAAAAAAAATTGAGACGAAAAGCAATAAATTATTTCAAAAAGGCTCCTTAAAATTAATAATTAAGATACCAGGAAAACAACAATATTACAACATTCAGATATGTATATTTGAAGATAACTGTTCCGAATCCCATAAGGATCTATCGTTTGTCAAGCAAACAGTTATTAACGACGACTTGATCTAGTCGGGGGAAGAAAAAAAAACACAACAACAATAACACCCATTTACGGTGGATTTGCATATCTGGAGGTATCAAGCAGATTTATGAATTTTGTACAGCACCTTCAAACAAAGATACTTTAACAGAATGAGACTGCTGTTAACTGATGCTGATTTTTCTAAATTGCATTTATAAATAAACAAATAGCTATTACTATGACATGAATAACACGACCAAGTTCATTGACACTAGTAATAAAGAATAAGACCAAGTTCTTTGACACTGGTCATATAAAATAAGACCGAGTTCATTGACACTGGTCATAAAGAATGAGATCAAGTTCATTGACACTGGTCATAAATAGCTATTACTATGACATGAATAACACGACCAAGTTCATTGACACTAGTAATAAAGAATAAGACCAAGTTCTTTGACACTGGTCATATAAAATAAGACCGAGTTCATTGACACTGGTCATAAAGAATGAGATCAAGTTCATTGACACTGGTCATAAAGAATGAGATCAAGTTCATTGACACTGGTCATAAAGAATGAGATCAAGTTCATTGACACTCGTCATAAAGAATGAGATCAAGTTCATTGACACTCGTCATAAAGAATAAGATCAAGTTCATTGACACTGGTCATAAAGACTGAGATCAAGTTCATTGACACTGGTCATAAAGAATAAGATCAAGTTCATTGACACTCGTCATAAAGAATAAGACTAAGTTCTTTGACACAGGTCATAAAGAATACGACCAAGTTCTTTGACACTGGTCATAAATAATAAAACCAAGTTCATTGACACTGGTCATATAGAATAAGTCCAAGTTCATTGACACTGGTCATAAAGAATAAGACCAAGTTCATTGACACTGGTCATGTAGAATAAGTCCACGTTCATTGACACTGTTCATAAAGACTAAGATCAAGTCCATTGACACGGGTCATATAGAATAATATCAAGTTCATTGACACTGGTCATAAAGAATAATATCAAATTCATTGACACTGGTCATAAAGAATAATATCAAGTTCATTGACACTGGTCATAAAGAATGAGATCAAGTTCATTGACACTGGTCATAAAGAATAATATCAAGATCATTGACACTGGTCATAAAGAATAATATCAAGTTCATTGACACTGGTCATAAAGAATAATATCAAGTTCATTGACACTGGTCATAAAGAATAATATCAAGATCATTGACACTGGTCATAAAGAATAATATCAAGTTCATTGACACTGGTCATAAAGAATAATATCAAGATCATTGACACTGGTCATAAAGAATAAGATCAAATTCATTGACATTGGTCATAAAGAATAATGTCACGTTCATTGACACTGGTCATAACGAATAAGATCAAGTTCATTGACACTGGTCATATAGAATAAGATCAAGTTCATTGACACTGGTAATAAAGAATAAGATCAAGTTCATTGACACTGGTCATATAGAATAAGATCAAGTTCTTTGACACTGGTCATATAGAATAAGTCCAAGTTCATTGACACTGGTCATAAAGAATAAGACCAAGTTCATTGACACTGGTCATGTAGAATAAGTCCACGTTCATTGACACTGTTCATAAAGACTAAGATCAAGTCCATTGACACGGGTCATATAGAATAATATCAAGTTCATTGACACTGGTCATAAAGAATAATATCAAGTTCAGTGAAACTGTTCATAAAGACTAAGATCAAGTCCATTGACACGGGTCATATAGAATAATATCAAGTTCATTGACACTGTTCATAAAGACTAAGATCAAGTCCATTGACACGGGTCATATAGAATAATATCAAGTTCATTGACACCGGTCATAAAGAATAAGATCAAGTTCATTGACACTGGTCATAACGAATAAGATCAAATTCATTGACACTGGTCATAAAGAATAATGTCACGTTCATTGACACTGGTCATAACGAATAAGATCAAGTTCATTGACACTGGTCATATAGAATAAGATCAAGTTCATTGACACTGGTAATAAAGAATAAGATCAAGTTCATTGAAACTGTTCATAAAGAATAAGATCAAGTTCACTGACACTGGTCATATAGAATAAGATCAAGTTCTTTGACACTGGTCATAACGAATAAGATCAAGTTCATTGACACTGGTCTTATAGAATAAGTTTATTGACACTGGTCATAAAGAATAAGATCAAGTTCATTGACACTGGTCATAAAGAATAAGGTCAAGTTTATTGACACTGGTCATAAAGAAGAAGACCAAGTTCATTGAGACTGGTCATAAAGAATAAGGTCAAGTTCATTGACACTGGTCATAAAGAATAAGGTCACTTGTCAAAATGCGCAGGATAAATGAATTGCTACGTTATAAATAAAAATCGAAACGGATGAAAATATACGTCGCGTAAACAATTACAATTAGAAAAGAACGGATTGATTTTTAATCACGACAAGAAATGGCCATGAAATGAATTATTTCGATTTTACAAGCGCGAGCTATATAATGTCAAAATAAAAATAGTTTGTCTCTCTACAGTGAAAAACGTTGGTTGGAACGTATGAATACTATAGCCAAAAGAATACCCTGTCGTATTAAAAGTTTGCCAGAGTATCTTCAATCTCTATTCTTAAAAGTTAAAATCCATATTTCATTATACCTGTGGCGTTGCCCGACTCAAAATTAAATTAGAACCATGTGTTATCAAGTAAGTCGGACAAGCCACTGTTTATTGTTGCACATGACCGCAGGCTAACACCATCCCTTACGTAAGTTGCCATAGTTAAGAGAGGAAGCTGACCAAAAGCCCGTCAGAAGTTTAATTAGCACCCTTGGACTGGGAGGATGTTTTGTACATCAAGAAGCTGCCAGAAGGAGTGGGCGTGCCTTATCTTCTGGATACGCTGACTGACCGCCAGATTGAATACGTCGAGTGGATAGGGCCCCAGCGCTACCCAATCAGAATCGAGGAAGGGGTGGGACCCTGATTTATTTTAAAATATAATATCTTTAACCGGCCGGCTAGCTTTAGTTTCCGATTACCCGTTAAGGAGGATTGTCAGTAAAGAATTGGAACTCCGTAGCCATACGTTAATTGGCGGTAAACGCTTAGAACCGAACTCTAAGTATAGCTTCTAAAAAGGTCAGTGAGCTATTTGTTTGATCTTTGCTTTCTGCTACTGCATTTAATTGTAGATCGTTATATATACGTATTATTACTAAAATCGTAGTAGGAATAATTATTTGTGATATTGATATGTTTGTATATTTGAAGAATGAGTTCCTATTTGTAAAGAATCGTATTGCTTGCTAGCCGTCGTAAGAATTAATATTATTATAATTTGCTATGTGGTTATTTTTTAGTACAATAGCACATTATCCATGTAATTATAGAAATTGAATGTTATCTTTGAAATGATTTCACTGTGAGAAATTAATAATATGAATATTTGAATATTTGTGTACGCTTGTGGGAGTAGTGTACAGACATACATCTGGTTGTCGTAGTATTATAAGTACAACGAGATTATATATATATTAGATATACTTATGTGATATGATGTATGGATATATGATATCGTGCTATTACCCCATTGGTTCCCTGTAAGAGTGTGTGGGAATTTCGATGTGTATGTATGCGTGTCCCAAAACGTAATAGCCTTATCTGATGGTTAATGGATGATTTAGTGTGAGGTGAGATTTGATAAACCATATGTTAACGCCTTGTGATTTTCACAGGAAGCTTCGGGGGACAGACTAGTGAGTGGTCCCAGTGTCCCCGTTATAGACACTATATCGAAGAGAAGAGAAGGAGGGAAATCTGGAGAGGAAGTTTCGGGGGACAGACCAGGAAAAGTGTCCCCAATTGTTGTGATAAAGAAAGGAAGGAAAGTGAAGGGAGGAGAGAAATCGGGAGAGGTGAAATTCAGGAAGAGCGGAAGGATAGAATAATAGATGAGTACAACCAAAGGCCAGGTGGAAAATCGAACTCACACTGAAAATCATAAGATGAAATAGGCTACCACTTAGAGGACAAGTGATTATGTGACATTTAACTTTATAGGTTTCATTAAATTGTTATTGTTGAATTTCATCTTCGTGTTATGTATATATATAACTGGGGGCTCAGAGCCGTATACCTATTTGGTCTTTAATCTAAATTTAAATTCACGAGCCAGGTGGAACTTCTGTAATATTTTAATTAATATTTTGGAAGTACCCCACCCCAACCTTTGCAGAACGCTACAATACCATTTCTGTAAAACATATCGAAAACACGTTCGTAATCTTTTGAAGTCTTTAATGACAGCGTTGTGTATTAGTTCAGTCCGCAAAACAGATATTTCAAATGTTTATCACTTAAAACTAGTTTCTTTTGTTTTATACAATGTACCGATTACCACAATGATTGGCAATTAACCAATATATCTAACAACTTTTTTTAATTAAGCCAAAGCAATATATCAAGATCGCCGTCTTATCTTTTTGGTCGACCTTGTTGATTAGAAGTTTGTTGGACAAATAAATACCATGTAGCAAAACTTAATGACCAATTCAATGGTTATCATAACAAAAATAAATTTTAACTAACTTTTTTAATTAAGCAAAACAATATATCAAGATCACCGTTTTATCTTTTTAGTCGAGCTCCTTCATTTGTAAATCTTGTTGATAAGAAACGCTGGATAAGTAAATACCATGTAGCAAAACTTAAAGACCAATGCAACGGTTATCATAGTAAATTTTGTTAAAACTTGTTAATTTTAGTGTGCTTGTATTGTTTAACAGAGAAATACAATGTGGCTTACGCTATTGTTTCTACAGGGAATTTAACTGAGAACCGTTTTTGGTCACTGACATTGTTTTATATTACTGGCCCCGAGTGGCCGAGTGGTTTAAAGCGCTCTCCGTTACGGATCACTGCCATCTCACCTCTGTCTGCGTGGGTTCGAGTCTAAGATTCGGCTAATGTAGTTATGTGAGAAAGCTTGCCAGTAGGTTCTCTTGGGTCGGTGGTTCTTTCCGGGGTTTTCCCCGGTTCTTCCTCCACCAGTATTACTGGCCGCCATGTATAACCTATCGTGTGCTGAAAAATGGCGTTAAACCCTAAAACAACAACAACTCTTTATATTGGCGCGCTGAACAGCATTTCTAGGTTACTGTAAATTCCCCACTCTTGTGCGCCTGATCAAAACACATTTGTGCATTTATTATGTGTGAAACAAGCGTGATATTTACTAACAGTTGTTCTGGTGGCTATGTCGATAATTCATTTCCTTCGTGTACATTCGATATTTTATTATTTTCAAGATTGAGAAAGTTACGTTATGCATTGCTTTGCCGAACTGGAAGCTATTGTCAGCGTTTAACTCGCACACAGAAAGTCTATCTCTCTCTCTCTCTCTCTCTCTCTCTCTCTCTCTCTCTCTCTCTCTCTCTCTCTCTCTCTCAACTTGTATTCCATAGACTGCGAATTGTACAACTTCAGTACCAGTCTTTTCTTCATTACATATCTTAATTTATCATCTAAGATACATTATCAGCCTTTGTTTTCTTTTAATTTAATAAGATAAAGACAAACGTTACCAACCGTCCACCGCGGAAGCGGGACGTCGTGGGTTCGATCCCCGGCAGAGTCATACAAAAAACTTACAAAAATGGTACTAACAGCGGCCTCGCTTGGCGCTCAGCATTAAGAGGTTAGTGTTAGGACTGGTGTCAGGATAATGTGACTGGGTGGGACATCATGCTACATGTCTACGGCATGATGCCCCAGTGCTAGACATCACTATAAACTGTCATACTGCAGACATCATAGCGATATGACTGAAAAGGAGCTGTGGATTTTCAGTACGTTGCCATTCTTTTGCACGCCTTCTTTTTTTTGTGTGACTCTTTTGTCATCAATACTACTTTACCACTCCGACATTTTAACCACTTCTCGATCAATTTGTATATTCTCGGCATACCTCTGTTCGCGCTATTTGACATCTGCGACATTGTTTGGCCCTGTTAAATTATTTGTCAGCATTTTTGACGTAGTTTTAGTCTTAGCTGTTATTGCATTGCTCAAGTAAGTCATTTTAATGTCATTAATTACCCTTTAAATGATATAAGTGTTCTGTTGGATTTCATTATTCACATCTCACTAGGACGTTGCAACTGTGAATTCAAAGGAATGTAATCTTGCCGACACTTCTTTGTCTTATCCATGTCACACTTGAAAACATCTGTCTGTTTGCCTTCTGTTCGATTGTTTGTAAAGTGCATAGTATCTCCCTGAAGAAGAATATTCTTAATTAGTAGGTAAAGAGGTAGTCCGATAAATCAGCCCCCCACCCCTCCAGTCTATGTTGATACTGATGAACGATATTATGTTGGTCTAATGTCACCTGCTCATCAAAATAAGCCATTTTGCTGCATGCAAATCTTTCCAGAATACGCATGCGTACATATTACACATTTACCGTTATTTAGTAACAGCCATATTTAGCGAAATTCAATATGGCCACATTATAGATAAATTTGCGCTTCCGCGCGGATTTACATGTGGCCAAACATGGGTTTTGCTCTGGAAATATAATGTACATGTCTTCAAAGAAACCTTTCAACCAACGATTAACTCCATAGACACGAGATAATACCGGGAAGTGTGTAAAATGTACATCGATGTGTGTCACGGAATAGTATAAATCCTATTTTTTAAACTAAATATATGTACTCGAGTTTCGTTTTTCGTGTATAACGATACCCGAGGGCATTTAAATATATTATACAAAGATTTCGAAACCGTGAGTTCAGTTCATTCTATGCCGCACGTGCGAATTGCTTTCGATTGGAAGAACCAAATACTTCCAGCGCACAGACGATGTATTGAGACATCGTCTGTGTATAAATGCCTCATCGTAAGACTAAACTTTACATTTCATAACGTTTTGTCAGTGAGCTGTCTAATTTAAGGACTTGGAAACGACATGGAAATGAAAAGGACAAAGATTATTCTAAATGAAACTACCAACGAAGTGAAATTAATTTTGAGATGTAAAGACCTTGTATCAAAATTATAAAACAAAAGATTTTCTTATAAACTAAAAAAAAAAACACATACTATGGGGAAAACAGAAATATAAAATTTATCAAATTTCGATAACTTTGGGGTCCGTCAAATGATTAATCTGAGACGGACCACACCAATAATTTTAAGGACTTGCACATCTTCAGCTGTGGAGGTATGTGAGTTTATTAATGTATTGTATATCAGCTATAACTATTGTACTACCAAATTTTATTTTTGTATATTTTCTATGTAGCTTCGGCTTACGTAGAATAATGCAAATATTTTATATTCTTGTTTGCAACTTAGCAAGAGCTTTATAATAGCAATATAAAATATCAAGTTGCAATTTTAAGAAACGTTTAGTACCATAGGATTCGTATCCGGCACGGTTAGGTTCACTTCTGAACTTGTTTTGTGTTGTTTTGTAATTATTGTGCCGATAATATCTGTATAGTTTATCCTACAAAACGTCATTACGTTTTATCGTATATGCCCGTGTCGTGCAAAGTACACTGTGTTGATGCATTTCCAGAAGACCAGAGTGAGTGATCAGTTATCTGTACGGAACGCCAGAGCTGTCTTAAGATGAGAATTTTTATTATATCATGTGGAAACTTCTTTATATGTTGTACATTTGTACTTATATGATGTGCAAACTTCTTTATATGCTGTGCATTTGTACTTATATGATGTGCTTTCGTCCTTATATCGTGTGCAAACTTCGTTATATGCTGTGCATTTGTACTTATATGATGTGCAAAATTCTTTATATGATGTACATTTGTACTAGTATGCTGTGCTTTCGTCCTTATATGATGTGCAAACTTCGTTATATGCTGTGCATTTGTACTTATATGATGTGCAAACTTCTTTATATGCGGTGCTTTCGTCCTTATATGATGTGCAAACTTCGTTATATGCTGTGCTTTCATCCTTATATGATGTGCAAACTTCTTTATATGCGGTGCTTTTGTACTTATATGATGTGCAAACTTCTTTATATGCGGTGCTTTCGTCCTTATATGATGTGCAAACTTCGTTATATGCGGTGCTTTCGTCCTTATATGATGTGCAAACTTCGTTATATGCTGTGCTTTTGTACTTATATGATGTGCAAACTTCTTTATATGATGGGCATTTGTACTTATATGCTGTGCAAACTTTTTTATATGCTGTGCTTTCGTCCTTATATGATGTGCAAACTTCTTTATATGCTGTGCTTTCATCATTATATAATGTGCAAACTTCTTTATATGCTGTGCTTTCCTCCTTATATGATTTGCAAACTTCTTTATATGCTGTGCTTTCCTCCTTATATGATTTGCAAACTTCTTTATATGCGGTGCTTTCGTCCTTATATGACGTGCAAACTTCTTTATATGCGGTGCATTTTTACTTATATGATGTGCAAACTTTATATTCTGTGCATTTGTACTTATATGATGTGCAAACTTCTTTATATGCTGTGCTTTCGTCCTTATATGATGGTCAAGGAGCGATCGACATACACTGTTAATTTCTAAAACTAGCACGCTCGCAGAATCAGCTGTAGGATGTAGGACAAATAAACCGACTGTTGTACTACAATATATATGGCGGAACACGTTGAAGAGATTGAAGCTGCTCCTGAAAAGCGAAAAAATCGCGGTGCTACAAGACATTGTTACTTTGGACTTTGTAACAGCGATAGTAGATATTCAGATCGTGAACATATGACGTGTGTATTTTGGATTCCATTTCCAAACCCGAAACTAAATCTCGAGAAGGTCGGGCGTTAGGTTCGTGCTTGTGGAAGGGGAACTTTTACTACTGACAAAATCACAAGATGGACATATATGTGCAAATATTTCGAAATTTGAACATGTTTGATTATTAACGGGGTGGGGGATGTTTTTAATCAACAGATGAGCTAGCAATGCAAAACCTTTTAGTTCCGTGACACAGGGGCGGATCAAAAATTAAACAGATGGGTTCTAGCTAAATAAGTTTGCACATCATATAAGGACGAAAGCACAGCATATAAAAATGTTTGCACATCATATAAGTACAAATGCACAGAATATAAAGTTTGCACATCATAAAAGTAAAAATGCACAGCATATAAAGAAGTTTGCACGTCATATAAGGACGAAAGCACCGCATATAGAGAAGTTTGCACATCATATAAGGACGAAAGCACAGCATATAAAGAAGTTTGAACATTATATAATGATGAAAGCACAGCATATAACGAAGTTTGCACATCATATAAGGATGAAAGCACAGCATATAAAGAAGTTTGCACATCATATAAGTACAAATGCACAGCATATAACGAAGTTTGCACATCATATAAGGACGAAAGCACAGCATTTAAGTACAAATGCACATCATATAAAGAATTTTGCACATCATATAAGTACAAATGCACAGCATATAACGAAGTTTGCACATCATATAAGGACGAAAGCACCGCATATAAAGAAGTTTGCACATCATATAAGTACAAATGCACAGCATATAACGAAGTTTGCACATCATATAAGGACGAAAGCACAGCATACTAGTACAAATGTACATCATATAAAGAATTTTGCACATCATATAAGTACAAATGCACAGCATATAACGAAGTTTGCACACGATATAAGGACGAAAGCACATCATATAAGTACAAATGCACAGCATATAAAGAAGTTTGCACATCATATAAGTACAAATGTACAACATATAAAGAAGTTTCCACATGATATAATAAAAATTCTCATCTTAAGACAGCTCTGGCGTTCCATATATCTAAGTGATCGGAATCTTCGTGGTACCAGCTGTAGAGCTATGCACAGAAGTTGACCAAAGCAGCTCTGAAACTGAACCATCGCAGCCGTATAGCTGAGTAAACAGTGTTGCTGGTCGAATAGCAGGAGATCGGGCGTTGCTGGTCGAGATTGGTTTACGCTGATTGCCTGATTGACCAACCTTACTGCTAACCGCTTGACTGCACAATGTGACTGGTAGCAAAGTTTTAATGAATATGCGATATCATCCCCAAAACAACTAGTCAATATCATCACGGATGTGGGGTTCGTTTATTGGTCTAGTAAAGATATTCCGTCGTCAGCGATTCTGCAAGATCATCCACGATCATCTTTGCTCTTTCTCGTACGTCATGCAATGTTCGTACGGCATTAAAAGAAATTGTTAATCTAGATAAGAATTATGTATTTAACGACAGTTTATGTACTTGTAGCTTCATTTCTTTTTAAATGTACATATCATATACTTAAGTTCTTATTTTCAACTGGTATCCTTTCCTGAAAGTTATTTTGTATCTCTTTCCATTTTATTTCGCCCAGTTCTTAAAATGTTAGTTCCTCCTTCTCTTTATGTTCTCAACTGAGTTACAAGCTCTTGACATTTGTCAGTTTTGTTTAATGTCTTTTTGGATTTTTTCTCTCAAACTTTTACTTATCGCATATTTTATCTCTTGGTATGTATTCTCGTTAATGATCGTCATTAATTCATCCTGGTTTTCATTTCATTGTCACTGAAAGCCATGCTTATCATGCTGCGGATCAACTTCTCATTAAAAGCTTTCTGCAACGAATCCAATTATTGTTGCGCAAAACCCACGAGCGCCTAATAAACAACTGTACTGTTATTCCTGTAACGCCTAATCCCTGTGCTATTATCTCCATACTGCCTGAACCGTTGCCATGTTTGTCTCCACTAAATTTCATTACTTTGTATTTCTTGACAACACCCCTACAGTGTTCGATACCTCTAACTAAATAATTTAAATCACGCCAAATTCTTGGAACCGGAAAATATTAAAATAATGCAATCATCTGTTATACTGTTGATAAGCTCTGCAATAGGTTGTGCTAGGATATATTTGTAAAGTAATTGATCTCTTTCATTCATATATCTGCATATCTGCATAAAACAGACGCCTTCGACAATATTAGAAGTTTAGCTTTCGTATGCACGTTCTTTGGATCCGGCATACATTCAGAATACGGCCTAGTAATGGTAACATGTTTTATTGAGTCTCCAGATATTTCAGGTGTGTTTTAATATTTTATTTTATTTTAATTAATTTTATCATAAATATATAAGTATCTTCTTTTGTTCCATTAATTGTAGAGAAATCCAAAAGATGTTCTGCAAAATATCTTGGGTATGCAGACGACAGTAAACTAGATACAGAAACTGGAACAATAGATTTAAAATGTCTTCAGTATCCATGCCTGGTTGTGGACCATTTGAAGGTATCGATGAAATACATTCACTCTATTTGATTTGCATGACTTGGGATTTCACAAATTGTCAGTAACATTGGTTGACTAATGAGATTCACGGAACTTTAAGATTTCTAAATTAATTCAGTCTGCTTATGGAAATAATTTAACAAAATTGTCATAAACATACGAACATTATTAATACACTGGCGACTAGCGTCGGCTATTTAGGACAATACAAAGATTATTTCACCTGGTTCATAGTTCTCGAGTATGATGTTTTCAAGAAAGATGTTGAAGTTGTGCATAAATGTGTAGGTAGATATTCATTTCAAATGAAGCCACATCTTAACTAGTCACGTGATCCCTTGGCTCATTAACATTAATCGGCCACAATAGGAACATAGCGTGCATGTTCACGGTTTTAAAAAAAAACTGTGAAGGGCTCTGCTTTATGGAATTCAAAATACTATGTGAATTTCAGGAAAAACTATACCATTATAAAATGCAAACATTGCAGCTTGAAAGCATTTATCAATATAAATTTGATTGCCATATTGCGTTAGTAACTTTGTAAACAAGATTTGTGTACTATTTTATCTAGTCATTTGTGTACTACGTGAAAATGGAATACTTATCTTTGCAACTTCTTTAATGTCTATATATGATAGTAAACCTATTAATATATAAAACATCAAATAAAAACCACTGCTTGTAAATTTGAGAGCAGATAAAAAGTTTTGCACGGTCAACAGAGTTTATAAATGTTTTTATGCTGCTCGACATTTGTTTGTAGGACAAAAGCTGTGATTTTTATTTAATGCAACTCTGGGCTTGTTGTATGCAGATATTTTTTTTAAATATATTCTCCTTCGTACTAGGTTTAGCTTTTGTTGGTCAGTGCTGTTGAGTTTATTAGCCTCTATCAATGTTTTGTACATGTTTTGCCATTACGTCGGCTTTTACACCACCACTTAACAAATACTAATGATGCAGGAACTTCTATGATATCTTTAACGTAGTTTCATTTCAATTTCAGCATGGTCTTTTATACACTTCTGGTTCCAATGCCTAGAGTTTGCTTTATACACGTTTTTTTTTTTTTTTTTTTTTTTTTTTTTTTTTTTTTTTTTTTATTAGCGTTTTCTATGTTCAGCTCTGCTACGGGTTTTTTGGTTTCTGTACATCAACTTTTTCCAAATTTTGCAAACTTATCTTCATCTTGATTTTCCTCCTAGCTATTTTATAAAGAAATTTTCATGGTATTTTAATGTAAATTTAAATCAGATCAAAGTTAATTGCAATTCATAATCCAATGCTCGCACGTGTTCATCTGATAATCTACTTAGCTAATAATGCCGAGTTGTTCCGGAATAACATCATTTTAATCCCTTTTTTTTTTCTCTGCATGTTGTACTCGCATTTGATTCATTTATTTTTTATTTTTTTTATTTATTTATTTATTTATTTATTTATTTATTTATTTATTATCCTCTACGATTCCTTGTCATACTGTCACCGTTGTATATCAGTAAATGGTTATTGTATTTGACAAGGCTATTGATCATTATGACCGTATGTTTCAGAATCCTAAAAATTAAAACATCACTCCCAAGATAAAATATAGTTAGTTTTCACTTTTGCAAGTGCTATGTATTGTTTAAATTGTCATAATATCTTCATATTATTACCACTATATGGTCTTAAACAAAAGTAACAGAAAAATACGAAATCAACAAGTTTGTCAAATTCAAGAAATAATTCATTTCCCTAAAATACAAAGCGAAAATAACTTACGGTATTGCAGATCCAAAGAAATCCTAGAATTTTCAATACATGTCCTAATGAAAAGTTCTTAATAAGCTTTAGTGGTATTCCAAAATTAATCCAACTCTAAAAGTGTTGATGTGTCTGTGATGGTCTGAATAGTAATGATGTGACGAAAAACTTCTGTTGAATCACATTAATGATATCCAAGAATGCCCTTATTTGAATTTCACTGTAAATCCACAATATATAATACATATTTGTAATTTGAAGTAAAAGATTTCACGGTCTATTTAAGTATATCACATACATTTTGTGGGGAATTAAACCAGTCCACTTTATGATCCAATAAAAGCATATTTTTTAAATTTGAAATTCACTTTTTTCGGCGTTTTAAAATATATGGCATGTCTTTAAGTGCATACAAACAATGTCAGTGTCTTGCAATACGTTACGTAACTTTATTTGCAAATAAACAGTATAACAATATGTTCCAATTAAAATGCATACATTTAATTCGAAACAAAAACTATTGCAATGAGCAAGGCCGCCCTCGGGATAAGAGGGTGGGGTGGGCAAACGTGTAGTGGTCATTGTTTTGGGTGTTGTCCATATGTTTAGAAGCGAAATCGAGGGTGAGGGCAAGTGACACGCGCGCGCGCGCACGCACACCGCTCCTACTTGCGGGCACCAATGATATTGTGTTCCGATATAACACCTATCCTTAACGGCAATAAACGTTTGCACCGTGAGCTTAAATACACTGAATAATTTTAATCGCAAATATACCCAGCCATTGTATTTCCATATTTAATACGTATCTTTTTCGGAAACAAGCATGTCTCATTGTTTTTCAATACAATACACACCTTTAAATGCATATAAACAATATCACGGTGTCTTTCAACAAATAGATACCTTTTTGTTAAAAATAAACAATGTCGCAGTGTGCTTTAAACGTAAATAATATACATTTGAATAATTGGAAATAAACCATGCCAGGGTGTTACAACAGATATATACCTTTAATTGGAAATAAACCATGTCAGTGTTTTAGTAGTGCATAATCTACGTTAGAAAAATTGGAAATAAACCATGTCAGTGTTTTATATGGGTATAATATACACATTTTAAATTTTAACGTTCTTTCATAGTGATCCAACAGTAGATAATTTACCTATCAACTGGAGAGAAAAAATACACGCCACCGTTTATTTCAAGAGTATATCATAAGGAGATATTCAATAGGAATCAAACCATGATGTGTTGTTTTCCAAGAGTATATATATATATATATATATATATATATATATATATATATATATATATATATATATATATATATATATATATATACATAAAATACACACAGTATAGTTTCTTATTCTTTAATTTAAATATTAATGGAATTAATTAATTAATTAATAGACTTTTAACTATTTTCAGTGATAACGTTTCGTGTGCTATAGGGTCAGACTCATGATCAGGGGAAAGGTGTTCATATTGTGGATTCATGGCGGTGTCAAATACATAAGGTCCAAAGTTTTTGTTACATGCCATTTCGATACACTTTCTTTTTAAAACAAAACATAATACGAAGTCATTCTCCTCACTACAATATGTTAGTTATAACAGATTATAATGTTATGTTACTGGTCTTTTTTTATCTGCCCCCCCCCCCCCCCCCCCGTAATGCGTGAGCTACAAAATGCATAATCAAGATAAAAATTGCTTGGACTGAATGATGGAATTACCTCTTTCGTACACTCCCGCAGACTGGCGCTGTTTATTCAACAATCTGTATTGAAATCCTGTCCGCCACACATAGGCAGAAAATAGGCTGCAACACTCAGAGCTAAGTGATATAGTACTGTATTCAAACTGGGTCATGTTTCAAGACAAGTAAACATAGGTTGTCCTTGAACCATAAAATCAAATACACAAACAACTTCTGAGTGCAAAAGAAAAATGTCAAAAAAAAAACATCGACAAAAGCAACAAAAATAATTGAAACTACCCAAAACTAAAAATATTCCACACCAAAATCAGAAGATTCAAATAATAATGATGATGATGATGATGATGATGATGATGATGAATGAGTGAATGAATGAATGAATTAATTAATTAATTAAGTTTTGTTCATTCTTTTTTTTTATATCCTTGATGCTTTTCGTTATTAAAATCGGTATGGGTGTACAAACAAATGGGAGTGTACGAATTCCATAGAGACTAAAATAAGTACGTTTTCAATAATATCATGTATTCCATAGAGACTAAAATAAGTACGTTTTCAATAATATCATGTACACACACCGCTCCCCTTTATAATCTCACAAATTCTTCTTGTGGCCTAACGTTATACCTAACTGACTTACCTTTTCAGCTCTGATAATAAATGCAAGATGTACAGACACTTGATGGCATTTGATAGTCTTAGAGATTGTGGGAAAATGTACTAAGAAGTGAACTTCATTCAAGTCTAGATTAGATCTGGAATTTTCTAAATCTTCAAACAATTTGAACTTTGTTAATGTTTACGTTCATAATAACATCTGCTTTCCTATTCCAGCATTCGTCTCGGCTCTTGCAGATGCGGAAAAAAAGTGAAAAGCCTATTAAAAAGCACCGACCTTGGAGGCGCTCAACTTTACAGATCACAGACATCTCACCTCTGCCCTTGTGGTTTCGAGTCTCGGGCTAGACTAACGTGGGTATGTGAAAAATCTTGCCAGTAGCAAGCATCCCGTGGGTTGGTAGTTTTTCCCGACGTCTTCCCGGGTTCATCCTCCACCAGACATACTAGCCACCTATCATGTTCTGAAAAATGGCGTTAAACAAAAGCCAAACTGACCGTGCACTAACGACTACATACAATTATAAGTACCGAATCTATGTAAAGCGATATCTTTACCCTAGTCTCAGACCTTCTTTTTCCTTTTTTTTTTTACATGCATAGTTGATTCATGTATTTTTAATTACAGTTGACACATTAAGTTTGAATACTTAAAATATGACAGAAAATGCATTACTTCGATGTGCAGTTTCCAAAAAAATGCAGTTATAGTTGTTGTTCTTGCCAGTAAATATAGATTATTTTAGGCAAAAAATAGTAACAGTACCAGTCTCTGATTATACATGCATTCATTCACTGAATTCAAGTGGAATTAAGACTGCTTGTTATGACAGAGACGGCTGTGTTAATGCATGACACTGTTTCGCTGAACTGGCAGTTATTGTTAGTGTTTAACACGCACGCAGACTCTCGGTCTCCATGTCGCTCACGCTCTCGCCCTCTCTCGCATTTACTTGGTAAAGATGCTGCTGTATTAGATGATTTTAACAATAGCCTTCTGAATCCTTACAAAACAATGTTAAGGACAACCCCCTCCTTTCGACTCCGGGCTGGCATTATTTCCTGACCATGGTGACCGGCCAAAGTCAGAAAACTAGAGCTAAAATATGGACGTACTCCACAAAAATAAGAAACAGAAACCTTGAGAGCGTGACTTTAATTAATTTTTTTTTTTAAATTTTCCTTCTAGCATGTATGTTACCTGTTTGACCCGATTACGTCACAGGCTTTTTATTTTCATTGTTCAGGAATCACCCCTACCCTCGATTACGTCATAGGCTTATTTTCATTGTTCAAGAATCACCCCTACCCTCGAGTACTTCACAGGATTATTTTCATTGTTCAAGAATCACCCCTACCCTCGAGTACGTCACAGGCTTTTTTTCATTGTTCAAGAATCACCCCTACCCTCAATTACGTCACAGGCTTATTTTCATTATTCAAGAATCAACCCTACCCTCAACTAGAAATTTGTTTTCTTCTAAACCCAATACCCAAACCCAAAAACTTTGAATTAAATTTTGAGTGTATTTTTCCTAAATCAGCCACAAAAAGCCTTATTTTCATTTTAAAATTCAACGACCTACCCACGCACCCATCCATCTATACCCCCTCCCCGGAGGAGGCAAAACTAATTTATTAAATCAGACGAGACATTACTGAGATGGTATGATTCCTGATTGAGTCTTTAATTCAGATGCTCATTAGATTTTAAAAAACGATGATAAATATCTACCAGCCATTTTTTTAAAAAAAAAAATTATAAACTGGACTTCACATTTTTAAAACTAACTAGCAGTACATACTACGCCCTTTCCCCCAAAACTAGGTGTAACGCTAGAGTTAATAAATAAATTACACACACATATACTCATATAAAAATATAATACACATATAAAAATGTAATACACATAAAAATATAATACACATATAAAAATGTAATAAACATATAAAAATGTAATACACATATAAAAATATAATACACACATAAAAATGTAATACACATATAAAAGTATAATACACATATAAAAATTATTTGATGCACAAGCCAGTTAGCATTCTAACATAATCACACTTTGAAAAATCGGACAATGCAGATAGAGTGAGGAAACAGAACAAAGCCTGATATAATATTCTGGCAGAATCAATTAAATGTCGATACCAACAACGGGAAGTGGAATACCATACTTTCAAGTAACTAATACTAGCAGACCAGAATTAGTCAAATCAATAAGTAGATTTATTTTACTAGAGACACTAACACTAGTCTGAATACTATTAAATGGTCATCTATATTTTAATCGAACAAATAATGAAGTAGATTTAAAAGCAATCAACTTAATCTGTATTAAATGATATATTCTCATCATAACTGGAAATATATTAAAGGCAAAAATAAATCCACTATTTGGGGGCCCCGAGTGGCCGAGTGGTCTAAAGCGCTGTCCGTTACGGACCACTGCCATCTCACCTCTGTCTGAGTGTGTTCGAGTCCAAGATTCGGCAAATTTAGTTAGGTGAGAAAGCGTGCCAGTAGCTTCTCGTGGGTCGGTGGTTCTTTCCGGGGTTTGTCCGGTTTCTTCCTCCACCATTAATACTGGCCGCCATGTATAGCCTATATTGTGCTGAAAAATGGCGTTAAATAAAAAAAAAAAAAAAAAAAAAAAAAAAAACAAATCCACTATTGAAAATGGTAGCAAAGGCGTAATGCTTCACATAAAGGCTTTAGGGAAGTTACGCATGGCTGTCTTGAAGGCTCTTACATTAAATATTTCTTTTATTTGTTTGATTAGGATTTTTAACATAGCTTTAACAATCTTTCAGTCATATCGCCACGATGTCTGCAGTGAGGCAGTTTATAGTGATGTCTAGCACTGGGGCATCATGCCACAAACATATAGCATGATGTCCCACCCAGTCGCATTATCCTGACACCAGGCAGACCAGTCCTAAAACTTACCTCTTAATGCTGAGCGCCATGCGAGGCAGCTGTTAGTACCATTTTTGTAAGTCTTTGGTATGACTCGGCCGTGGATCGAACCCATCATCTCCCGCTTCCGCGGCAGATGTTCTAACCACTTGATCACCGGAGCGGTTCAGTTGTAAATATATCAAAAGAGCTGGAACAGTTGAATAATGGTGAAAAATTGCTACTGTAGAAATAAAATCAACGTTTATAAAGAACGAGGAAACAATTGACATTTATTTCTTCAAGATGTCAGCGGACTATCGGAAGATGGAATATCAGGACTAAAACAAGTATTAGGTTACTGTAATATGAATGTTAAGTGACCAGGTAAAAAATAGAGCATCAATGAAGCAGTTAGTTTCAACTGAATGTAACAAAACATAAAAACAACGTTTATTCTAATTTAAATTTCGCTGAACAAAGATATAACTCAAATTAAATATTTTAAATATTTCAGCAAAATATTTCATATTCGAAATGTAGGCTAAACTGTGATGTTGGTAATGATGATATATTGTTATTATTGTGACAATTAATAGCTTCTAATTGATGATATAAATATAACTAATAGAAGATTACATGACAACAAATGGAATAAGATATTTGGCTGAGTTTCTTTCATTTAAGTTAGGATTACATATCACAAGTTTAATAACAGTTAAACATGTAAATAATTGTATGTAAGATCAAACAATGGAAAATAGTAAATCGTTGTATACGTTCCTTTAATAGCTGTGATAACAACGACGTCATGTAATCGTTGTTTACGTTCCTTTAATAGCTGTGATAACGACGTCATGTAATCGTTGTATACGTTCCTTTAATAGCTGTGATAACAACAACGTCATGTAATCGTTGTATACGTTCCTTTAATAGCTGTGATAACAACGACGTCATATAATCGTTGTATACATTCCTTTAATAGTTGTGATAACAACGACGTCATGTAATTGTTGTATACGTTCCTTTAATAGATGGGGTAACAAATGTCACTATAACCACACATGTTTACCACACATTTGAAAAGGAATATAAAAAAGTGGCATAAAATAGGACAAATGAAGCGAAGCGCCAAATTATAAATGGGTATGGGTGGGTGCAGTTTACGATTGAAAATAAAGTGTATTGTTTGTGAAGGCTGTCCTTATTTAGTTTGGGGTGGGGTGCTCCCAATTTATTTAAATTAATACAGAAGACTCGCACTGGCTCATTTTTGTCAGAAATTGAAGTAGTGATATTGAGATGCAAAGCTCCAAGCCCCCGGTCAGCGGTGCCGACAGTTAAATTAATGAATACACGAAATGTGAGATAAATATAATAGATTTAAACTTGCGATTCTAATGTTTGCCCATGCCTTGCTCAATTCCGATTGGATGCTGGCTCATATATTGATCAGACACAGTCTGTCAAGGATGGTTTACGACCCTCTTTGATGCTCCCTTGTTCCGAACAAGAATACCCCACTTACATGTGAACAATGTTACGTAACAGGCTTTGGCAAAAATAAAGCGCGTGTGACTAGTTTTATGGCTATGTCAATTAATTGGCGTGACACCTATTGTTCGCCAAATTGACATTCATACATATTGACGGTGCGAAATTATAGCCTCAGCGTCTAACATACACATGTTGAAATCTGGTTAATTCTATAACATGACATTGTAGGGAGAAAAAAAAAACGTAACGTAAGTGGTTGGGTGTTTGCTTTTCTAGAAACGATTTATCTCGTGTGCGTGTAAAGGTACGTCATTAATTTTGAAAATGTAACTATTTAAGCTATTTGTGGGTGATTTAGGGTGGAAACAGCCATATTTTGAAAATGTAACTATTTAAGCTATTTGTGGGTGATTTAGGGTGGAAACTGCCATATTTTGAAATTTAAAATATCAATATGAGGATGAGTGTGGCCTAATCTTGGACGCAGACATCTTCGCAAGCCAAGGTTCCAATATGATAACCCTATCTAACCTTGGCTAGCGAAGATGGAACACAGATGGTATTAAGCTTGCTGACATTAATACAAAGCTCTGAGTTGAAAAGCATGGACGTTTTTTTGTTGTTTTTTTTTTGGGGGGGGGGGGGAGAATGTGCTGTAAAATTGCTGTAGCCTATATACAAAAAGTAAAAAGCCTGTCATGTTTTGCCTTTGTTTTGCTCCCACCCCCGAAAAAAAATTGAACTGAATGCCCTGTTGAAAAGCTTTTCAATCACTGAATTTCAAAATCGTTATCGACGAAACCATCATAACTTGCGATCAATGACATCGGCGTTCATAAAAATGGGAAAGACACGCAGCCTGCTTCCACCGTGGAGTCAATAATCGATAATGTAAGGACTGATAAATCAACCATGTCTAGAACGACGTTGACTATAAAAGCACTAATCCAGGCATTGCAGTAGTTCACTATTATTTGTTTCTCATGACCCGCATATGTCACCTGTATGTAAATGGGAATACGTATGTAGACCATTGAATCAGCAATTACCTCGATACGGGGGGGGGGGGGGGGGGAAGCAGGTCAGGCGGTCAACTTGCCACGGTTACGACCTTCACGTACTAAACATGTATGGTGCACGTTTCCCCAGAGTGATCACAATTCGGATAAAGAAGTTTGGAGATCGTGTGGCAGGCATATGGCATGAAAGACGTCTGCTCTCGTCAATACTAAGCGAACAAGAATAGGAAGAGAGCCAACCAGAAATAATATTTTTAACAAGAAACGTGTCGGGTCAGTCCATCGAACACGTACACGTGGATCATATTGATTGCTAAGTATAAGCAAAGCCAAAAAAATGGATTTAGACGATTTTCCTTGTGATTTCAGTGTTGTTACCGATAATCTCTGAATTACTTGTTAATTATTAAAGTTATAATACAACATTCTCCCCCTAACGTTCGATCATACCACCGTGTATTTGCTACAGCAATTACACAAATAACGTACTTTCTCAATGTCGTAGATTATCATCATCAGCTAAGGGCCATTGACCTCCGTTACCGTATGTTTCTTCATTCTAGTTAACGTGTTTCTTAACCTCATCATTCGTTTCTTCATCTCAGTTACCATATGCTTCTTCGCCTCAGTTACCGTGTATTTGTTCATCTCGGTTACCGTATGCTTGCTTCTTCGCCTCAGTTACCGTGTATTTGTTCATTTCGGTTACCGTATGCTTCTTCGTGTCAGTTACCGTGTATTTGTTCATCTCGGTTACCGTATGTTTCTTTGTCGAGAAATATTTGACATCATTACGCATACTTTGTGTAACAAAGAAAAATATGTAAATATTTACAACGTTGTTGTTGTTTTGGGGTTTAACGCCATTTTTTCAGCACACGATAGGTAATACATGGCGGCCAGTATTATTGGTGGAGGAAGAACCCGGGAAAACCCCCGGAAAGAACCACCGACCCACGAGAAGATACTGACAAGCTTTCTGACATAAATACATTAGCCGAATCTGAGACTCGAACCCACGCAGACAGGTGAGACGGCAGTGATCCGTAACGGAGAGCGCTTTAGACCACTCGGCCACTCGGGGCCCCTTATTTACAATGTAGATATATGGATGATGTATTAATTTTCTAAATATATACAAGGAAATATTTTTCTCTCAGTACTGAACTATCCACTGTGTGACAATCAATACAAATCATGTGTTAATCTAAAATACCTTCAAAGATGACTTCACGGTGAAGTGCTTGTCATGGGTTCACTGGCATTTCTTTGAGAGGCTGGACTGTAAAGAAACCATCGTGCAATGGAATAAAGATTTTACTTTCGGAACATTGCTAAAACCTCACTGTATACTGTCGCCGAAACACACACACATACACACACGCACGCGCGCCAATTTTCATATTCTAAAGAATAAACAATTACCTTTAAATCTATACTAACAATGCCTAAATCTTACCTCTTCCATCAGCATGAAAAGGAGACAGGAAATAATGCTCTTAAAATAGACTGTGACTTAATTGTGATCTGATTCCGTCTGTCAAGCGTTATTTGTTTATTCGACGTTACTCAAACATCTCACCTCTGTCTGCATGAGTTCCAGAGTCGGCTCGACCAATATGGGAGAGGTTGCCAATATCTTCCCCTGGGCCCATGTATCTTTCTGGGCTCGTTCTCCATTATATATACTGGCCGCCAGCCAATTTATTATACGTTGATAAGTGGCACTACCTCCCACCCCACCCCACCCACCCCCCAAGAAAAATAAAAATAAAAGAGAGAAAAGTAATTATCATTCCAATGTAACGCTGTCCTCTCAAGCCAGGCTCGGGTCGATTTTTAATTTTACAATGTAATAACAACGCCTGGGTTGTTTAACATGTATGACACAAATGTGGCATGTTAATTTATAGTACATACATGTATAAATCAAAACTACTGCAACTTCGTTATTTTCGGGAAATCTTTGTTATGAACCACGTCTACCACATAAAAAGTTATAAACGCTATGAACCAAACTCATATATCCAAAGGTAGCAACACTTTCAAAGGAATGTTTTTTTTTTTTAAATCAGTTTGCTAGGTGCTTTTATCTCTGATTACGACATATTATATTAATGGTTGCTTTACTCATTTTTTTTTTTCAATTCCCCCAGGTCATGGAGAAACGCAGCGGTCGCCCTCCCATTTCTCCATCACGCTTGTCACGATGCAGTTATATGGAGAAACAAAGATAAAGGGCTTATGTCAGCAAATGTCAGAACACCGTACATTGTGGGCCGTGTGGTATATTATGAATATAGAATGGAGTCGTGGATTGAGTCTCATCTCTGGCTCCAGTGGAAGTAGTTGTGTGTGTGTGTGTGTGTGTGTGTGTGTGTGTGTGTGTGTGTGTGTGTTGGGGGTGGTTTAACGTGTTTTGTATGTAAGTGTTTGTGTCATCTTTAGGAATATTTCTAACAACTGACAAAGATAAATCACAAGGACCTACTACTCTTCACACGCACGTGACAGTTTCCTCCGGACGAAATTTAGCGATTACCTCTATGGGACAAGCATTTGTTGTTAAGTAGTTTACCGTAATGCAAGCCAAAATAGGAGGTTGTATCACAACAAGCAGCTTTGCTGTTAACTTGGCATTTTTGTATGTTCTGTCATAAACTTGTTGGGTGTAGTAACTTCTTAAAACTTGAAGACACTGATGCATAGCTAAATGAAATTCTTATCTCTAACATAATTCCTCTGTTAAAACAAAATAAAAAAAAAATAAAAATAAAAATAAAATACAAAAATTCATAGACATGCTCTCAAGTCGTCCATGAAAATGCAGTGTTGTGCTAGAATTTGGTCAATATATCCATTAGTATGTGACAAAATTCAATTCACATGTGAAACTTCTTTTTTTCACTTTCGTAGATTATCGCATCATCAGCTAAGGGCCATTGACCTGAGTTACCGTATGTTTCTTCATTCCAGTTAACATGTGTTTCTTCGCCTCAAGTTACCTTGCGTTTGTTCATCTCTGTTACTTGTATGTTTCTTCACTTCAGTTACCGTATTTTCTTCACCATTGTCACCGTATGTTTCTTCACCTGGTTATTACATGTTTCTTCATCCCGGTTACCCTGGTGCGCTGCAGACTTATATTTTCGAGGAGGGGAGGCTAATGGAGGGGGGGGGGTGCTAGTGCACCCATGTCCTTCACCTCAGTTACCTTTTCTTCATCGAGTTACTTTGTTTCTTCAGCACAGTTAGCGTATGTTTCTTAATTTAGTTACTGTACATATTGTCATCTAGACACTGTGTTTCATCACCTCAGCGTATGTTTCTTCATCTAGTTACCGTATGTTTCGTCACCTCAAAAGACACAAGAATGATTCTTTTTAAGCTGAAGCTTTGAATCTCAAATGACTGGAGAATAAAAACCCTCTTTTAATAGCTTAGCTAATATTGGTATTTGATTTTTATCTAACGTGACAAATAAGTATTTAGTAGCTTCATATGACGATCAAATCAATTATACTTGGGACTTGTTATCGAGCTTGACAAATCTAAGTCCCATAAGCATTGATGTTAGACCTGTGATTTATGGAGGATGAAAATAGGTAATATCACATTACGTGGAAAGTTTAATTTATGGCAAAGGTAGCTTCGGTCGACCTAGTCCGAGTTTGTTCTTATCCTTGTCACCCCATTTCTGATATTTGGACATTTATGTTCGGGTGTAGGGTCAGAATCCATGACCTATCAAAAAGCTGGAATTTGCCGACCAATGGGTAGCCGCTTACTAGCCGGACCAACAAACTTGAATGACCTTTCATCGAGATATATCTGCATGAAGTCGATAGGAATATGATTTATTTTCTCAGGCAGTCGGAATAGGACGGCTTGAGGAATTAGGAAACGTTGGAACACCGTCGAGAGGAAGGGATGCAATCAATCGTGGACATTGCTCTCTTTTCACCACTCGTTATGATAAAAATCTAAATTAGAAACTGTTATTAAAATCCTGTTGATAGAACTTAAGTTGAATTGAAATTACCACTAGTAATTTGTTAGACTGAATTTTTTTTTTTTTTCTTGTCTTAGCATGCTCGTTTTGCACTATTTCTTCCCAATAATCTTGCCCAGTTCTCTATTGTTAATCTATCTTTACACTCACAACGGGTCATAACATCGAGGGAGGTTATTCCCTAGATAAAATAGCTAAATTCATTTAAATACGCCTCTTACTAAGAGGAGGACGTTATATATATATATATATATATATATATATATATATATATATATATATATATATATATATATATATATATATATATATATATAATTTTATTTCCACGCTGGTACCAGATTACTTAGAAGCACGAGTTTAAGCAAAGTAAATATTTTTTTATTTTATATCATTGGAATATATTTTTTTATAAATATTTTTACATCGTTATTACATTTCTGGGTTTTGCTTTTACATTCGTTGATTATGTGAAGTTAGAAAGTGTTTAGGTTGTCAAAAAGACAGTGATGTGGTCAGTTTGATTTGTTTCTTTAGACAGTATCAGCTCTTACACGTGTATCATTTTCTAACAGCTGTGCTAATTATTTTCCTGGATTACGATGAAAACCATATGACAAATTAGCATTTGGAGTGTAATGTTCATTCAAGACACGGAACGTCATTTATATGACATATAATCTGACAAGACATCATGTATGTTCCAGATGAAATAATACGAGTTGTTAATCAAGTTTTAATGTCATGATGTTTAGATTAGTTGTGACACTTTTTTAAAGCACCTATATATATATATATATATATATATATATATATATATATATATATATATATATATATATATATATATATATATATATATATATATATATATATATATATATATATGTTAAGCCTGAAAGTATAATTCCTTGTTCGTATATAACGTCAACTCTCCAACACTTAGTTAATATATCAACATCTTTCTCGTAGATACAATTGTTAACGAATATCTCCTGTCCAAGTTGGTGTTTTTGCACCTTGTATATGTACTTATAATCATGAAACGTGTCAATACATGAACAGCCCTATGTCCATATATATATATATATATATATATATATATATATATATATATATATATATATATATATATATATATAAGCTTATATTTTAATTATCAAGAATATTTCACCTACTGTGATATTTGAAATTTGCCGAGTTTCAAAATATACACGAGTATTCCCTTCATATACCTATGTACACATATTTTAGTACAGTAATAAAATGGCATTGAATGACATAATTTGTATAATTCATTAAAGTAGTCACAATATTCATTGAATGAACTTAAACGTTTTGGGAATTTCTTAAGCTTGATTAAGTTTTGCTTGTTGTCACTTACTTTCATTTTGACAATGGCGGAAAACACAAATATAAAGATATTCCCCACTGAAGCCACAACAACACTAAAGGCATGACAACACTGAAGCATTGGCAACACTAAAGCCATGACAACACTGAAGCCTTTCACAACAACTACTGTGCGGTATCATTGATAAAATTCTGCCAGGTGGGTGGGTATTTCTTTTTTTTTTTTCTTTTATTTATTTTTTTATTTATTTATTTATTTATTTATTTATTTATTTATTTTGGTCGGGATTTTTTTTAGGGGGGGGGGGTGATTTTTAACAACGGCGACAGTGTTATTATCATCACAGGCTTTGACAAAACCACATACAAATTACAACGCCGTAATTTCGTCTAGATTATTAAACTCGGGGCTCCACTCTGTTTTACACTATGCCGTTAACAGGGACTGGTGTACTTTAAATTCTTGCGGTCGTTGACCGTACAATCCAGTTTTTTTTAATTAAAAAAAAAATCATGCAGATATGTTATCATATATGTGTTTGTTCTGACAGAATGAGAACATACATTTACATGAATAATACATTCCGCCCTGGAATCCAGTGTTATGTGATCTAGGAGTATGACGGCCGCTGCGGCAGGAACTGCTTTTGTTCAACTTATATGTAAACTATTGTACTGCCCCGCCTGTGGCGTGAGCGCTGGAGTCTGCGCAGATAAAAGCAGATACATATGTACATTCTCTTCCTAAATTATATCAATCCATTGCCCTAGGCAACAGTTTGGCACCACTCCCTGGAGAGGTGACTGAAAAAGCTAACGTTCTACTTAGGCTTGGAACCATTGATATTGGTGGGGATTTGCATTTTTGCGAAAACTACTCATTCTTCACTAAGCATGTCACTGTAGCCGGTACTTCACGCTTCCATGAAATTGCTTATATTTTGTTAAAACTTCATTCCTCCTGTTCTATGCATGAAAGTATCCAGCTAGAGTATTGCTTGTAACCCTATTATTACCACACACTCATAACAAAAGGAGTTATATGTGACCTACATTTCACTGGTTTATACTAGTTTGTTTATTTCGTGTATCTCTGTAGATCATGTCCATGTTGCTTGTATGTTTGTGTGTGCATGTTATATACACCCTAGTGTACTTAGAATCATGAAATGTAGAGATGTAGATTGATGAGTACCACACCCTAATCACAAGAGTCGGTCACTGTGTTCCATATATACGATTCATCAACTTGGAACCATTTGTATGCACTGTACGCTTCATCAACATGGAACCATTTGTATGCTCTGTACGCTTCATCAACATGGAACCATTTGTATGCGCTGTACGCTTCATCAACATAGAACCATTTGTATACACTGTACGCTTCATCAACATAGAACCATTTGTATGCACTGTACGCTTCATCAACATAGAACCATTTGTATGCACTGTACGCTTCATCAACATAGAACCATTTGTATGCGCTGTACGCTTCATCAACATGAAATCATTTGCATGCACCCTTCATCAACTTGGAATCATTTGTATGCACTGTACACGCCAGATTTATCAAGCTAGATGAGCGTTTACATTTCTAACACTATCACACTATTTACAACAAAATAGGGTCACTGTGAGATCCTTTCACACTTTGGTGTTTTATTGTTAAATTGTACGTTTAGTTTAGGATCAAATGGAAATTTTGCATGCTAGGTATAACCTGTCAATGATTAAACGATGAAAATTGGCGTGGAAATGAATACATTCGTGTAATGCAGTACAACCTTGTCGAGGATAAAACGATGAAAATTGGCGTGGAGATGAGTACTATTCGTTTAATGCAGTACAACCTTGTCAAGGATAAAATGATGAAAATTGGCGTGGAGATGTAGAGTACAATTCGTTCAATAAATTTGTAGGTTATGGAGACCCATAAGTCATGCATCACTGACCTGGTTAATTTTTGTATTTGATATTCATTGAGCATTGTCAAGCATGCTGTTGCTGCTATCACGTGACTAGCAAATACTTAGAGACAGAAATTACAAATCTAACCCCAAATATAATGATTATTTCTGAGAGCTTTTTCTTCTAGTTTCGTATGAAAGTAAACTGAAATGCTAGCAGTGTAGTTTTTGGCTTGGACAAATATGGCCGAAGTATAGAATGATAAATTGAGAAATCGGTGGCAGCTAATGAGAATATTACAAATAATGAAATCATATGGTATTTGTGTATAGAAACAAGCTTGAATACGCCTCGACTTCCAGTTGAAAAAGATCATTGTCGACTTTATCAGCGTGCTCTTCGTATTTTAGATTTAACATTACACTCGGAAAAGTCTCAGATGTGATGAAAGTTGGCAATCAAGTCCACGATCTCTAAACATTTCTTTGAAGTAAGATATAATTATTTCCAAATCAACTGTTCAACTGACATCAAGTTGTATTCCATTATGGTTACATTACCATTCAAAGAATCGTGTACATAACATTAAATACTACTTTGGTGTAACGTTTGATTATCCCAGAATTTGCTTAAAGGGTGTTTTAAAAAGATGTAAAAGAAAGTTAAGAAGAATGTAGTCTTGGACGATTCTTCAGTTTAGCAACTGAAAGAAATCTTAGTGACCGTAGAAGGCATGCAAGTACTGTTTTGGTTTATTACCATTGTTTCGCTTAAGTAATAATCTGTATACACAAAAAAAAACAATAAGTATTTGATGAACAACGAAAGCAGCCGAACATGAGAAACATTAAGCGGTAATACTTGGATCGACATCAACCTAAGTAATGGTTATCAAATTAACTTAATTTGCATACCCATATTTGGTCTTACACGAACTTCTTCTGGAAGTCAATTTCTGCTTCTTTCACCATAGCCATCGCTTGCCTCAATAAGTGACAATTCTAACTCTGACTTTAATATGAAACTTCCCAAAAGCAATTCCACCGAAATCCAAGACAAACTTTTATCAAAACTGAATCCATTATTGACAAAACTAATCCGCCCAAACTCCACAGCAACCAACAGACAAGGTTTATCAAAACAGACTTTACGGTTTATAAAGTCCACCTGCATTCCAATAAACTCCACGGTATTGAACGATTGATTCCACATTATTTTTACAGTCTATTAGACTTGAAATATTTTAAATGATTCCATAGCTGTCACTATGGTCTTATATCGCTTTGAAACGTTTCCAAATTTTGTACGGATCCAACCGCTGCCACCAAATTGTATGATTTTTTTGACAATACAAAGATATGGCAGTATAGCTCTAAACCGTCTTTAAAGTGACATATCTGATTCTCTAACGCAGAATGACTGATAGAGCATGATCACTTGTTTTCACATTGACAAGATATCACTCACTTGACCAGATTTCACTCACTTGACAAGTTGTCACTCACTTGACAAGATATCTCTCACTTGACAAGATATCACTTACTTGACAAGATATCACTCACTTGACAAGATATCAGAGTCACAGTTTACTGGTAATGAGAGTAGCTTTTTACATTCAAACAAACATTCAACTTACACAGCCTGATCGGGCTGCAATTACTACCGACACTGGTCACACATGCCCATTATCTGTTCTAGAAACATATATTGTTATAATCTTCACATAATGCATGTTAACAATTGACTTCTGCGTTGAATTTTTCATTGTTATATCCATTTCACTTCTATTCATTGTAGATAGGGCTAACATATCGGAACCTTGGCTGGCAAAGATGCTTCATTGGTAAGCTTTAATGTCGACAATATTGTTTACAACCGACAAGTCAGACAAAAAGCAACAAGTAAATTAAATAAATAAATGAATAAATAAATAATTCAGTATTTTTAGAAGCAAACAATTCAATACTCGATTCACTTTGGTACTTTTTCATGTGCGATCGAACTGTGTAACTGAACAAATACAAGTTGCAGATCTACTGAATCATGATCTTCATTCGTAAACTCTATACTCATTTAATTTTCTTTTCATGAATCTCTTTAATGACAATTCTCTTAAACTGTTAGACATTCAAACATCTGTCCTATTCTAGCTCATAATGTGTTATGGGAGTACATGCCTAGCTTGATTTCGTACTGCTTCATCGATTTATAGAAATATAGTTCTTGAAATATATATCACTTGTTTCCATGTGAAAGTTAAATGAATGACCTTTATCATTTTTCTTTAATTTTAGCTAAGGTCCATCTGCACTCCCTTTGCTATCAAGCCTTCAGGGTATCCAAAACATGCATCACTGGTCCAATGATGTTTAATGTTTCCTGTGTGTTTTCTCTTATAGTCATTTACTGTTTTCGCACATTCCCATCTGTATTAATACTTGATCAGCTCAAGTCGTTGATGGTGTTTGATATACCCGACCAAAGATTTGTTGCTGTCGGGTTTTCTTCACAACCAAAGGCAAGGGGCCCAGAGTGACAGAGTGATCTAAAGCGCTCTCCGTTACGCATCACTGCTATCTCATCTCTGTCTGCGTGGGTTCGAGTCTAAGATTCGGCAAATGTAGTTATGTGAGAAAGCTTGTCAGTAGCTTCTCGTGGGTCGGTGGTTCTTTCCGGGGGTTTTCCCGGGTTCTTCCTCCACCAATAATACTGACCGCCATGTATAGCCTATCGTGTGCTGAAAAATGGCGTTAAACCCTAAAACAACAACAACAACCACCAAAGGCCAAACAAGGTGAGCGGTGACAGTTTGGCACTCTACCCCCTCCACCCACCCACCCCATTTTCTCACTGCGCACTCCCCACACGAAGATTTCTTTTTGTACATAACACGAATATGAGCCAATAGTAACACCAGTATCCCCTGTGACTACTCGCAATCACGTATGCATACATCTAAGTCTGCATGTATACGCAGAATCACACATCAGAACACACATCTACATACAACAGCTCTCGAGCTGTAGCTACATATATCTGTAGGTGAGGAATACATTCAGATACATTGATATTGGCACTCTAAAGGTTAATACCATAGCAACATTAGGTAACGATTCACACAAGAGAAATAAGAAGTTGGTAGGCAGTATGCCCGACGCCTGTCTGTGATTTTCATATATCTACAGGGCAACGCCAATTTCTCACTCATCTGAGACGGCACACGGTCTCTTGACTTCGACTAAGGAGGGGTAAGTCTGAGACGGCACACGGTCTCTTGACTTCGACTAAGGAGGGGTAAGTGCCATGCCGAAATTGATAACAGTTGCCTCGGTTGAATGCGACAGTGTCGTTGTTGTTTCGCTCGAATGCGACAATCACAAATTGATAAAAAAAAATCGTAAAAAAAAACAGATTTAATGATGGAGACAGTAGCTAATGCGCATTAAACAATATAAACTTTGAAAATTATTGGCTATCCATTGTTCCTTCGGTCCTAAATAAGTG
Source organism: Unio delphinus (assembly GCA_029339505.1). Classification (NCBI taxonomy): domain Eukaryota; kingdom Metazoa; phylum Mollusca; class Bivalvia; order Unionida; family Unionidae; genus Unio; species Unio delphinus. The sequence continues at coordinate 11,015,738 of JAQISU010001235.1, forward strand.
TGCGATAAAGCATGTATATCTAGAATTATGTTTAGTTTTTGCTGCGATGATCTCATTTTCTTTGCTCCGGCACCTAAAAAGCGTGAACAATCAAAAACGTCAACCAAAAAATCTGAAGAAGAACCCCATTCAAATTCAAACATCTAGATTTGAAAACTAGACTATTGTATATGACAAAGGACATTGTCTTGGCTGTATGGTCGTAAAATAAGAGAACGTCGGACGCTTTTTCACAAAATCCACGTTACTAAACTAACTGCTACGCATTAAAGCACTGAAGTCGGATGAAATGTACCCGATATCATTGTAAGAAAGAACGCCTAATTCACCGAAGTTACTGAACTTCCTGCTTCACCTCAAGGCGCAGGCTTCTTTAAGTCTGAAAGAGATCATTGTGGAAAAAAAAGAACACCTAATTGACGGACGTGACAAACTGACATACCTGTGCAGCGCTGATCTCACGTAGCATGTATGCGATTAATAGATTAAGTGATGAATATGCTTACAAAATTTATTTTGGATAGAAAAGTTAAAACACTTATTGCATCAGAACGCCACGAAAATTAGTATATTAGATTGAACAACAGTTTGCTTTATCTTAACCACCAGATCTTGACGTGATAAAAATATAACCGATTACAGCGCTTGTTCTCGATCAATTAGTAATAACACCGGGTTCCCTTCGGGCATATGCAAACCCATAGAAACTCAATAATATTGTAAATTAATAAACTTGCGATAGTGGTTACACCTATTTTTCACCACAGGTGCTCGACGCGAGCTTGATGTGAGCAAAAAGAAAACAATAATCTAAAGGAACAAAATCATACAGAGTAACAAAAAAATGTACCATGTATAACTTTTTGAGCCAATCATATTTTGGCGTTGACGTGTGTGCCTAACAGTTAAACTGTTTTGAACTGATTGTTTACGATATGTGCAGTGAAGTAGAAAATGTATAATTCTTCCATGGAACAGGATTACTAAAGTTGAATCGAGTTAATAATCTGTAATTAAAGAATACATGTATCGTAGAGCCGCAAACATGGTACATGTAGCTCTTTTCACCGGTTGTCACATGAGCTCGCACTTGTCCCAAGATGAAAAATTCGCAAAAATCGCACGTTTCGGAACCCGTAACTTCCGTTTGGTACAACGTAGAAAAGTCAACGATGGCTTGATGAATAGAAACATATATCAGGAGTAAAACATGTCATAGAGATTGGTAGTGTGCTTTTCAATACGGAAATAGCAGAAAGAAATCGAGGGTCATAGGTGTAACTAAGTATTTGGAAGTTACGTACCTTCTCTTTTATATAGCATAATAGAGAGAAATGGTCCTATGTCAGAATGGGTCATAAGGGCAATATAAGGTATTTTTGTCACTCTGTATGATTTTGTTCCTTTAGATTGTTTTTTTTTCCACCTCAAGCTCGCGCCGAGCACCTGTGTTTCTCACAGCATAGACGTGTGTTTATGTACTAAGAAAGCTTGCTTAAAACATGTATTACACACTCTACCCCAATAACCGCCCTCTTATAAGTTACTGAGGTCCGTAAATCGAATTTGTTATAAAAAAAACCCAGAGCAAACACAAAACAGACCGCCTCCCCCCCCAAAAAAAAAAATATGCATAAGTGGAAGCCATTCATTTTTAATTGATCAGTGCTAAAAACGTGTTTTAACTTTGTTTATGATGCATCACTATAAATTAAAAATTCGTATGTTCTCTACTTTATGTCGATCCAGATAGATTGGTTATGATCTTTTTGCATAATCTGTATGGTGAGTCTTGATAGCATTCGTGGTACTAATTATATGGAAGATTGGGAACCAGTCTAGAATTGGGTCAATATAAAAACAATATATGCGGGTTTGTCTGGCCGTGAATGCTGATAATGAAAAGTAAACAAAATATAATCAAACGAATTGTTTGAAGTTTATCCTATTTATAATGGAAACAAAATTGACAGAACGTTTCACTGATTGAGATTCAGACCTTTAACAGTAGTGGTTTGGAACACTCATTGCTGAAATTAGCACCTAATTATTAGTGTGCTGATTTAAAACACGTTGTCTGAAACTCATGTACAACAAGACAAATATTTCGACGCATATATTCTCCACCCAGAAGCTTGAATTAAGGTTATGATGTCTCAGACTCGGCTAACCAGTAGCTTCTCGTGGGTCGGTGGTTCTTCCCGACGTTTCCCAAGGTTCTTTATCCACCAGTATACTGGCCGCCATGTATATCCTATCTTGTTCTGGAAAAAATGCCGTTAAACCCCACTACAACATAAGGATATGTCTCCACTGAGAAATATAGATTTGGACACGAGAATTCCGAAATGTAAGGTCATCAAATTTTTAATATGGTGTTTTCCATTGGCTTATTTATGAAGTTGAATTAGTACTGCGATTCCTGACTTATTGCAAACTTTGCCATAGTTCTATATAGCTAGTAACACAGTCAACTTTGAGAATGTACGTGATCAACTAGTTGAGTCCATTTCCAGAATATGAATGAAGCTTTCGAGTGATTACAGATTGTCTGTTAGATTCTAATGTAGCCTTACTGAAAATCATCACTAGCTGTTAATGTTGTTCTTAACATTTAGATTTGGGAATTTAAAGAAAAACGTTGTCAAAAATTAAGTGTTAAGGTACGTTTTTTTTTCCCTAAAAGCTAAACCAAACACCCGGGTGCTATACGTCACTATAAGCTGCTATATTGCAGACGTCGTAGCGATATGACTGCGCATTTATTAAAGCCAAATCGTTAACTCAGAATTGTATAGGCTGATATCACCAACCTATGGAGAGACAAATCACATCACTGGTCTGCATTTTACGACCAGAGAAAGAATGAACATTAGGACGTAATGAGTGTTCATTCGGGTAAATAAATGTACATGATAATGGTAGAATACAATTACTATCCTGGAGTATATTAAAGATGTTAAAGAGAAAAAAATACTATATCATTTTGAAGTGTGACACATTTCCATTTCCACACACAGCACAAAATTTTGGATATTGTATTGATTATTAGAGTATGAAGTATCGAAATTTGAATAAGCAGTGAACCTAATAGTTGAATGCACATATCATTATGATTTTATCATCTTTATACCGGGGAATCTTTGGGAATGGTCAGTTTGACCTTTATTCTTTCATGTCATTGTTAAAACTTCAAAGGGGTCTGTGTTCCGACTCGATGAAATATACTGGATATCTTAACACGGTTTTGAGAGAGACAGTTGTCATATAGTCATTCTTCAAACGTAAAAGTTGTATAACGTAGTTCAGAGGTTCAGAGATATTAACTGACGAAACAAATGATTGTCTAAGGAAACGAAACCATTGCTTGTGATTGGCCGAGTGAAATTAAGGCGTACACCTTAGAAGTAATGTGAATTTTAAGTAACAACCTTGATCGAAGTTATTTAGTCTGAAATTTTCTGAGAGAGAGAGAGAGAGAGAGAGAGAGAGAGAGAGAGAGAGAGAGAGAGAGAGAGAGAGAGAGAGAGAATGTTAGTTCCGTGGAAGCCTAGGAAAAGAATAGTTGTTTCTTCGTTAAACAAAAAAGGGGACAAGTGTCTGTCTTGTGAGAAAACAGGATTTAGTGACGGATGCACAAGTTCTAAAGTTGACAGCATTGAGGTAACAGTTTATATTCATTCTAACGCGAGCTTAGAAGTATAACTTTGTTTATTACAGGCTGATACGCAACGTTTAATAGTTGCATCATATGTACCAGGTGAACTTTCTTGTGAAATCCGACTCGTTTAGCAGGTCTGTCATTTTTAAATGATTTAAAAAGGGTGTGTTAGAGTACAGAATAATTGCATCTGAAAACCTTCTTCATATAATTTGCACCCGAAACAACGCGTTAATATAAATATGTTTTCAATTTCTTAGTCATCATTATTTCGATCTATTATGGTTTTTCTTTCCTGATACACTGCGGAAATGTCTTCTAAATGGGTTGTCGGTGCATTTCCTTGATAACTCGACACTTGATACAAGTATCTCTACTAGCATGTAGATTTTACAGAGAAGAACAACACAATGAGTTTTTCGAGAAATAGGAGAGAGAGAGAGAGAGAGAGAGAGAGAGAGAGAGAGAGAGAGAGAGAGAGAGAGAGAGAGAGAGAGAGAGAGAGAAGACGGAGTCTGAAAAAAAAGAGAAGTGACGAGTGAAGTATACGGAAAGAGAAAAGAGACGAGTGAAGTTTGAAAGAGGGAAGTGACGAGTACAGAGTAAAATATTGGAAGTCCAAGGAGGACGAGACAGTCGGAAAAGGAAGATTCGAGGAAACCAAAAACGTTGGAACACGGTCGATAGGAAGGTTATACAATCAGTCTTGGACATTACGTTCTTTTCACCACTCGTTATGATGATGAAATTAATCCAAATTAAACACTGATATTAAATCCTGTTGATATAAATCAAGTTGAATTGAAAGTACCATTATATATTTGCTTGATTAAATTTGTTGTTTTTCTTGTCTAAGGGGGCTCGTATGGCATTATTTCTTCCCAATAATCTTACCCAGTTCTCTGTTGATATTCTATATTTCCCTCACACCGAATCATAATATCGAGAGAGGTCATCCCCTAGATCACGTCGCTAAATCCAATCAATCACCCCTCTTACGACGAAGGACACGTTACACAGAGTATCCTAATTTAGCGATAGAATTATGCTATTATTGGTGACAAATAGTGTTTGTAATTTTGCAATAGATGGTTTACAGAAATACAGAAATTTTAGAAAATTTCCCTTTCTTTGAGTAAGTAATGCTATCCGTCCTAGTTGTCATGTTTACCGCAATTAGACCTAAATATTTAAATTTAGTACAAAATGTATTTAGATTTTCTCACCAATTGTAAATCTGTGTTTATCATCTTTTCGTGCATCACACATCAAAATCTGTGTTTACGTGAAATTGATAGTCAATTTCAATAACTGAGTATTCGTATAACATTGAAATTGATCTGGAGAAGTCCCAAACGTTACAGTGTCATCAACATAAAGCGGTTTAAACATGCGGGGGAAAAAGTATATACATGTAAAAGAAAATTGTAACTGCAAACTAGTGTAATAATTTTCTAAAAGGTATTTTTCTAAGTAAATTAGATAAATGATAAATAAAATTGGTGAAATAATTTCACATTGCCTTATTGCCTTACACCCTTACTACATTGAAAAAAGCGGATTGCGTTCCTGCATAGCCAACACAGGATTTGAAATGAAATTACGTTGCGGACAATAACAGTAATACGGAAATTGGGGAAATGTGCGGATCAGTTTTGGTCTTCTTTGTGGGGAAATTAACTTGGAGTTGTTGTCAGAAGAGTACGTATGTGTAACATGCTGACCTACGGTTTGATTTTGGTTTCCAGTAATGCTATTAAAATGGTCTTCTTCGTTATATTTGGACAAAACACAACAGGTACTTGTGATTATAAAGAAATAGTATAAATGCGTATACACTGAGTATTTTCGTTAATATCATGTTTATGAAAGACAAAAATAAAAGAAAATGATGCAAAAGTTTATACGTTACATCGACTGCTTTAAATATGTTAGTAATTTTGACGAAATTTTTACATTAATATTTACATTTTATTTGGAAAAAACCTTTCCAGGAGCTGTATCTTCAAAATTAGTTTTAAAGTCTTGTTTTGTCTGCTCTTAGGCATCACAATAAACTGCCACACTGCAGAGATCAGCGATATGACTGAACAATTGTTAAAGCTATATTAAAAATCCAAATCACACATTGTCTTCTCTTGCACGATGAGCTCCCATTTTTTTTCTCATAAAAAAACAAAAACTATACAACCATCCATGTTTACGCAAGGAAATATTAGTTTTCATAAAAGAACAACAAATATATGACTTAGAATATCGGCCTTTTCATAATATCAGCAAACCCATATTTATGTTCGCTTTAAGATTACCAAAACAACATGCTCGCTTTAAGATTACTAAAACGTCGTGTTTGCTTTAACATTGCTAACAAGTCACGTTTGCTATAATATTGGCAAAATGTCATGTTCGCTATAATGTCAGAAGAACATCCTACTTAGTCGCATTTCAGTGCTTAATAAAATCTTCAATTGTGACCATCCTGCAAGACAATTTATTTATTTATTTATTTATTTATTTATTTATTTATTTATTTATTTATGTATTTATTTATTTATTTATTTATTTATTTATTTATTTATTTATGTATTTATTGTTTTTGTCTGATTTGTCGGCTGTAAACAATATTGTCGACATTAGAGCTTATAAATGAAGCATCTTCGCTAGCCAAGGTTCCGATATGTTAACCCTATCGAGAGTGAAACGGAATTAAAAAAATAACTCTAAAACATAATAATTTAACAATTACTCAATTAGAAAAATATATATTCGCAGCTGTGTCGCGGCCTGCTTTTCGAACTGAGTACTACTTTAATCGACATGGTTGTAAGTAATACAACAAAAAAGCCTGTGGCGACACCGCTGGAAATACGTGATTTACTGATATCTCTTTATTGTCAATACGTTTATACATTAAGTTCGACATCCCGAATTTCTCCTAGGTATGAGCCATTCAACGGCGCGTACCTAGCCTAGAATGCAAAGCATCACGAAGCCATTAGACGGGGCTAGTTATATAAATATTATTCAACGGTAAACTCACTGAATCTTTCGGGATTGAACCACGTTGAAAATGAGTAATTAAGTTAATGATTGTTAGATAATTATATAATGTTTGAAGACACATTGTTTTCTAATACTTGACCTAAGTTACAAATAGGTCTATAATTAGAGCACCGTCCATTTTTTAAATTTAGGTAACAGTTGTCTACGCTTTAGTAAAATATTATGTTTGGAGATAAGATTTAAAATTTCTGATAAATCTGACTTTCCTTAAGGAGCCCCGTATTGATCTCATCAGGACGCCCTACTTATTTTATTTGTTTAAAATGGGACGTGTCATTTTCTACATCGTGTGCTTTTATTGTAAATACACGCACAATCAAGGGCCACGGCAGGAAGTGGTGTTGAAGGAGTCGTGAAAGTATCATTCACAAAGGATTTGAAAAGAATATTAGAATCTGAAAATAAATGAGCTGACATTCTAGGGTTATGTTTGCTAATTTCACAAGACATATACGCAAATGTGACTACATGAATTATGTCATCTCATGATGTTGTTTATCTCTTTTTTCCTACATAAAGCAGTACATACCGCATTGAGTTAGAATTACTGCCAACGTAATACAAGATCCGTAAAGTGCACACCAGTCGAGATTTTATCTTAACTGACCAAATCGTCTCCCTGCATGCATTTGTTCTTCTGAAAACAATGAGCCTTCTCTCTCTCTCTCTCTCTCTCTCTCTCTCTCTCTCTCTCTCTCTCTCTCTTCTCTCTCTCTCTCTCTCTCTCTCTCTCTGTATATATATATATATATATATATATATATATATATATATATATATATATATATATATATATATATATATATATATTGTATTGATTATTAGAGTATGAAGTATCGAAATTTGAATAAGCAGTGAACCTAATAGTTGAATGCACATATCATTATGATTTTATCATCTTTATACCGGGGAATCTTTGGGAATGGTCAGTTTGACCTTTATTCTTTCATGTCATTGTTAAAACTTCAAAATGGTCTGTGTTCCGACTCGATGAAATATACTGGATATCTTAACACGGTTTTGAGAGAGACAGTTGTCATATAGTCATTCTTCAAACGTAAAAGTTGTATAACGTAGTTCAGAGAATCAGAGATATTAACTGACGAAACAAATGATTGTCTAAGGAAACGAAACCATTGCTTGTGATTGGCCGAGTGAAATTAAGGCGTACACCTTAGAAGTAATGTGAATTTTAAGTAACAACCTTGATCGAAGTTATTTAGTCTGAAATTTTCTGAGAGAGAGAGAGAGAGAGAGAGAGAGAGAGAGAGAGAGAGAGAGAGAGAGAGAGAGAGAGAGAGAGAGAGAGAGAGAGAGAATGTTAGTTCCGTGGAAGCCTAGGAAAAGAATAGTTGTTTCTTCGTTAAACAAAAAAAGGGGACAAGTGTCTGTCTTGTGAGAAAACAGGATTTAGTGACGGATGCACAAGTTCTAAAGTTGACAGCATTGAGGTAACAGTTTATATTCATTCTAACGCGAGCTTAGAAGTATAACTTTGTTTATTACAGGCTGATACGCAACGTGTAATAGTTGCATCATATGTACCAGGTGAACTTTCTTGTGAAATCCGACTCGTTTAGCAGGTCTGTCATTTTTAAATGATTTAAAAAGGGTGTGTTAGAGTACAGAATAATTGCATCAGAAAACCTTCTTCATATAATTTGCACCCGAAACAACATATATATATATATATATATATATTCAATTTCTTAGTCATCATTATTTCGATCTATTATGATTTTTCTTTCCTGATACAATGCGGAAATGTCTTCTAAATGGGTTGTCGGTGCATTTCCTTGATAACTCGACACTTGATACAAGTATCTCTACCAGCATGTACATTTTTCAGAGAAGAACAACACAGTGAGTTTTACATGTCCGGCTTTTCGAAAAATAGGAGAGAGACAGAGACAGAGAGAGAAAGAGACAGACAGACAGAGTTGTGATGTAATTTGGCTTTTTAACGTAGCTTTTTTAAAAATTCGGTTTCATCGCTACGATGTCTGCACTGTGAAAGTTTATAGCGATGTCTAGCAGCGAGGCATCATGCCGTAGACATGTAACATGCTGTTCCAGCCAGTCACATTATCCTGACACCAGGCTGACCAGTCCTAACACTAACCTCTTAATGTTGAGCGCCTAGCAAGGTAGCTGTTAGTACCATGTTTTATTTTTATGTCTTTGGTATGATTCGGCCTGGGAACGAACCCATGACCTCCCGTATCGAGATCGAGAGAGAGAGAGAGAGAGAGAGAGAGAGAGAGAAAGAGAAACCTGGATAAGGTAAGAAAAATTGTCTGAAAATGTTTAGAGTTTAACTCAATTCAGAAAATGTTAATTTGAAATTAATCAACTTTTAAAAGTTTTAATGCTGCACGAAATAAAATCGAAAACGGAGAAAACAATGGCAATACTTTGTGGCTCTATCGATAGCGGTGATAATATTTTCAACAAATGTTCACCAGAGTAAAGAAAGTAGAGAAATCCGAGCGGAGACCTAACATGATGGGTAGACGAATTAGCATTTAAAACACTTGGATTCTTCTCAGTTCGTTATTAGTCACGCACTTCTATCACGACGTCGACAAACAGCGACGAGGTCAGTGTGACATATCAAACTGCAGCAGCGGATCCTCAAATGTCGTTCTATTGGGAGTGCATCCCCCCCCCAACCACCACCACCACCAACGGTGAAACTGCCCACAACAAACTCAAGATTAACATGAGAGTTGGTAAAAGCAATGAGTAGAAAAACACGTGCTATCTTGCCCAAGTCTCGCTATCCAAAACAATGTATCCCTGACACAAAACTTGGCATATAGGACTGTTTAATAAGGGAAGTTACCTCCCTTGCACGAGTTATCGTTATTTGTTAAATCTACTTCCGGTGAGCAAAAAATCCAAGTACAATACTGTACAAGTGTACAATTTAAGGAAAGCCTGTATCATTACCAAGACACCTGTATCACTGAATGCGTATTTTTTTTTTTTACCGCAACACAAGTGTTTCCCCTAAAAATAAAAGAACCAAAGTGAACGGTGTGGGTGGATTTTTGGTAGTAAGACCAATGTTGTACATTCTTAGAGACCCATCATTTAAATTTTAGCAGGATAAGATAGGGGTGGGTTTGAGATTTTGTAAATAAAATACCCGTTTCTCAAATATCTCAGTTTTGTAAAGAAAAAGAACTAATTATACCACCCACACCCACACACACACACACACACACCCACACCCCCCCCCCACACACACACACATCGGTTTGGAAAAGGAATGCAGCTATAGCTCTTTTCTTGCATGTGTAATTTCGTGGACGTATATATTTGGAATAGTACGGTTGACTTCCATCGGAACAAAATCAGCATATGGACTCAGATCACAATTATAGTTGCTATATGGTTGCTACTGTTGTATCTAGTACTGAACTTTCCGCTGTGTCCAAATCTTACTGAATCTTATGTTCATCTTTAGGACCTTCAAAGATGATCTCAGGATCAAGTTCTCGTCATATCCGTCATTTTAGTCATATTCGGCAATTTTCAAAGTTAACAAAATTACCATGAAACGGTCACATATTTCATGGTCTGGTTCCCTGCTTGGTATGTCCCTTGCGTTTAAACTCCACTATACTAAGCGTATATTATAGCGGAGTGCAAACGCAAGGACCATGCTAAGCAGGGAACCAGACTACATATTTCAGTGCAAGAGAAGCCTAAGTGCCTCATTACTCAATGTGCACTGTCGCCAAAATAAATACATATAAATACATCCTAATTTTCATATTCGAAACAATAAACAATTACCTTTAACTCAGTACAAAGAATGCATAAATTTAACTATTTTGTATCGCCACCAAAAGTGGGTACTGAACCAAACGAAAAATTGATGCCCGAGTCCATATGAACGAAAGTAGTTCAGATTGTAGATCTCAAATGGCGACGAATTACATCCCAGGTCTTTCTCGACTTGATGGAAAAGGCCGACGATATTGACTTTTGATATTTAATCTCGAAATCGAGTTATGTATTGAAAAGATTCAAGATCTGGAAATCCACAATTTATGACGCGTCAGATGATTCGACAAATGCGGTGTACATACATTTTAATACACAAAATACTTATTTGTTATATTTATATTTTTCTTTCTCTTTTTGGAAGTGTTCAGTGTAATAAATAATGTGTATATTTTCTCTTGGTTTAAAAATATTGTTTTTGCTAAACACAAATGCAAATGTGGTTGGGATATAAGTTTTCACCATATGAATTAAGCTCTTTCTCAACACCGATTCAGCCCTTCCCCTGCAGAGATAAAGATAATCTTGGATTGTCGCATTGTTACATTGTGATATCATACAATCTGTATGTCACAGTTTCGCATGGAAAGATAATATTAATCGACGTCAATAGAATTAATAAGTCTCAAGGAAATAATTACATGATGTGCATTCGGACGAAATTTTTAAAAAGGGGTGGGAGAAAGCCCAGACTCATTCGTTCAGATAGAAACTAGCTGCAGGTGTTTGATATTTTTAATAAATCCCAGTCTCGATGCATATACATGTGTAAATGCATTTTAACGTGAAATTTCGAATGACATATTAATTTTGATAATTGCGTGCACATATAACAATGATTAAAATCTTTAGTAATTAAAGTAATTAATCTTCACATGACAGTACTGTGTGCTACAAACCGCTGAATATTCCCAATAACGGTATCGTCCAATACAGATCGCTGGAGTCATGTTGCATGACCTAATCCATTTTATTTTGAGAAAGATTAGCGCGCAACAATATATCAATATAATTTACCATACCCCGAGGCGCCATTTCTCTGCTTTGGTCTAAACCTCCCTGGACCCCGCCCCCTTCCAACTTAAGACAGCTCTACACGCTTAGTCCTTTTTGGGGGTTGGGGGCCATTTTATTTATATATTCAGACACACGACATGAGCAAATTATATATATATATATATATATATATATATATATATATGTGTGTGTGTGTGTGTGTGTGTGATATATATATATATATATATATATATATATATATATATATATATATATATATATATATATATATATATATATATATATATATGTGTGTGTGTGATATATATATATATATATATATATATGTGTGTGTGTGTGTGATATATATATATATATATATATATATATATATATATATATATATATATATATATATATATATATATATATATATATCACACACACACACACACATATATATATATATATATATATATATATATATATATATATATATATATATGTGTGTGTGTGTGTGTGTGTGTGTGTGTGTGTATGTGTGTGTGTGTGATTTCTTTGTTTGCTTATTTGAATTCGGTGCAACGGAAATATCCCCATGCCCGAAATATTTAGTCAATTAATATATGAAAACGTCACGGAGTGAAGTGTGAGTTTCCATGATGCCATGGTTCACTAGTAGTGAAAATAACAAAGTAGCTATTAAAATCTAGTGGAGTTCATTGGTGGTGTAACTGCAGTGGAAGCATTTACGGTAGGAAACCGGTAAATTACACAAAGGAATAAATAAAAAGGGACTCGGCAGATACCTTGTATGTCGCCAGGTTCCAAATGTGGTGCAGTTATATTGGCGAAATGCTCGTCCTACATCGATATTTTCTCTTCTTTTTATTTTCTTTTCCCCTTCTTTCGGCTTTCTGTACAGAATTTGTGCTGATGAATACGTTACACCAGGCCATTTTGCACTTTGACTCCTCCTATACAAATAAAGTTGGCATGAGTTAGGTTTGAATTAACGCCAAAGCAATACCAAATCCATGAAGTTCAGCAACTCTCGAATTTAGAAATGTAGATATTGACTACCGTGTTTCAATAAACTTTGTCGCTATAGTTTGAAATACATGTCATATGAGAGAGAGAGAGAGAGAGAGAGAGAGAGAGAGAGAGAGAGAGAGAGAGAGAGAGAGAGAGAGAGAGAGAGAGAGAAAGAGAGAGAGAGAGATGCAAAATTAATTTTACTTTTTAGCTCATCTCATCTTGAAAGGTTGTCGTAGATGAACGATCTTTAAGTGTGATTTATGTTCTTTGCAATCGATACCAGCATTGTAGTTTGACCTCAATTTGAAACCTGCGTTGCGTACTGACCTGTATACCGTAATTACCTGTAAAAGGGTGTGCTCTTTATGTAGGAGTAGTTCCATAATATAACCAGGTAAGGTAATCAGAGGTATACAAAAAACTTATCGGTGTACCTGGTTTATATATTTTTGAGTGGAATATGTTCCCGCCAAGAGACACTCCTTTACGACAGGAAACTATTTGCGTCATTTTATCTGAGTGTAATGCAATTAAACGGACTGCATAATGCAAACAAAAATATATTTTTTCTTCACACCTTTTCTTGCACCAATATTCCACCATGCCGACAGGAACTATGTTCGCAAACTATTTTAAATTTGTATCAGTTGTTTCGTAAGGTTACTAGATCAGGGTTAGTCAGAACTCTTAAGAATTCTCAATGAAGATCCCTTAGTTACAATTATTGACTCTGGTAGAAAGACTATATTTTTCATATTTTTTTTTAGCAAAGTCCCAGGAATTCGCAAGATTTGCTGTTTTTTTTTTTAAAATGTGAAACTCTGAAGAGAAATTTAAGTTAGGGATGCTGATTGTATTATTCAGTGACAAAGCCTCAGAGGCGTAGCGATGATAATTTGCGCCCGGGGACGAACTATAAAATTGGCGCCCCAGCGACCTTGTGACCGATTTATTACCCTTGTTTACTTATTATAATGTAACGTTGCAAGCCTCATTTTGGCGCCCCTGTACCTTGGCGCCCAGGGACATATGTACCCCCTGCTCCCCCCCCCCCCCCAGCTACGCCTCTGTAAAGCCGGATCCAACTGTGATAGTTTCAGTTCGCGTCCTAGATTAGCCATGCAGATGAAGTAAAGAGTTGTCTAATACGAAAGGTGTATTGTAATTTATATTTAATCTACGGGACAACGTGCCACCAAATTCACCTAATTAAACGTAAAATTATGCCATCTGTCAGTATGTATGAGAGAGAGAGAGAGAGAGAGAGAGAGAGAGAGAGAGAGAGAGAGAGAGAGAGAGAGAGAGAGATGACTCAAGAATGTTCACCCCCGTCTACGTAATACCCGACCGAGTTCACTTCTCCACTTCATATATAATTTAATTAAAGAAATGAGGGCACCTGTGCAAACTTGATACGAAAACGGGTAAAAACCATGCAAGTATTATGTTTTAATAGATGTTTCCTTAGATAAGCGTTTGTAACATAGTGTTTGGGTTGGTTATCGTTGTTTAGAGGCTGATCAGCCTTGGTTTAAATGCCCGGATTTAGGAAATAATAAAAGTATCGTATGAATTTTATGGATGGAATAAATATATATCGGAGCAGAGATACAGAAGAAAGAAAAAAAAAACACGTACACCCACGTACCCCTGTTTACCGAATGCATCAGTGTTATTAAATATATATATATATATATATATATATATATATATATATATATATATATATATATATATATATATATATATATATATATATATATATATAGTTACGTCTATTGGATTTAAATTATTTATTTTTAATTGTCAGATCCAAATTTGTCATTTTGGCTTTAAAATTCATTAATTGGGAAATTGTTCTAGAAAAATCTCTATGACCATACCTTATCTGTAAACATGTTTTTGACCTTGGCTTGTTGACCTAATTTCTGACCCTGCTTCAGAAAGTGTCAACAAGTTTCTAAAACGATTGGTTAAAATCCAAAGACATCTTTCTGGACCATTCTATTATTACTTGACTTAGTGAAGGTAACCTCTTTCTTTGACCTTCTATGAATTTCCAGAAAATCACGTGATCCCTTGTTTACATAAAAAAACGGGTATTTAAATTATTGTACTGTGAGAGAATATTCAGTAGAATCTGGGCTTTTAAAGTTAATAGTTGTGTTTTCTGTTTGAGTTATAATTTTAATTACCTTGTACTGGAAATTGTGTCAATTCGTTGTAGCAAGAGGAATTATTCTATTTATCTGGAAAAGAACATATGTTTATGATTTTCATTTGGATTATTTTAAAAACAAGAATTGCATCACGTCACATCGTCAGCCATTTTGGATTACATCGTCAAGATTCGAACCTGGAACTATTAGAACATTTATTTTTTCAGGACTCTTGCAATTTCATTAGTGGATTATTTTTGTGAATTCTATATTGGATTAATGTTGGATTTGATTCTCTAAAACCGTATGTTTATTTATTTTATGAAAATAATTGTACTTAATAAATGTATTGTTAAATTTTTACAAGCTTGTTAGTTTTCACTTTTTCTGTGTTACTGCTTATCTGCTTATTCGAGCCTAAGCACATAACAATATATATATATATATATATATATATATATATATATATATATATATATATATATATATATATATATATATATGCCAATACAGTGGGAAAAGAGAGAGGATACAACCAAATTATGCCTGGTTGATGAGAGAGAGAGAGAGAGAGAGAGAGAGAGAGAGAGAGAGAGAGAGAGAGAGAGAGTAATATGTTGAGTGCAAAATTATATTTACTTTGAAACTCTTCTTGAAATGTTGACAACATTAACGATCTTTTGAAATGTGATTTATGTTCTTTGCAATGGATACCAGCATTGCAGTTGGACCTCTATTTGAAACCTGCGTTGCGTAATGACCTGCATACCGTAATTATCTGTAAAAGGGTGTGCTCTTTACGTGGAGTAGCTCCGTAATATAACGAGCAGCAGAGGGGGCGGACAGACCGAAACTATTTCAAGCAAACCGAAACTATTTCAGACAAAGAGCAGCAGAGAGGGCGAATCGGACAACTTCATAGAAGCGTCAATTTGGTTGATTCGCCCTCTCTGCTGCTCAAAGTCCTAAAGGATTCCAGGCAAGAGGGCGAACAGACCGAAACTATTTCAGACAAACCGAAACTATTTCAAACAAACAAAAACTATTTCAGCAGAATCTTAAAAGATTTCAAACCGAAACCAATTCAGGCAGACAAAAAAAAAAAAAAAGAAGAGAGAAATGGTTTCGGTTTGTCACGTTATTGAGATTCTGTCTCCAGACAGACCCATCACTGATGGCGTTGTGGAGACGAATTGAAAATCCTTTATGTCATAATACTTTACAAACAGACTAATTTGTAAAACCACTCCTCGTAAATCAATCAAATTATTGGATTGGTCGGTTAGTTTGAAATTAATTCTCGTTAATGAATCATTATGACATCTCATATAGACCAGATTAGTTGGATCTTCGATTATTAGAAATCCAGGTGGAGCTGTTGGTGCAAATGAATATAAAATATACAATTGCTGGGCTTGATTTGATCTTTCGAGATTTATTTGGTAACTTCCTTCGATGGCATCACAAACTAGATTTATTGAAATCACCGAGCATATATTGACGTTTTCAGGAGCAATATGCCTACCACCGCTTTCTGGGTCGTTATTATGTTTAAGGATAGTTTTTTGTGGCTGTGCTATTTTCTTCCATGCGTCGTGAATCTTTTTGAAACCATCATCGATGGTATCATTGAGAGAGATTTTTTCATCTCTAGGACGTTATATATCCTGGTAATTTAAAATTTAATAACTCTTCTTTTGTTAAATTATATGCGGATAGAAAGTTTTGTTTTTCTTTGATGTCAATAGATTCATCAATAAAATTTATAAAAAAAGAATTATATAGTTTCATATCTTTTATAAAAGAGTTCATTTCTTTTATTATTTCAATGAGTTCATCACGTGAACCTGTTACATCCAAAAGATGTTTTTGAAAACTTTGCCGTAGTATATTTATATCAGATTTGAAATATTTATTTAATGTTTTAAAAACCTCATTAAAATCTCTATCTAATAGAACCGTGTGTTTACTTATTTTACCATCGTGTTCAAAATCAAAACCCCACCCAGAGAAACCCTTATTATAGAAGACAAAATAATTTTTCTTTATTTTTGTTATATCTCCTACAAGACTTAACACTATATCTCCATCACCTTTTATCTCATCTGTGGTAAAATCAGATTTTTTAGGTTCTTGTGGTGGAGTCAGGCCATCCTAGTATTGTTCTTATAGAACTCTGATATATATCTACGACATACTCGGGTGAGTTTATCTCAAATCGCGGATGATAACGTCGGCTCGTGAACTGTTATAGCGATTTTTAATTCTTTTCCAGTAATGGGTTTTATTCTACGCTGAAATTCGTTATTGATTTGTTCCATTTGGTAAGACCCAGATGGTATGGAAACAACGTTCCAGTCTGGAGTCCCGTCTTGTTTATTCTTATTCGCAAACACCAGGGAATTAAATCGGTTGTTGACCACCAAATGATTTTGATTTAATATTTGGTCAACTGTGATACACTCGTAATTTTGCTAGTGCTATTTCCTTCACTGGAATCGCAGTAGGGAAATTCACACTGAATTCAGGATTGGTTGAGGTTATTGAGATCATGCTGGTTTTCACTGGGGTATTATTTTTCGCTATTCGTTGAAGTAGTTCTTGCGATGTTGACATTGTTATTATATTCGTGTTATTTTTCTAATCATAAACACGTACCATCGCTGAAAACTCACCATCGGATATTAATGTCTCATCGAGGGAGGATGATATCATAGAGGATAATTGCGAGTATGCGGTTGACACAACATGAAACTTAATTATGTAATCCTGCAGTTTGCGCTGGCTACATGATAATATTTTTTTTGTTATTTTTGAAATTACTCCAGCGATTGTTGTCGTCGCTGATATACAAATTGGAACAGCTATCGGAGTAACCGTTGTCACCGAGGAGAGTATAATACCAGCTCCGGTGATTACACCTGATACCGAGTACACGGTAACGTCAACTGCTGTAATTCTTCGTCGGTATTTTTTTAAAATATTTGTTTGGTACTCCTCAGTGAGTGTTTTGAGTTTAGTTTGAAATTCTCTGACTTGATCATAGCGATACTGCTGTGACGTTGCCAATGATGACTTTTTATTTATTACAACGGATTTCAAATTGCTAGCAATAAAAACGCTGGCGTTTTCAATTAAGTTGTTTACTTAAAACCGCTACGAATTCCACATACCATGTTACTGAAACCCTAGCCAAATTATTATCAGTGGATATTATTTTGAATTGTTCAATTGTTTCCTTGTCGATGATCGTTGATATCATATTGTTGACCCCAGATGAACTCGTTGATGAAATATTAAATTGTGTCGGCGACACTAGTGTTAACCGATAAATACCTTTGACGGTCGCGGTGATATTTAATATGTTATTTTGTGGTGTCCACGTAAATGATCCGTGTTGAATCGTGTATACTATGTTTTGGTTTTCTCATGAGGAATTTTTAATTTTTCAATTTTTTCTATCATTCTCGGTAGATCATCCTTTATGGTATCGTTGATCTCTTTAATATCTTCGATCGACTTTCTTATTTCCGCGATTGCATCTGAAAATGATCTCTCTTCGCGAATTACTCCTAATCGCTGATTAATCGCTGTTATTTCATCGAGTTTTGTGATAATAACAGCGAGATCTATTTTAACATCATCGGGTTTCGATTTTTTTTCCAAAAAAATTATCAATGGCGTCATCGGTTCTGTTAAAGTTTTTACGTAACGTAGTAAATTGAGATACATGAGTATCATAATCTGATCGCAATTTTATCAAATTATCAATGGCTGCTTTGATCTCCGTGAGTTGTGGTGTGGTAACCGGTTGATCTCCAAAGAAATCATTTAAGGGGGCCTGAAAAGCGTTAATAGCTTTTTGTAACGCCGTAAACGCATTTACATGAACGTTATATTCATCACGTAGTTTTTTTTAAATAATTCTATCTTTGATTAATAATTATCACCAAGCGTTGTTAATTAATCTGTGAGCGTCGAAACAAGTACACCCGGTTTGAGTTTACCCTCAATGGAAAACAACGCGATAGAATCTTCTACTGCGTCGCGTCGTTTAACTAAAATATCATCCAGGGAAATATTACTAGTTTTCAATTTACCCTGACGATCTTGAAATACGACTATTTCATTGGGATCAACACTTGCGAGGTCTAACATCTCGGATATTTCATCTTTAATTATTTTTTTTACATCACCGGTTGGAGATATTTCCGCGGTGGGTTTTTTCAGGCTTGAGAGGGATCTTCCCCAAATATCAATCATGTTATTTTATATAATTTCTCTCTAAAAAGCGATTACTCGTATATTTGTGTACGCATTTATGGGGTGGTTTTCCCGATGATTAAATAGCGTCGAGGACATTTAATTCTCCTATGCCGCATATTGGTGGGTCGGTCATTTTCTGTGTTGGTAGCGTGGAATACCAGATAGGAATTTTTAAGTGTTGTATATAACACATACATTCTTTAGGCGGTGCTAACCCATATGAATCGAAATAGATGATCACACGCAGATCAATCGCGTATGCAACCCAGTGAGTTCCAGGCCCGGTGCTGTTATCGAGATTAATGATACCGGTTTCGTGTTGTTTGGTTGTTGTGGTAATTGATCTATCATAAACACCTCTAAAGTCTTTTATCGCTAGTGTTTTAGCAGCATCGAGTAAGTCAAAATTTGACATTGGAACTATAGGTTCTCGTGATATTGTTAGTAAACTGTTCCTAGTCTCAGGCCTTTTCCGCTGTACCATGAATATGGAGGTCCTGGTAGTCGTAGACCCTTTCCCTTTTTTTGTATCCTCGTCCCTTTTTTTTAGTTCATATGATTGAGCAATAATATGTACTGCTTTTGCACCAAGAGCTCCAGCAGCTCCTAATGTGGCGGCTTTACCAGCTGCAATTAATGCTGGAATACACCACCTCATTTTATCATGTTTTTGATCGCGGCTGCAGAGAGAGTGATCTGAACACCTTTTTTTTATCTTTGCTGGCATCATTGAAGTGTTTTATCTGACGAGTTGTCAATGACAGTTTATTCTGACCGCCAGACATCTGATTGTGTTTCAGCGATATCGTAGTTCCACAATTTTTAGCTGATTCCGATTGCAATTTTTTAATTTGACCAGGAGTTAACAAACACTAACATGACTGTACGACATTTTATTTAATAACAGATTCATCTAACTGTTACATTACATATTTTCCACTGGCGCATCAACTACTCTCATTCGTCCACCAACACCTTCGAGTAGCATTGATTTGTCACTGAGAATGACAGCAATTGCTCTATAATCAGGGATAAGTGAATCTGGAGCAACCGGAAGAGATACACGAGATCGGAAATGTATGTCAACGACGGATTGTCTGGTCAAGTCAAGATGTTCCAACGAAAAGTAGTAGATGGGATATAGTTTTCTAAAATCCAACTGTGATATTTGCAGACCAGTATCTACATTATTATCACGTCCCATAAATGTCAACAAACGATGATACGCACGTGCTATTTGGTTTGGATCGTAATTAAGTAAAATATCCTCGGATGGTTCCTGTTGACCGTTTATCCTCAGCGAGACTTCAGAAACACCGAGCTGATCAAATATCATATGACTGCGTTCCTGAAGACCCACTCGCGTCTTATCCTGTAACGCAACAAATATATGCCGCGGCGCAGCAACACCTTGTTTTGATGCCAGATGCCAAGTAAATACGCCGTTAACAGAACAATTCATATTATCAGTTGTTGTTGTTAGCCATGATAGCAATGATTTACCGACTGTATCCATAAATGATAGTAATTTTTCCTCTGCGATGATTGATGGAGTCATTACAGGCATCCACAGTGATAGTTTTGTTATATTTACTTTACCAGCACCAACACCAATATCACGCCAGATTGCATCATTATCATCACCTTTTCTCACGAGTACTACTATATGTTTCGCTCCATAGATAACTTTTCTAACATTTCTGCAAAATCCAAAAATATGATGCAGTGGAATCGCGCATGAAAATAATATACGCGGTCCTTTCAGCATTGCTACGAGTAATGCAAACCCTAGGTTGTAATCAGGATAAGTATTTATAATCATATTCTCGACATCAACATTAGCAGTATTAACATTATTCTTTGGTTTTCTTATTTCATAGTGAACGTTTTCAGCGTGATCAGTAACATCCTTAGAGAACAGCACAGATGGACCTGCCGATCTTGTATAATCATCGGAGTATCTTGCTAACCCCACTATTGTTGTGGCAACATCAACATCATGTTCTATAGATTCAATCTCTCTTCCATCAATCATGTATCTAGCACTCTCAAATAGCGCCGTGAAACCATTATTGACAAAACCAACTCCGACATTTAGGGGGTATGGCGGATCATTAGCAGCATGATTATTTGTTACAATTTCTCCTTCTATTTCAATAAAAGCTTCAGCTGGTAGAAAGTATTTGCTGGTATCCTGGACTTGAAGTTCGATTCTTGATCGACTATTTGGTTGTACTGAATTATAGGAATAGAATTGATAATCGCGTACAGAATCATTCTTGGGTACTTGTGCATCTAAATCGAACGCTGTGTCAGGTGACGATTTGAACATTTTGTTATATATTTCTTGATCTAAATCGCGATTTCAAACCACTTCCCGCTATCATATTTGCAGTAATATTCCCTGAGTGTCATATCCTTCATTGTTCAGCGATGCTATTTTTTTATCCACCGCGTTGTTTATTATTTTACTAATACTTGCAGGCATAATTTCCGTAGATGGTAGTGGTCCTAGTGACTTTGTCACTGGTGACTTTATCGCCGGTTTCTTTCGTCGCCGAACTAACGATAGTAGTTTTTCTTTAGCCGCGGAAAATGCTTTCCCAGCAATATCACCAACAGCGCTAATACCTTTATCACGAATAACATCAATAGCTTTCATTGATAATTGTTTTGCGATTGGTGCTATTTTTTTTAGCCATTCTTTCAAATAACCCTGCAATGGTATTGCCGAGACCATCTCCATAGTACGCTCTATAAACTGGCAATTTGATAGTTTAATACGTAAGTCATAGTTGGTTTATTGTGGTTGTAGTGTATGATCATCTTATTTAAATGACATTTATCTAATCGTTAATTGCTAGCAATTTCATCGATTAGTTACTCAATAAACTCTCGGTATACACCAATATCCATGATACCACCCTCAAATAGTCGTCTGCAGATATCAGCGGCCTCATTAATCATTTTCGGTGAATTATTTCCTTTTCGTTTCCCTCCTACGAGAATTTCTAATCGTGATATATCCCTGAGAATATTACTAGGACAACGAACTGGACCACTACCCGAAACAGAGTTTCGAACGGAGTTTCGGGCTCCGCTTGAATATCCACTTGCGAATTTTTCACCAGTTGCACCTTGTGTGTTTTTTTCCTGATCTTGTAAATACCTAACAATTTCATCATCATCATCTTTGATTTGGTCAAGTGACGTATCCTATTGAAGTTCTTGTTTTTTTTGTCTCCGTGTTGGTATTTGACGTTCCCTCTCTAAATCATCTTCAAGTGGTATATCCCATTGAAGTTCTTCTTGTTTCTTTTTTGTCTTCGTGCCTGTCTCCGTGTTGGTGTCGGACGTTTCCTTTCTTGTTGTTGTTCTTCTATTTCTATTTGTCGTTGTTCTATTTCTTGTTTATCATAATTACTAATTACTTTTTTAAATTCTTTATACCCCAACTTCCTTTTATCTAAACGATCAATCTCTTTGTTTGTTTTATATAACCAATCATACCAATTATCGCGCGATATTATACTATCTTTATTCTCGTCCTTTAAAAACTTCTTTTTTGAATGATATCTTTCAACAGCAAAATCACCAAAAGCGTGATAATCCTTTGGTTTTAATAATTGAAATTGTTTTATTATTTATTTAGCTCCTTCAGTAAATTTATCAACTAAAGAAACACTCTTTGTTTTACTAACATCACCCTGTTGTTTTTCTCCAGCTATCTGCATTAACAATGGGAGAATACCCTTTTTTCTATCTTCTTCGTCAATAGTCTCTCCCAATATAACTCTCTCAGTAGCAGTGGTTACTGGTTTGAATAACTGTTCGGTACCTGTTGTGTACCGAACAATCTAATTTATCTGACAATTGTATTCTTTGACTTTTCAAATTTGAAATCTCGTTAATAATGTCATTCATAATTTCGAAATTCATTATATGATATATTATATATCTAATAAAAAAAACTGTGATCAATTCTAACTCGTTATCGTATATGATTTATGATAGACAATACAACCCTTCAAACCCCCATTCGAGTGTTATGGCGGGTTTATAAGGCACATAGAGGGATGGTACATATATGATGGACATTAATACATCCTTATTAACTCCCATTCGAGTGTTATGGCGAGTTTATAAGGTGCATATAAGACATTAACCCCCATTCGAGTGTTCTGGCGGGTTTATAGGTACATAAGACATTAATACAATCTTTCAACTCCCAATTCGAGTGTTATGGCGAGTTTATAAGGCACATAGAGGGACAATAATATATGATTTTTTTATAGATAATACAACCTTTCAACTCCCATTCGAGTGTTATGGCGAGTTTATAAGGTACATATAAGACATTAACCCCCATTCGAGTGTTATGGCGGGTTATACGATAACGAGTTAGAATTGATCACGGTTTTTTTGTATAAGGACAGCACAAGACAATGGATTATAGGGGTACGGCAGAGGGAAACTGCACAACACATTACACAAGGGGCTTTCTACTTACAAACTGAAACCACCAAACCCCCAACAAAATCACCTCGGGTTGAATGCAAAAACACATTCACACCGTGTGACGGTGTGTGACGTATGATGGTTTCACGGTTTGAATTTCGAATCGCTTAAAGCCCCAATTATACAGAAAAACCCTCCATCGGTACCGTCGACAATAATGCCTGCCACGAGATTTGAACGCTGGGCCACAGGACGAGATCCAACCGCGTATATAATACGCTAATATTCGAGATCTGCAAGTCTATAATTTTAAATATAAGTGTATCACATGAAGGGTTTAACGGATGGTGTAAACCAACACAAAAAAGCCATTCAGTCAGACTATGAGTCATCGAAAAATCCCATTGAGATCCGGTGATAATTTTCTCTGTTTCAAAACTACACATACAAGCCCACACGAGTTATTCCCCTTAATGCTACGTATAATAATTCAGGTATATACGAATCGAATTCTATTTTTAATTTTTTTAGAAAAAGCGGATTTAGTTATATTCTCTGCAACACGTTGAACAGAAGGCGCACAAATATTGAAATACTTTCCAGCCTCATTCTTGATTGAAATAATCTTTCTTCGTTAGTTTCTGTATTCAGTGATTTTACAATTCTCGCATTTTTCGAGTATTTTCCATTCTCTCCCTGTTTGGTATTTTCACTTTGTGTTATAGCTCGTAGATTATTTAATTTGTTATTTTGGGGACATCCATCAATATGATCAATCACAAAACCATCTTTTATCAATCCGTTAAATACCTCATAGACGAATCCATGATTAAGATTTCTTTTCTTTCGAGCACTATATATAAGGTATCCCATACCATTGTCAAATCCTAATGGTTTCTTCAGTCTGCGGTTTCTAAAAATACCATCACGAGATGCTTCATAATTGGTAATCACGGGGTGTGGTTGAAATTCTTGGTTCATTTATATACCAAATACTATTTGTCTAATTAATTATTTGGTTTAATTATTACTTGAGAATCTATCAATGTAGACTAGAGGTATTCTTATGACTTTGTCATTAACGCTGTCAGGGGCGGAGTCAGAGTCATTGATGGAGTTTCTGACGGAGTCCTTGATTCGTTTATCATAATAGCGCTTTAGCTCTCTGTATCGCTTACTACCACAACTGAGACATAACCGCGACTTACCCCGCACACCTACACCACATCGTATGCAAGGTAACCACCCAAAACTTCCACGACGTACGCTTTGTAAATGATATCCACAGAATTCATTTCTGCATGATTTGTTACAAGCGGTTACTGATCCTATTATTAGCTATTTGCAATGATTCATTATATAATAAATTCTTTATTTAAATACTAGTTTTAATTATAATATGGAGGAGTTCGAAAGATTATCGAAAAGTACGCCTTGGAAAAATGCTAAATTCAATCTCGATAGAGTCTCCACTGATGTACCAAAGGGTCTAATAAGTGATAGAAGCATATTGAGTAAAATCCCTGATGCATTTAATGAATTCGAGCGCGATGGAGCATCTCACTGTTGGCCAACATTTTCAATCAACGGTAGTGTTGATGCTACCATGAACGACGAAAGATCAGCAGTGATAATTTCACATCTTGACCAGAAAAAAATATTTTTTTAGAGTGAAATTCATTATCCGCTCAGAAACGGGGAATTGGATTATAAATTTGAACCCATCCTGAAAAATAAAAATAAAAAAAAAAACAATAAAACTGTCACCGTGAGTCAGGATTGCAAACCAGGAACGCTGACTGGAATTGACAAGCCATATTACGAGAGAGCTTATCTTGTAACCGCGGTTGTTTATGTAATTTATCCGATAAATGACAAACCGAGTATTGAGAAATTAAAACCAATGAAATATTTGTCACTGAATGGTGTAGCAGAACGAATAATAGGGCATTTTACAAATGCGTTGCGTAGAAGCAAATTAACGGATCTAAGACGTAAAAAATTAAACGAATGGTGATTAACAGTGAAGGAGAGCGGAGCAACAATTTAAAATGTGGCCGCGTTCGAACGGATACTAAAATTTCCAATAACGGTAGCGACAGTAACAGGCGAGATATTATATGAACCGAAATATAAATCGAGAGGATCTCCAATAAAAATTATTGACCATAATGCACACGCGTGGACATCCGCAGTAACAATATTTCCGCGGGATAGAACCATAAAATATCTACCCGCTGAATTATCGGGAGAAGAATCCTCTGAGGAGAAATTATTTGATTTTATTTACGAGTTAAGTAAAAACGATCAGTGTGGTTACTTCACAGTTTTCAAAACGAAGAGGGTAAATTCGATCAATTTTAAGATCCAACGGCGAAATATATCGTACTGAAGCCCTCCACAACGAGATGATAAAACTAGCTAGTGGTTTTTCAACGGAACACGACGAACAATTACTAACAAACTGTTCTACAATTCAGTCAGTTGCAGCTCATTTCACGAGAAAGAGAAATCTATGGAAACCAACAAGAGCCGAATTTCTCTCAGATATCGAATCAAGCTGCGTGGAATATATCCATGGCGGATTATGGAATACCAAATATAACCCTGAAAAAAATCATTTCGGTTGATATAATTGCGTGTTATCCGGTGAGTTTTTTTGGGTACGGAGAGTGTTCTGAGTACTTTAAAAGATGTGGACATCCCACACACGAAATGACCCGTGTTGCGGTTATTGGACCACTTCCCGATTTTGATATAACAGGATTCGCTCGTGCGGTATCATTCGAGGTCGCTAAAGGACTTCATCCGTGCTGTTATATTTGGTTTGGTATATTATTGATTCTAAAATACTGATATCCCTGATTGTCAGTGAAGCAATTATATCATATCGAAAACAAATTGAAATCTGGTTGCCACAACCCGATAGTCTAGATAGTATAATCAGCGAAAACAAAAAACAATTTTCTAATTTCGACGAAGAATATATCGTTAGGTGGTCAAAGGAGATCTTTGAAGTTAGAAATAAACACTCAAGAGATCTCGGTAGAAGAATAATTGGTAAATTCACACAGGATGAAAAATACTACCACAAACGGTATTCTTCACGATTAATTATAGATGATGTTGAATACGATTTTATAATTGCAAATGCAACATCTAGGGGTATATATGTCGATCGTAATGACGCTTTCTTGTCCGATGGAGCCAAATTCGGTACAATTGTTACTTACACAGACGGAGAAAATCCTCAATATACTTACTCAAGGGCGTCTATGCTGGCTTATGCTTCTATTAATTTACATTCGATGATAAATACTAGTAGATTTCCTGACATCGCGGTTAGAGTCGCCGCTGATTCATTTTATATAGACGTAAAACATAAAGAAGCAGTGGCCGAATTCACAAATTCCGACGAGAGTTGTGGATCATGGAGAATTAAAAAGGAAATACTGCGTGATAACTCTAAATCAGCAGATGTTACAATTGAAACCAATTACTTGAAAAATAATCAGATATCAGAACTATCTAATGCACCTTCGATATCCGATCCAATATGTAGATATAAAACCAGTTACCTAAACGGCTGTGGTGGGTCAGGAAAGACGACTCGTGCGATCGAATTATTTCGAAGGAAATCAAACATGATTGTGCTAACACCAACAAATAAACTTGAACTAGAGATGACACAACGGGGGATTAATGCTTGCACTTATCACAGCTTCTTTCGTTGGAAAAATGACATTTCTCAGCTGGTTGCTAACAAAAAACACCGCGGTGATTATATGTGGTGATCACGGTCAACCACCACCAATTAATGGGAAATCTCCACATGATTGGCTGAAGAATTGTGTAGACTATTATGAAGAAATTATTACTGATCATAGACCACTTGATAATGATTTACGTGAGTTTAAGAAACTAATCAGATTACAACCGGGTAGAATCCAGTGTGAAATAGCGCGTGCAATGATTTTAAATGATTTCTGGGAAGCGTGGAGACCAAACGATTTGATAGTGGCAAGTAGAAAGATAGTCAGAAACACACTTCAGATGAAGTTATTTAGCGCGCATAATGAAAAATTTGCAACACTTCCAGTGCCGCTGTGTTACAGACCCAAGGGTAAACGAAAACAGATATATCGAAGTTGATATTCCTGGACAAAGTGAAAAACAAATTCTCGTGAAAAATGATATTGTGTTGGTTGATATCGGTGTTGTCGGAAATGCATTGCGTGCTAAAAAAAAATCCCCATGGAAGCTAAGACACGCAGCGACGATATATTCTTCGCAGGGGTTGACTATATCCGATACAATTGTTTGGATCATAGATTATCGCATCGAGTGGTCGAATTTAGTTTATCTTGCATTGTCCAGAGTACGAAGAATAAATCAACTTCAAAGAGTTGTTTTAGATTATAATGGCACAACAATCAGAGATATTGTCAGCTATGACATAATCAGAAAAAACTCTCTGGTTATAAACAAAAGGACAAAAATTAAATAACAGAAAATTTGACATTGATGCTGAATTTATAATTACACTAAAACATCAACAGAATAATCACTGCGCGAGTTGTAATTGTATAATGCGTTGGCGCTGGTCGGATAAAGACCCCCGCCAATTTACCGTAGACAAAAAAGATAGCAGCGTAGGTCATACCAGAGATAATGTGATGTTGACTTGTCCTGAGTGCAACAGACGCAGAGGTGCTAGTTATGACCATGCGGTGGTAATTGAGTATCCTCAGGTGTCACTTGTAATTGTACACGAGTAAATCCACGCTGAGGAGCAGTTGAATCCAATCTATAGACTGGCGGTCTACCCGTAGATCGTGTTATACTAGATATTTTATGCGTAGTGACACTCCAAATAGGATCAGTAGCTCTTTTTCTGCCACCTTCGAGCTCTCCTGGTTCATATAAATATCTAACAGTGACATTGCCGAGTAATTGGTTGTTTTGAAAAATCATTTTGTGGTTTTATAGGTATATTCTTCTTTTAACTCGCGTTGTTAGGTTTCATGTTGATTGTTCGAGTAATATCATTATTTAGCGCGGTAATTACGCCTGGTAATCTCTTGACCCATTCACGAGATCGTTTATCTTGAATAAATTCCTTCGCGTATTGATATCCAAATAACCGCTCAGCAAGTGTGCGATTAAATCGTTCAACAATTGCCTGATCGCGATGTAGTGCAGTATGTCCTCGTCTGATGGTGACATTATGATGCTTCATTGTTGATAACACTACACTCTGAAATTCCTTGCCAGGATCAACTTGTAATAGATTTGGCCAATGCAGAGGACCCCTACGATAAATCCTTTCAAACGCAGAAACCACCTCAGTTGATGACTTTGTCTTTAATGGCTCTGCTTGTTTGTATCTGCTCGCAACATCAACTACAGTTAGCGCATACTTGTAAACACCATCATGCGGCAGAAATAATATATCAGCTTGATGAGCTTCATTAGGGACGCTGACATCAATATGCGAGAAGTTAATTTGTTTAGGCGGTGGTAGATAAATTTGCCACATCGCCTGTTTAGATAACCAATCCGCTGCTGTAGTATTTTTCACCTTTGCAGCGCTAGCGAGTTTACTGATTGCTGAGTTACCCTTCCAGTATCCTCTTGGAGAATGATAAATATATTCCATGATGTTATTAATTACCAGCACCCAACATTACTTTTCATCGCCGATTTTATCAACCATGAAGTCAACTTTTCTTCGAAGGATTTATCAGTGATAGAATTCAACGCATTAATTAATTTCACATCTGCGATATGTCTCTGTTGCAGATTACTGCTTTTATAAGCAACATCATGAGCATGACACGCCTTATCAATAGCGTTTATTGGGTTTTCACCGGGTCGGGGTTGGCTTTGATCATCGAGTCGGATATCGAGTCTGGTCCCGGGTCCACAATAACTATACCCTGGAAGGTGTTTTTCTCCCGGATATTTTGCCCATGGTGTTCCCGGTAATTTTACTAACTTGGCTGCAATATCACCTCCTCGTTTTTTTTTAAATCCTTGATTTTATCAAGGGAAACAAATCTAATTTTTTGTACCAAATTGTACACACTTACCAGCAAGTGCTGACTTGTTATTTTTAGTTGTAATCGTCGTCAAGTCGTTTGTGCTAGTACGCTTTTTACATTTCACACAATATAGATCCATAATTTATTTATAATAACATGAATGTAATTGAATTTTCGGCGACAAAAACACGAGAACCAGTTAAGCATCATGCAGCGCTACCAAATTCTATTTTTATGATTATAATCGGACCATCTGGAAGTGGCAAGATGCAGTTGTTACTTAATTTGATAACGAGATGGATGAAATGGGATAAGTTGCATTTAGTAGCTTCTAGTGTAGACGATCAGCGATGTTACGAGGTGTTAAAAGATTTTAACGAGAAAGCGAAATCGGAAATTGATGAGGATATTATTGAATTTATAACCGATATCGAGGAAGCACCGAGTATTGATGATATTGATGGAAGTATTAACAATTTAGTCGTAAATGATGATGTCATGTTAGACAATCAAAAGAATCCTGCTAGGATATTTTCCAGAGGTAGGCATAAAAATACCGATGTGATATATGTCACTCAACGATACACTCAAATACCAAAAGTGATCAGAGATAACTGCAATATTCTTGCTGTATTTAATGGAATAGACAAACATACGCTACGAAATAGTTGGCAAACTTGGTGCGGCGGTGATATGGATTATAATCTCTTTAGAAATTTCTTTAGTCACGCTTAGTCAATTCCACATGGATTTGTAACGATAAATTTGCACGACCCGAGATCAAGATATAGTATCGGACTTGATCAAATATTTGGTTGAAATCGTAAAGGATTTTCAATTCGTCTCCACAACGCCATCAGTGCCGGGTCTGTCTGGAGACAGAGTCTCAATAGCGTGACAAACTGAAACCATTTCTCTCTTTTTTTGGTCTGCCTGAATTGGTTTCGGTTTGAAATCTTTTAAGATTTTGCTGAAATAGTTTTTGTTTGTTTGAAATAGTTTCGGTTTGTCTGAAATAGTTTCGGTCTGTCCGCCCTTTCTGCTGCTTAACCTATTGATCACTAAAGGTAATCAGAGGTATGAAAAAACTTATCGGTGTACCTGGTTTATATATTTTTAAGTGGAATATGTTCCCACCAAGAGACACTCCTTTACGACAGGAAACTATTTGCGTCATTTTATCTGAGTGTAATGCAAATAAACGGACTGCATAATGCAAACAAAAATATATTTTTTCACATCTTTTCGTGCACCAATATTCCACCATGCCGACAGGAACTATGTTCGCAAACTATTTTAAAATTCGCATCAGTTGTTTCGCAAGGTTACTAGATTAGGGTTAGTCAGAACTCTTAGGATTTCTCAATGAAGATCCCTTAGTTACAATTATTGACTCTGGTAGAAAGACTACATTTTTTCATATTTTTTTAGCAAAGTCCCAGGAACTCGCAAGATTTGCTGGGTTTTTTTAATAAATGTGAAACTCTGAAGAGAAATTTAAGTTAGGGATGCTGATTGTATTATTCAGTGACAAAGCCTGATCCAACTGTGATAGTATCAGTTCGCGTCCTAGATCAACCATGCAGATGAAGTAAAGAGTTGTCTAATACGAAAGGTGTATTGTAATTTCTATTTAATCTACGGGATAACGTGCCACCAAATTCGCCTGATTAAATGTAAATTATGCCATCTGTCAGTATGTATGAGAGAGAGAGAGAGAGAGAGAGAGAGAGAGAGAGAGAGAGAGAGAGAGAGAGAGAGAGAGAGAGAGAGAGAGAGAGAACTATAACTTATCACCAACGTTGAAATTTAGAGGAACCGGCAAGCATGGGCAACTGAGTTCGATCGTTCACTCGATTTCATATAAGGAATTTGTCTTATCGATATAAAATGAACGGCTAATTGCATTTGTATAGACTTTGACATTATTTGTAAGTAAGCACGTGTATCATTCAAATGTCATTTTTAATTTCATTTGTTTATATAATTAATTAAATTGTTATAATTTTTATGTTGTTATTTTCCATATCTCTGTAAAGATCTCTGTTTATTCCAGTCATTAAATTCACATTTTTTTTCTTGATCTGGGCAATAACACTGTGGTCGATCAACTCCGAAATAACAATGAACCTCACCAGCCACATAAAGTAACGGGCTGTTTTGCATCCCTGATTGAACTATAACAGAAACTAGACTGTCTTAATAAACCGATTTCGGGAACTTCTACTGTGAACTATAAATCAATAACTGGAGAAACTGTCGACAAGTAGGCGCTCGATTGCTCTGTTTAATAAATTCACATCTTAATTATAGAAATGAATCAATTAAATTCATTTCTTGTCTTAACTACATCATTTGCTAACAAACAAATCATCGCGTGGCATACTATAACATAGGAAAAACTCATTCACAGCATACATTATTCATATAATTTAAAAGAAATAAATTCACTCAGTTCTCTTGCGAAATTCTTAGAATGCCTGATTCTAATAATAATCAAGACAACAGACTCAACCATGCATAGTCTATATTATCATCATCATCATCATCATCATCATCATCATCAGTCTCTTGACCTAGTGTGGTCTTTGAGTCGCTGTGCTGCTGAACATCTGACCAGTTCTCTCTACTTGTCTTGATCATGTCCCAATGTCCGTGTCTCCGCAAAACTTCTCCTGGTCCATTCTATGATGTTGTCAGTCCACTTTTTGCATTGTCTATCTCTCCTTCTGCTACCATAGACACTGCCCTGCAGTACTGTTGTGGATAGAGTGTTTACTCTAGTGACATGGTCATACCATTTCAGCTTTCTGTTTTTGAAGGTGGTGAGGAAGTCTTCATATTGGCCTGTTTTGTGCCAGATGCCGTTACGCACTTCTTCATTTGTAATGTGGTCCATGTAAGAGATACCAAGGATGGTTCTGTAAGCATCTCATTTAAGTACCTGGATTCTTCGTTGTAATCCTGCTGTCAGGGCCCAGGCCTCACATGAATACAAAAAGATTGAGATGACTAGTGCTCTCAATAGTCTGATTTTAGTTTTCAGACAGATATTCTTGTCACTTCAGATGGATCTTAGCTTTGACATAGCTACCGCTGTTTGTGCTGCTTATAACAAACTTTCTGCTCTTGATCCCACATCGGTGATTATAGAACCGAGATATTTGAAATGGATCACTGTTTCCAGTTCTTGTCCTCTGACTGTAATCTTGGCTGAGATTTGTTTGCCACTATTTGTCATCAGCTTTGTCTTCTCAGGGTTTAACTCCATGTCAGATCTGGAAGATGTTTCTCTAAGGTGGCAAGCTCTTCTTCACTGCCAGCCAGCTCATCAGTGTCGTCTGCAAAGCGAATGTTGGTAATGTTACGCTCTCCATTGCCTACTGTCCCACAGTGGTTTTCCAGAGCTTCGCTCACGATGTGCTCTAAGCAGATGTTGAATAGCGTGGGTGACAGGAGACAGCCTTGACGTACTCCGAATGTTGTCTGGAACTAGTTCCCCACAAAACCTTGAGCAATTACTGCACTGGTAGCCTTGGCGTACAGATGCTAGATGGTATTGGTCAACTTTTGACCCAAGGTGTACTTCTTTATTGTAACCCACAATGCTTTATGCCACACTCTGTCAAAAGCCTTTTTGAAATATATGAACACATGATAGATGTCTTGTTGATGTTGCGAGTACTTTTCACACAGATCCCTGAGATTGGATATTTGTTCTGTTGTGCTTCTTCCACTCCGGAACCATGCCTGTTCTTCAGCGATTATTTCTTCTGCTTGTGGTTGCATTCTGTTTCAAGATGATCGTCAGCACCACCTTACTAGCATGGCTGATCAAACTGATAGTTCTGTAATTTTGACACAGCTGAAGATGCATTTTGTGTGGAGTGTTATAGTCAGTGACTGGGTCCACTGTGTTGGCCATTCACCTGTCTGCCAGATCTTGTTGCATATTTTTGTTAGTAGCTTTATCTAGCTCTAGCTGACTCCCCTATTCTTTATAAATGCAGCTGGGATGTTGTCTATTCCAGTTGCCTTCCCATTCTTCAGTGCTTTTATTGCTGACTCCACCTCTTCTTTGAAAATAGGGAAATCATCATCATGTGTTGAGTTTGGAACGTCCAGAACCTCTGGGTCTCCTGTGGACTGATGGTTGTAGAGTTCTTTATAATACTCAATTCATCTTCTGCAATGTCACTCGCTTCTGTGGGGTATTTTCATTTTCGTCTTGAATGGTACTTACTCTTGTTTGCTTCTGTCTTGTGAGGTCTTTCATAATTTGGAATGCCTTTTTGTTGTTATTCTTTATCAGAATGCTCTCTATTTCTGAGCACTTTTGTCCAATCCAATCTTCTTTTGCTTTCTTCAAGTTTTTTTGCTGATATTCTGGTTTATTTCTCGGTATGCCATTGCCCCTGTTGCGTGTCTGGTGTTTTTTTAGGTATCTTCGGGTATCACACAAATTCAGAATCTCAGCTGTAACCCAGGGTTTTTTCTTGGGCGATGGAAGCCAATGATGTCCTTGGCATTTGTTATCATGACTGTGTTGAAAGTGTCTGTCATCACTTGAACATCAATATCCGTCACATGGAGTGCAGCAACTTTTTATCCAATTAGGGCTTGGAATAACTTGCAGATGTTAGGATCCTTCAGTGTTCAAGGTTGAATTTGAGCCTGATTTTCTTTAGCTTGTTAAATTTCTTCAGCCTCACTCGGAAGTTCATAATCACGAGGTCGTGATCGCTACCAACATCAGCACCTGGGTACGTCCTTGGTTTTGCTCTATTGATGCCAGATCGGTAACGGTTTTGAACCAATATGTGGTCGATCTAGTTATGATGGGTTCCATTTGGTGCGTGGGATGTCCATCATCGTGAAGCTTAATGTAGGCCCAGTGTGTTGGCTAGTACCAAGTTGTTGTAGCTTGAGAACTCGAGCAGCCGTCTCCCTCTTTCATTGGTAACCTCATTGCAAGAAGGTCCACAATGATCACCCCAGTCTTTAAGAGCATCTTTTCTAACTTTGGCATTCCAGTCTCCTTGGATGATGATGATGTCTTTTGTACCGACCATGTTTAGAATACCCTGGAGTTTGTTGTCAAACTCCTCTATTTCATCATCATGATCGGTAGTTGGAGCATAAACTTGGATAATTGTGATGTTAAATGGAGATGCTTTCAGACGAATGGAGACGATTCTGCTAGATATGGGGCGGCATTCAT
This sequence comes from Unio delphinus, assembly GCA_029339505.1. Taxonomy (NCBI): domain Eukaryota; kingdom Metazoa; phylum Mollusca; class Bivalvia; order Unionida; family Unionidae; genus Unio; species Unio delphinus. Next base: position 11,050,439 of record JAQISU010001235.1, read on the forward strand.
GCACAGATCCCTTGATGGCATTGTTTACAAGGAAGCCTACTCCATTTATGGACTTGTCCAAATTTCCACTATAGTAGAATATATGCCCATCGTCAGTTTAGTGTTCTCCTAGGGCTTTCCAGCTCATGTGTCAATTCTTGGAGTCTTTCAATTTGCGCCAGAATTCTAATGTTCCGGTTTGCGATGGCGATGCTGTCTCTCGCTCTGATTGTATGTAAAGTACCAGTAGCCCACTTGTCACCTCCGTCCTGGTGTACAACGGCAGGTGCGGTCCTTGTTTACCCGGGCGACGATCGATCCGGTATGGTAAGTTCAGATTCGTCCAGCATTATCAGTGTGTCTTAGGCAAAATTCGTCTCGCTGAGCCCATCCCTCTCCAGACCAAGGAGTTGCCTGATGGAGATGTAGTACATGTAGTACATCGTCCAGCTGCCTTAGGGTCTCCACTCCGGAGTTTCTAATAGGGTTCACTTCCCTAACCTTTGGCTAACCAAAACCGACATGCAAGACAGCTGGAGACTTATGTATTGGCGGGTGCGTCCATTTATCGAGCAGATAAAGCATCTGACAGTGCCCATTTATGTGTCACTGCATATTCTGGAGCTACTTGTGTTTTAAACATGAACTTTCAATTCCGCACCAACGATTCAGGTGCTAATGTCAGTAATGAGTGTTCCACACTCAAAACTGTTAAAGGACTGGAATTCAATCAATAAAACAATGTCTATTTTTTCATTTTCATTTAGGATAAGCTTTTAAAAGATTCTTTTTACTAAAGTCTATATTTCGTTATCTACCAATCCTGGTCGGGCAAAGCGACATAACTCTATTTTATCTTCACCCATTTCCTAATGGAACCCATTATTTCCAAAACATTATGACCGCTACGGTGGTCTAGTGGTTATAGCGTCCACCTCGGATGCGGAAGGTCGCGGGTTCAAACACTGGCCGAGAAATAGCAATGACTTACAAAAATAGTACTAACGGCTGCCTCGCTAGGAGCTCAGCGTTAAGAGGTTAATGTTAGGACTGGTCAGTCTGGTGTCAGGATAATGAGACAGGGTGGGACATGATGCTACCTGTCTGCGGCATGATGCACCAGTGCTTGACATCACTATTAACTGACATAATGCAGACATCGTAACGATATAAGTAAAAAGAAATAAAAGCTTTCGTTAAAATCCAAATCTCTCTCTCTCTCTCTCTCTCTCTCTCTCTCTCTCTCTCTCTCTCTCTCTCTCTCACACACACACACAGACACACACACACACACACACAGACACACACACACACACCATACCATTAGTACCGTGTCCTTAAATGTCACGTGATAGTTTCGAGGAATTTAGAATAAAATCTTTATCCCGCACAGTACTAAGTTCATGTACCAGTCCATGACGTAGGGGTGAAAATACGAAGTATGCAGTGTCTTGAGCTCATGACCTGCCTTTAAAGATATCCTGTATACAACGGCTCTCCATGGATGAGCCTTTGACGCAGGTTTAAGATATCAAGTGCGCAGCTATACCGCGTATATTCGCTTATAAGACGAGTTCAACTTGCAAACTATTATATGCCGGAAGATATGGATCCGTGCAGTTTGTTATGGAAATTCCATAGAACAAACATTTTCCCTGATCTGCAAGCGTATTGTGCGACATCAGGTCAGAATCTTCGTTGTTTGCAGTTTAACTCGACTTTTAACGAGAACGTATGGCAGTGGTTGGCTGACTAAGGTATTTTCTCATGACTAAAAGTGGAATTCACAGTGGCCTTGAAGTGTATTGGTCTGATGATTGACAAATTAAAGATGATAGTATTCTAGGATGCGACCATTCATTTACCATGTGAAAATACGCTGCTGATTTGTATCGTCGGATACTGACTCAACGATAAACGATTTAAAATGGGGAAATCAACACGAAATTAAATGGATAGTAGCAAATGTAAAGAAGGTACCTGGTGTTGTTGCGAAGCAACAAGGCTCGTCCGGTTGGAACAAGGACTGGGGAGTGGGGAGCGAATATGGGTCCACGCCAATAAAATAAAGGTGATGATAACCTTCAATACGTTGGCAGGAAAAAGGGCAAGATTATAACTGAAGGATTATATTTTAGCTCATCACGGAACACAGTTGTAAACATCAATTGATATACATGTATATGCCCTACATTAAACAGTAACGTGTGAAGCACAGCGTTATTACATGACAATACTTGCTGCAGAGCTACTACGGAATTTTCCTCTTCATATGAACATCAAATTAATATTATTTATATATTTGTTTGGTACATCTCAAGACTCCGAAAGTTCAGTGTTACAGTTTGTCTCTTCTATATACTGTAATCTTTGCATAGTTTCTACTAGTAAATTACCTTTTTTCGATCTTTGATTTACATTCTTGTTCGCTAATTTTTAAAAAGTGATTATTTGTTTGTCTTATTAAATTTATAATTCATAACTTTGTTTTCTTATATTTAGACTTTTATTGCATGGACTTTGGACTGAGTTTGCCGCTCAGGGTAAATAAATGGCACTAGTTTTCCATAATCATATTTTATACGCTCTTCTTCTCCAGTTCTTATATTCTTATATTTATTGCTTAAAGGGAGGGTTTTCCTAATATATATATATTTATATATATATATATATATATATATATATATATATATATATATATATATATATATATATATATATATATATATATATATATATATATATATATTGTTTTGTGTTTTACTTCTTATGCTTTACAATTGAATCAATAACTTCTTATTAATTATAATTATTTGGCCAGGTAGTAAATTACCAAATTAAAGAAATCATTAAAGGTATGTTTTCACACAGCAATGGATACAGTCTTTCCCATGCCACACTGAAATAGAACCTATGAATACCGTGCAACTATCTTTCAGAGAAAAAATAAAGTGTGTATTTAATTACCAAGTAATATGAAATATCATGACTGTCGAAAGTGGTACTTAGTTATTATATTGGGTGGATTAAAGTGGTACTTCGTTATGATATTGGGTGGATTAAAGTGGTACTTCGTTATGATATTGGGTTCATTAAAATGGTACTACGTTATGATATTGGGTGGATTAAAGTGGTACTTCGTTATGATATTGGGTGGATTAAAGTGTTACTTCGTTATGATATTTGGTGGATTAAAGCGGTACTTCGTTATTATATATTTATGTGGATTAAAGTAGTACTTCGTTATTATATTGGGTGGATTAAAGTGGTACTTCGTTATTATATTGGGTGGATTAAAGTGGTACTTCGTTATGATATTGGGTGGATTAAAGTGCTACTTCGTTATTATGTTGGGTGGATTAAAGTGGTACTTCGTTATTATATTGAGTGGATTAAAGTGGTACTTCGTTATGATATTGGGTGGATTAAAGTGGTACTTCGTTATGATATTGGGTGGATTATCTTTATTATCATTGAGTAAATTCAACATGTAACAGACGTCGGAGCAGCTTCGTTACACTGCTACACGATACCGTATTCTAACAGTGCTATTTAATTTGATGTTGTTGATCACCTAATACATGTATAATTCTGCCTTAGCAATTGATGTAATTGTCGTGTAGGATGGAATAGGGACATATGGGAGTATCGGGGGAAATCACGAAGAAATGAAGATGGGGGGGGGGGGGGATACGAAAGTATCATTAGGATACTCGTAATTTTGCGAATATTAGCATAGTAGGTTAGGACTTGCAGATTTTCAATCACAAGCTGTTGTTTTAACTTACTTTTCGTTAAAATTTGGCAGTTAGAAATGAGTATTTATAACAAAATGTACGTGTAGCAGTGTAACGAAGCTGCTCCGACGTCTGTTACATGTTGAATTTACTCAATTATATCTAAAACACGACGAAAATTGAAAATCTTTTTAGAAAATAGCAAATAAACAGAATTGATGTGGGAAAAACAGAAGAAAACAAAACCACAGTATGTCATCTTAAATATGCCAACGTGCTCATGCAAGCGTATTTACTTAAATGAAACGAAATATCAATTGTTGTTGTAAAATACTAATATAGTTTAACCAAAGTCTATTCAATTCTGACTGCACCGCACCTTACATGTCATCCAAAGACCTCCAAACTGAAGGTGCAGATCGTTATCAACTTCAACAATGGTGGCCAGATACTAAATTGGTTCATGAAAAGAAGGCGTCGAGTCTGTCGTAACAAATAATAGGGTAATTCAAATTTTGTTAAACACTTTATGCTTTCATAGTTGTTACGTGCTTAGGCTCTAATAAGCAGCAACATAGAAAGAAGTGAAAATAACAAGCTTGTAAAAATTTAACAAACAATTTATTGAGTACAAATATTTTCATAAAAGAAAATATTTAAACTTACGGTTTTAGAGAATCAAGTCGAAAAATTAATCCAAAAAGAATTCACAATATAATCCACTAGTGGAATTGCAAGAGTCCTGATAATAATATGTCCTAATAGTTCCCGGTTCGAATCTTGACGATGTAATCCAATATGGACGACGATGTCACGTGATGAAGTCAGTTTTAGTTTTATAATAATTCAAATGAGCACAAGTAATTTCTAGATAACTAACACAATAAATTCCTCTTGATCCCAAACGAATTGAAATAATTTACACTCAAAAAAAACCCACACACATCTTTGTATTCCAATGTCCATACTAACTACTGAACCGTTCGCTTATAAAACAAAACTATATACTGATTCTCTTGTAAACAGGACGGGGTCACGTGATTTTCTAGAAGGTCACAGAACGAACCCATGCTCGCAAAGTCACGTATACAGTATGATCTAGAAAGATGTCCTTGGAATCAACAAATTATTTTTAAAGTAAAGCTCTAATGTCCTTGGAATCAACCAATCACTTTTGAAGCTTGTTTACACTCTGAAGGAAGGTCAGAAAATGAGGTTAACATATGTTGTTTACTTGTAGAGTGAAAATTTCAAGAAAAATGTCCCAATGAATGAATTTTTAATCCAAAATGTCAAATTTGAATCTGACAAAAAATAAATAAATTATTTAAATCAAATATACGTAACATAGTAGTCATACATTATACTGCATCACACCTTTAGGATGACCTTGTCCACAAATGACTTCGTCCTTTTAACATCAATTGTGCCGTATGCATTTATCTTCTATGATTATACGAAAATGACTAATTTTTGGCAAAAAGAACTTTTGATTTGTTTGTAATTGCCGTTCAAGATTTTTTTACTAAGAAAAGAAAAATATTTAAGGCATTTAACTTGAATTATTCATTGTTTATAAACGTTTATTAATCTAAATTTTAAAAAATAATATGTAGACAAATCAACAGTGTTGCTCAGCGCATACTCAATACGGAGAAAGGACCACCTAGCTGTATAAAGATCGAAATAGGACACCTGTAATTAAGAAATGATACTAACTGAATCACTAAAGAAGTAATCATCTACGTGCTTGTAATAAAGAGTTGATCAATAAGCTCTGATAATACAATCTATTAACTAATTGATCGATAGAAAGCAATCAACAACACGATTAAAATAAACAGAAGATCAATAAACATGTGATAATTTGATCTGATAGCTAATTGGAATGATCAAAAGCAATCAACACCATGATTAAAAAAGCAGAAGGTCAATAAAGGTGTGATAAGTCATCTTAGCTTTCAACTGTTTGGTTACTTATGTGACAACTTAATTCAAGTATCGCCAATTAAGTTACCGGTTTTGCCGAAAGTGTCTGGCTTTGAATTCATTTGGGTTTTACTAAATGAAATGTAGAATAATAGCAGAATAATCCCAGACTGTAATTTCAAAATGAAATCAAGACAGTAGTATTTATACATTCCACATAACTTTTAATATTCTAAGTTAAATATATTTAATGCAGATTATAATATTTAAAACAAACCATGTTTATTGATGAATAATATATTTATATCACTTTACTTATTTATAAATAAAAATAAAAAAAATATTTTAATCAACTTCATATATAACACAAATATATATTGTTTGAAATCAGGAGTAAGTCCTATACGGGAAAATAATTGTTGCAACCAAAAATCTCTTCAGTATTAACATAAATGTTCTTTTGAACACGCATCATTCCTTTTTGCAATAAAAGAGTCCCGACAGTATTAACATAATGGGTCTTTTGTTTTACATAAGGAAAACATTTTTTTTTTGTTGGTGAAATGATTTTTTAAAACTCTTGTTCGTTGTTAAATATAAAGCAAGTTGTTTGTAGGGCCTTCTTTTAACTCAGGGAAATTATCCTTACAGTCGAAAAGTCCTTTTTCCGAGAAAATAGTCATGTAAGTATTATTATAAAGGTTATATTTTGTAAACGAGAGTCGCCATTTGCAGCTACAATTCCGGTTAGTACTTAACTTAACAGTTCCTTTTTGAAGAATTAAATATTTATATTCATGCATTTAGATCTACACAAAAATAATAACATTTTTAAATTCATATCTTGCTTTTTTAAAAAAATAAACTCTGTAAATAATAAATAGAAAAAGGCCCAACCTTATTATTATATTTTTATTCTGCTTCGTGTATTGTAAAATATATCTTTTTAATCATTCGTATTAACATTTAGGGTCCTTTTGTTTACGGAGAATCATTTTTGAAGACGACAAGTCTTTTTTGCAAGAATAAAATGTTAATCCTTTTTCCATCACGAAATGGACTAATTTTTGAGAACTGTTTACCCAATTTTTGTAAAATGGAGTCCTTGTTGCATTTTATTTGGACCGATTAGTAGGAGTTATTTCCCATACAAGCTCTTTACGTGAGATGTAGCCGAGAAAGAATGAACTGTCAGCTGATTTGCCGACATCATGTAAATATTGTTGGTGATTATGTTTGTTTGTCACCTAATTCAATTAATGTTGTATCTCATTTTGAGACAGTGGTATTTAGCATCTTCTTATTCACAATGCTTTTATTATATAAGTTAGAACTGTAATATTTAGTCTCTATAGTACAGGCACGGTTTGCGATTTGGCAGGCAACTATTAATTCTTCTAAACCCCATTTCAGTCTTTGTTAATATGACCTTTAACCCCAAATACTAAACCAAATGTGCAAGTAGCATTTAGTCTTAAGTCTTGAAATGTTTTGATTTTGAGGTCACATGCACTGTGTATTTGGCTACACAAAGAAATGAACACGACAATGAAAGCTAAAGTTGTTCACTTGATGTACTCTTATTATGACCACATGGCACATGCCACAGGCACTTGATTCTGAGTAAATTTATGTATACACTCACCATATAAGACGTGTTATATGGTGAGTATATACATGAATTTACTCAGAATCAAGTGCCTGTGTCACATGCACATCTCTGGAGCTTTCTGCCTCTGAATTCAGTCATTGTAAATATCAGCACATGTTCCCAGAATTCAGTCTAAGTCATTGAAATGCACACCCAGCTATTGCATCATGTTCTTTTGATGTACTTTTATAATAACAACAATGGGCTGAATTAGGGTCCTTTCAGCCACTGAATTCTGCCTTGTAAATATTAGCTTAGCGAAAATGATCAATTGATGAACACATTTTCCCTCACTTAGCAGGTGATAAGTAGGACTGGCAAGCCATTGAATTTGCTGCCCAGCTCTTGCGGGTGTATGGAGGACTCTTACTTACATCAGGGATTTTTTGCCTTCCAGATTTAAAAAATTGCATCCCAGTACATGTGTTTAAGCATTTTTGCAACCTCTGACAATCAGATCGAATGTTGCTATCACAAAGAAAGCTTTGCATGTTGATAAATAAATTTTTACCACCCTATATTGTGGCAATTAGATTCAGCGTGCTCTTTTCTTGACCCAGTTTAGTAATATTTGCTGATGAAATAGTAATGATTGCTGACAATACAGTAATATTTGCTGATGATACAGTAATGTTTGCTTATGCTGAAGTAAGTGCTGATGATATGGCATTATTTGCTGTTGGTACAATAACATTTACTTATAGCATTATTTGTTGATGATACACTAATATTTGCTGATGATACATTACTATTTGCTGATGATACAGTAATTTTTGCTATGCTGAAGTAAGTGCTGATGATATGCCATTTTTTGCTGTTGGTGATGATACATTTGCTGGTAATAAATTAATATTTGCTGATGATACATTCATATTTGCTGATGATCAAGCAATAATGTTTGTTTGGTATTAATAGATCTAAAAAATTACCCTCTCTGACAAACAAAATGTTGGTAAATTGTTTAGCATTGAAATATCAGAGCGACTTTGCTCTCTCTGGCAAGTAAGATGTTTGTTGTTGGTTGCTTTCACTGGCAAGTAAGATGTTTGTTGTTGGTTTCTCTCTCTGACAAGTAGATTGTTTAGCATTTACAGATCTGAGGGACTTTGCTTTCTTGACAAACAAGATGTGGGTATATTGTTTAGTACAGTTTATGAGGGACTGTGCTATATTATTACATGCATATTTTCTTAGTAAACCAAACGATGTCAACTTGGAAATACTTGCTAGTAACACAGATACTTTTGTGCTAACTGGATGAGCAAAATTTGTACCTTTTTAATTTAAGACAACATTATGATGCTGCCTTCCACTTGTTGCTTTACAGTGTTGCTCAGTGTTGCTTTACAGTGTTGCTCAGTGTTGCTTTACAGTGTTGCTTTACAGTGTTGCTCAGTGTTGCTTTACAGTGTTGCTTTACAGTGTTGCTCAGTGTTGCTTTACAGTGTTGCTCAGTGTTGCTTTACAGTGTTGCTCAGTGTTGCTTTACAGTGTTGCTTTACAGTGTTGCTCAGTGTTGCTTTACAGTGTTGCTCAGTGTTGCTTTACAGTGTTGCTTTACAGTGTTGCTCAGTGTTGCTTTACAGTGTTGCTCAGTGTTGCTTTACAGTGTTGCTCAGTGTTGCTTTACAGTGTTGCTTTACAGTGTTGCTTTACAGTGTTGCTCAGTGTTGCTTTACAGTGTTGCTCAGTGTTGCTTTACAGTGTTGCTTTACAGTGTTGCTCAGTGTATCCACCTTTATGCATATTTTTTGGTACTAACATACTCCATGCAGAGGTTTGAGTGTAAGATTTGGCTAATGTAGTTATGTGATAAAGCTTGCCAGTAGCTTCTCGTGGGTTGGTAGTTCTTTCCGGGGGTTTTCTCAGGTTCTTCCTCCACCAATAATACTGGCTGCCATGTGTAGCCTATTGTGTGCTGAAAAAAATGGTGTTACAACAACAGCCAACTCCATGCAGGGTTCTGTGACAGATGTTTAAATAAATCACACAAGTTATTTTCCACAAATGTAATGATCGTCAAGGAAAATCTGTATTGCAGAAGATCAACTTTCAAAAGATTCATATTTGAAAGAAATTGCAGATTGTTTACAGAACATTTTATTGATATCAGCAACATTGAGTGGTTCTGGTAACCCAACCTGCAATATTGAAATGTTTCCGACCCAGTAACTTTTCATCAAATCTGCAAGAATTTAAATACCAGCTGTTCCATACTTTTTACCTCCACATATAAATTTAGACTGGAAACTGACTTTACCTTATCTGAAGGGGCTTCGAGTGGCCAAGTTGTCTATAACACTTACTGTTATGGATCACTGCCATCTCTCCTCTGTCTGCATGAGTTTGAGTGTCAGATTCGGCTAATGTGAGTATGTGAGAAAGCTTGACAGTAGCTTCTCATGGGTTGGTGATCCTTTCCAGGGTTTTCCCAGGTTCTTCTTCCACCATTAATACTGGCTGCCATATACCCGGTATAGCCTATCTTGTGCTGAAAAATGGCATTAAACCCACCATTAACAATAACACCTTTACCTACATTGAAAAACAGTAACTATAACAGCATAGTGTCAATAATTTTCACACTGTTACAAGAACCATACAAATATTTTGTTTGAATAATGGAATATTAAAGCCTGGTAAAGTTGGTCAAGAATTGTTTATTTAAAGTATTTTAGACAAAAAATTCACCTGTTTACTACTGTTATCTTCATTTATAGCTGGGGTTGATTTTAGTAATACAACTGTACTAAGAAAAATGAAATCCTTGCAAAAACCTGCAATTGCATACTCCTTGTTAATTGAAGCTTTGATGACCGTGGTGAAAAAGAAACACCATGTTTTATATCATATTTTTAACTGTCATTTCTGTCTTCATTTTTCATAGTTCGCTTGTTTGAGTGATGGACTCTTCATGCTTTCAGGGTTTTAGGTCCATTAGTTGCCCAGATCAGCCCAGGCCAGCTGCCTCAGTGTGTAGATGGGAATGGCACTGGACTCCCATTTCCTTAGCCTGATATAGCCATTATTATGTGACAAAAAGTGCCTTTAAAACCAGCCAACCAACATCATCCTCAAAGCAATTATCTAGTTACAAGTAATTGTCATATGCATGCCATTGAAAGCTGGAGGTTGGAGTGTTTCTCTGACTAGTTTGGATCCATATGCATTGTACTTTTTGTGAGCTCTTTACTCAGATAATGTGTTAACCCCAAAATCACTCTTCTGAAAATGATGGCACCCCAACTTAGGTCTCTTTTCTTTAAAGCTGTGTTACATATCTTGGGATTTGAAGCCTAAACATAAAGACTAATCAAGCAAGATGACTTGACTTTTCACTTAAAGTTATGAAGGGAAACAAAAAAAGGATCCTTCATTACGACAAATTTGGCATGTATTCATTGAAATTCTTCCGCTGTTATGTCTGTGTTTCAGGTGATAACTAAGTTACAACTTTCTATGGATCTGAATGCATGCTCATCCATATTCTTCATATGACAATTGGTAAAATGGGTAAGATGGGTGACCTTTTTCCTAATCAAAGAGTAGAAAGTAAGTTTTTTTTTATATTTAACATTTCTTGTATTGCAGGATGAGTAATTTTAAATTGGTCTGGGTCTGCTAAACACGGGCCATTTGTGGATTAACAGTTGTGAGAGGATGATAAGTGAGGATCACTGAGGATGGGGAAGATAAGCAAGATTCTAATCTGTGGCCATGCTGGAGTTGGGAAAACAGCCATGATTGAGCAGCTGATCTATGGCAACCATGTGATTGGCACGGTAGGTAAAATACTTAACTGTGATCATGCTGGAGTTTGGGAAAACAGCCCTAATAAAACAGCTGATCTTTGCCAACCAAGTGATTGGCATGGTCAGTAAGAGCCTTATCTGTGGCTATGATGGAGTTGGGAAAACAGCTTTAATAAAACAGCTAATCTTTGCCAACCATGTGATTGGCATGATAAGTAATATCTGGTATAACGGTACCAATTGCGCATGTCCAGGTGGGAGGTGCTTAAGGTGTAGGGTCCATTGTATTCAGAGATAAACAACAACACAAGCTTTGATTGGTGGATTATGTAAGAGTTGTACTTTCTGTTAGGCTTAAAAAAAGTTTAGCCTCTTGGCAACATGTGAATTTATGCTAATTCCAAAATAGATTAAATTTTGTATTTTTTATGATTTTTTGAAAATGTAATACACATGACTGAAAATAGGTATGTTGTGACTAGATAACTTATACCCCTGTCTAGTTCCAGCAGAGTTATCTCTCTTAAATGCATTGGAGTACCTGGTTTTGTCATCGTCAAATTGACAATCTAACATTGTTCTCTATAACAGTGTGTGAGATGCACGCTAAATTAGGATAGAAAATATATTTATCTCTCCAAATATTAGCATTGAGGTGTATGGAAAAACAATTGGTACCGTGATACCATCTAAGGCTATGCTGGAGTTGGGAAAACAGCCCTAATAAAACAGCTGATCTATGTCAACCATGTGATTGGCATGGTCAGTAAGATCATACAAGAATTTGAAAATGATTTTCATTGGACAGCTGTTAGATCTTATTGGATAGCTGATCAATGAACAATGTGATTGACATGGTATGTTGTGATCTGTCTCTGCCTTCATTGGATTTGGTTTCACCTCTCCATCTCTGATAAATTGGACTTGTTGTTTATTTGGTTCCATGAAAATCATAAGTGATGATAATGGAAAACTTCCCCTTTTTTATTTCATACATGCATAGTCAAAAAATTTTATCTGATTAGTTTCTTTCATATTTACACCTTGTTTTCTATTGCAGTTTTTTTGGGAAGAAATTCATACATAGCTACAGGTATAAAATGCAACATCAAGTTTCAGAACCACTTTATTTGTGTCAGTTAAACTCGAATATTTGCCATCCAGTAGATTACTGATCTGTATCGTTGCTGGAAAAGATTGAAGAGTAACATGATCACAGATATGCTGAAAACTTGCAGACCTTTTGTCTATGTGACCGGTGTTATTCAGTTTAGACAGTGGTAGTTTTATTGAACAATTAAAATTTAAATAACCGCTTCAGTTGCTTAAATAGTTAGAGTGTCTGCCTCGGATGTGGTAGGTCATGGGTTGGAGCCCTGGGTGAGTCATACCAAAAACTTATAAAATCGGTAAAAACAGGTGCATTACTTGGATCTCAGCATTAGAGGTTTGTGCTAGGACTGGTCAGCCTGTGTCAGGATGATGTGATTGGGTGTTAAATGATGCACCATATCTGAAGCATGATGCCACATTGCTAGACATCACTGTAAACTGCCACACTGCATTTATCGTAGCAATATGACTGATTTTTGTTTACAGCTACATTAAAATTCTAAATCTCACACACACACACACACACACACACACACACACACACACACACAGACAGAGTTTTAATAGTAAGGGTTGTTTCAGCAAAACATACTTGGGACCCAATTAAGGTACTCTTAATAAGGAGTCGTCACCAATCAATGCAATGTAGAATTTTGTATATATTCATACAAACTATTTGAGTATCAGATTAGCTTGACATATATTCTTTTAAAAAATGCTTTCCCTTGTGTGTTTATATGGACCAACTCAAACAGATATTTACTTAACCAAAGAACACAAAATCCATGATAGTTTAATTTCACTCCATCATTCAATGAGTTCTGATAGTTATGTAATCCAATATGTAATACTATCTTTTGATTTCTTTATATATTTTACATGCTTTATTATCTATTTACATCCTTTTATCTTTAAATATTTCACCATGTAAATTTATGGTTTGAGGGCTTTTACACTGTATGAGTAAAACGTTTCATACATTTTCTTTCTGTAGCCAATGCATTCAACCATAGAGGACATTTACACAGCGATGATAGAAACAGATCGTGGGGTGAAGGAAAAGGTCAGGATATTTGACACAGGAGGTTTGGTGAGTTATGCATTTGTGCTAATATGCATTTTAATAATAGTGGTTTGTTTACTTCTTTGCTCTTCTTCATTGTTGTGTTTGATCCTTGGTGCCAGCATAAGTATTGGTTAATGTTCACGCAGAAAGTATTTAGGTGTTTTCACTGACATCCATGAATAACTGTTCTCAGATGCACCAGATCAAAATTCTCTTATCATCCAAATTGTGTTTTCAGTCCAGTTCACACTACATAGACAGTATTCAACCTTGAGCATAGGATTTCAGATTTCCATACAATGTTTGGCTTCATGTCACTCAAACTTCAACTCCTTGTGCTTCTCATTGGTGTGTAACCTTAACACTCAAATTTCAACTCCAATGTTTCTCATTGGTGTGTGTCCGTATCACTCAAACTTCAACTCCAATGCTTCTCATTGGTGTGTGTCCGTATCACTCAAACTTCAACTCCAATGCTTCTCATTGGTGTGTGTCCTTATCACTCAAACTTCAGCTCCAATGCTTCTCATTGGTGTGTGTCCATATCACTCAAACTTCAACTCCAATGCTTCTCATTGGTGTGTGTCCGTATCACTCAAACTTCAACTTCAATGCTTCATGTTGGTGTGCCTTTATTTCTGATACAAAACATTTAGGGGCCCTGAGTGGCTGAGTAATCTAATGCGCTCTCAGTTACTGATCACTGCCATCTCACCTCTGCATGAGTTCGAGTCTCAGATTCAGCCACTGTGGGTATGTGAGAAAGATTGCCAGTAGCTTCTCATGTGTTGGTGGTTCTTTCCCGGGTTCTTCCTCCACCATTATTACTGGCCTCCATGTATAGCCTATCTTGTGCTGAAATATTGTTTTAAACCGAACAACAACAACAACAACAAAACTTGTATCTGTCTCTTTGAAATTTCACTTATCTCCATGATATGGGAGACAGTTTGAAATGTAGTCTGAAGCACATTGGTTTCCAGGTTAAACATTGAAAAAGAACAATGTTTTTATACTTTTAAAAAAAAAACTGTATGCTTTATTCTGAGTGAGGGGAAGAACATTTGGATAATTCATATCAATACAACTTGTCCTGATAATTCTTGCATATCCCTACTGCGAATCCAGTAGTTTTTTCCCTACTGAATTGGGATACAAGCTATATTTAGTTTTTGTTCAAGTAACATATTGTAAACACTAGTAGATCTCGAAATGTGTTCACATAGAACTCTGGGATATCAGGCTAGATCTGCCATCACATAACACTCTGGTATATCAGGCTAGATCAGCCCTCACATAACACTCTGGGATATCAGGCTAGATCTGCCATCACATAACACTCTGGGATATCAGGCTAGATCTGCCATCACATAACACTCTGGGATATCAGGCTATGATATACTCTCACATACCACTCTGGGATATCAGGCTAGATCTGCCATCATATAACACTGGGATATCAGGCTAGATCTGCCATCACATAACACTCTGGGATATCAGGCTATGATATACTCTCACATACCACTCTGGGATATCAGGCTATATCTGCCATCACTCTGGGAGATCAGGCTATGATCTGCCATCACATAACACTCTGGGAGATCAGGCAGGCAATGATCTGCCATCAAATAACACTAAGGGTTATCAGGCTATGATCTGTTGTCACATAACCCTCGGAGATCAGGTTATGATCGGGTTTTGCATATCACTCACAGTCTGTGTAGATGTATATCTACTGTTACATAATACTGAGAGATCATAGTTTATTTAGATCTGCCATCACATAACTTTCTGGATGATCAGGGTCTGTGTTGACCTAGATTTGCTATCACATAATTCTGTGGGTGATTCTGCCTTGTGTAGACTAGATCTGTTGTCACATAACTCTGTGAGATTGGGGTAAGTATTGACCTAGATTTGCTATGGGTGATTCTGGCTTGTGTAGACTAGATGTGTTGTCATATAACTCTGTGAGATTGGGGTATGTACAGATCTTTATCTGCCATCATTTAATATTTTGGGTGATCATTGTCTTTTTTCATGCAGTTCGCTGAAAAGATCCAACCTGGTTTTAAAATTCAACGTCTAAATTTTAAAGTCTAACCTTTAAAGAATGTTTAAGATACAAGGAATGTACATTCTGGGCTTTTGGCATTATCTCTTTTTTTTATCATGTACGGTGAAATGTCTCTGTTAGAAAATCCACATCTGATTTTTTTCTTGGTCTTATATTGTGTTTATTTGCAGGATGGTAACAAAACAGATTTGCCGAAGCACTACCTCACTTTCCCTGATGTAAGTTTTTTTATGGCTAGATTGTTCTTTTTGATTGCAACTAACATAACGTGTCTGTAAGTGTTGAAAAAGAAGCCTGCTGACAACTGACTACATATAACATAATAGGTTGTTGAATAGAAGTGTGCTGACAACTAACTACATATAATAGGTTGTTAATGATGAATAAAAGTATTCTGACAACTAACCACATATAACACAATATGGTGTGACTGTTGAATAAAAGCCTGGTGACAACTAGCTACATATAACATAATAGGGTTGTCAGTAATGAATAGAAGCCTGTTGACAACTGACTGCATATTGTGACTGTTAAATAAAAGCCTGGTGACAATGAACTACATATAGTCTACTCCACTTAACTGCACATTGGTTAACTGCACACACCAGATAACTGCACGTAGTCATGGCGGTCCTGTTTTTTTCCCAATGCATTTCAATGGGAACAAACTTTGGATAACTGCACACTCCGGATATAAGCATGATATATTTCTGCCCGTGGCACATTATTCAATACAATTTTACTCCGGTTAACTGCACAATGGATATTCATGATCAGTTATTGCCAGAGTACTGCTGTAGCGCTTCAAAAAAGCCGACAATTAGGCTGCTAAATGCGACTTTGTAAATGATTGACATGTAAAGGATGCCTAAGGTGGTATATACATGTATATCCGCGCCCACTAGGGAGAAATAGTGTGGGGAAAATCATAGTACAGCATGGGAAACATTGCTCTAAACCGTTTGGGTTTGAATGATTTCAAACCAAAAAATGGATGGTTGGAAAGATGGAAAATGCGCAACGGAATTCAAGTTAAACGACAACACGGCGAAAACAGTATACTTTGGAGCTTTTTCTGTCTGAGATGACCCATCAGTGTCTGACAGCAGTTTTCAAATAACAAGCGATCTATAGAATTTCTTGAAATTTGCTATAATTCCTTGATCCATTGGTTGAATCAGTGAAATTTTGTTCGGAGGAAGGAAAACAAGCTCAACATTTAAGTAAAAGTTGAAAGAATGGATTCTGATCATTGTTTAAATTTATTTTTCACATATTCGTGCGGTGCTGATTTAAAGCTGTACTGTACCGTACTTCGGTTAACAGCACACTCTGGTTAACTGCACAGTCTCGTGATGGGCCCGATGGTGTGCAGTTAACCGGAGTCAACTGTAACATAATGGGTTGTTAGTGTTGAATAAAAGTCTGCTGACAACTGACTGCATATAACATAATGGGTTGTTAATGTTGAATAAAAGCCTGGTGACAACTTACTGCATATAACATAATGGGTTGTTAGTGTTGAATAAAAGTCTGCTGACAACTGACTGCATATAACATAATGGGTTGTTAATGTTGAATAAAAGCCTGGTGACAACTGACTGCATATAACATAATGGGTTGTTAGTGTTGAATAAAAGCCTGGTGACAACTGACTGCATATAACATAATGGGTTGTTAATGTTGAATAAAAGCCTGGTGACAACTGACTGCATATAACATAATGGGTTGTTAATGTTGAATAAAAGCCTGGTGACAACTGACTGCATATAACATAATGGGTTGTTAATGTTGAATAAAAGTCTGGTGACAACTGACTGCATATAACATAATGGGTTGTTAATGTTGAATAAAAGCCTGGTGACAACTGACTGCATATAACATAATGGGTTGTTAGTGTGGAATGAAAACCTGCTGACATCTTACATACAACATAATAAGTTGTTAATTTTGAATAAAAATCTGGCGACAACTGACTGCATATAACATAATGGGTTGTTAATGTTGAATAAAAGCCTGGTGACAACTGACTGCATATAACATAATGGGTTGTTGGTAATGAAAAGAAGCCAGCTGACTCGACAATAGCCATAGATTGGATTACATACCAGTTTTGCATGTTGCCACTAGCAATGGCAAAGACTCAACAACAACAACAACAAGGCTACTTAAATATAAGTAACCCAAACGGAACAATGTTGTTGGTGTCAAATCCACATGAAATTGTGTATGCTGGAGTGATTTAAAGTTAATGAATACAATTAAATAGTTTCCATATCAGTTAAAAGTGTATTGGAATGAAAGATATGAATGTGAAATCTCGCTATATTAGAATTGTAAACTGTATTTCATTGTAGTCAATAAAATAGGGATAATACAATGTTAACAAGCTGTTAAAATAAATTGGACAAGTTTTAAGACTCACAAGAATCAGAAAATGTTTTATTCTGATAGTGAATTGGAGCTTTAAAAGAAATTGCTTCAAATAAACAGAAGATGTTTATGCTCTATTGTTCTCACATGCTAACAGTATGCTTATTTCAAATGAAATAATTTTCATATATGCCTTGAATATATGCACTAGACAAAGGGAAATATGTACAAAAGTTTTTTTCTTCAAATTCACTGAACAATTTTAAAGATATGGTCGATTAATTTTAAACATAGCAAAGATAATCTGGGCTGCATAAGATTCCATGATATAGTCGATTAATTTTAAACATAGCAAACATAGCAAAGATAATCTGGGCTGTATAAGATAATCTGGGCTGCATAATATAACATGAATGACATAGCTGTGATGTCACTAGTTCACATCTGATCTTTTACAGATACATTTACAATTTTGAGAAAGTTTGGTTTGAAATTGTTGAATACAAAAATCACTCAGAATAATGATCTTAAAGTACATAGTAAATAATGAAGACGAATTCAATTATGGAGACATATTAAGATTCAGTTTGTAAGGTTGTCAAATTGGCGCAACCTATAGCAGGAACTAAAAACACTTGTAAAAATGTTTATAAACTTGGAATGTCAAAAAAATAGTGATTAGTTTGGCATCCATGTACATATCCATCCATATGCCATACTGTCTGTCTGTCTGTCTGTCTACTTCCATCCACACCTTACATTACACTCAGTGTTAAAGTTGTTTGCTTTCCATATATTTCCATACTATTTTTATCCCACCTCCTTCAGAATGGATTATAACTTCAGGATGCATGTATTATCATGTATTCTGGTTCATGGGACAACCCGTGTATGATTATCATGTATCATCCCATACATCCCAACCATTACGCTTTTGGTGTAATCATTATGCTTTTTTTCACTAAATTATGTGTTATGCTTAAATGTACATGTATATTGTACATGTATATGGATTACGCTTTTTCCACCTTCTAAAATATTCAATTATTTGTTTTCTAATTATTATTATCCATTATTTCCCAAAGACCATATTTTAGAAAAGACTGCTTTTACGTAACTACAATATAAGAGTACTCTTGACCGTGGACATGCATGCACTTTCCTAACAGTATCATGTTCTAATTTAGTTAACCTGGTTCTACTTTCGACCTTAAATTCTATTTATAGTATCTGTATGCTTAGTGAGGAGAGAGCAGACTAGTTTTCAAATTTTAATCTTTTTGTGCAGATTCTTTATTTAAATTCATATTTACTGCAGAACCAGACTAAAGGTATTTGGTGCCAAAAAGTTAATTTTATTTTAGTCTATGCATTTATGTGAGCAAATATATCTCCTTTCAAAACATTTTCAGATAAATTAGAAAAAGGCAGCAAACGAAACCAAAAAATAAAAGAATTCTCTAAATATTAAGACAAGAAAGCATTACGCGACATCTATTTCAGGCCGTGTAGAAAGAATTTTAATATTTGGCGCTAAAAGTCTTAAGATGGATTCTAGTCGATGTATGTAAAGCTAAATGTGCTTCCTATGAAAACTTTAGACAGTAAAGGATGTTAAAAGATGAGAGGGGCAAATAAATAATTGTTTATTTAAATTTTAGCATGTTATATGTGGATTCCGCTTTTTCTGCCTGGATTCCGCTTTTTGACAACTTGGATTATGCTTTTTCCTCATCAGGGGTTGGCGTGTATGTCAGCCTGGTTCATGGGTCTACTTGTACTTGAGTAATGCTAAAGCTTTTGTACTTTGTACTTGAGTAATGCTAAATCTTTTGTACTTTGTACTTGAGTAATGTTAAAGCTTTTGTACTTAAGTAATGTTAAAGCTTTTGTACTTTAGTAATGTTAAAGCTTTTGTACTTTGTACTTGAATAATGTTAAAGCTTTTGTACTTGAGTAATGTTAAAGCTTTTGTACTTTGTACTTGAATAATGTTAAAGCTTTTGTACTTGAGTAATGTTAAAGCTTTTGTACTTTGTACTTTAGTAATGTTAAAGCTTTTGTACTTGAGTAATGTTAAAGCTTTTGTACTTTGTACTCGAGTAGTGTTAAAACTTTTGTACTTTGTACTCGAGTAATGTTAAAGCTTTTGTACTTTGTACTTGAGTAATGTTAAAGCTTTTGTACTTTGTACTTGAGTAATGTTAAAGCTTTTGTACTTTGTATGTGAGTAATGTTAAAGATTTTGTACTTGAGTAATACTAAAGCTTTTGTACTTTATGCTTCAGTGATGTAAGCTTGAAAGTAACTTTGATGTTAAAGCTTTTGTACTTTGTACTTCAGTAATGTGAACAGTTGGCCCCCAAGTCATTTTATATAGTGTGTGGAAATGCATTTTACCAAAATTAGGTCACTGTAGCCTAAATTTCACAGGTCATGCTTTCTTTTATATTTTCAGTTGTTCATTTACATCAGTTTCTTATTTATAATTGGTGATGGAGTCATGCAGCATAGTTTCATGGATACAATCAATAAAATTACTCCATTAAATTGAAGTTTGTTAGTATGTAATGTAACTTAAGCTTTAAATAACATTTGTCGAATACTGTGACTACATACATGATATGTCAGTGTCTTTAGTGAGTTTAACTTTTTTCCACCAAATATGGGTCACTCTGAGATATAAAGTTCAGTCTTGGAGCTCATGGGCATGGTTGGCTTGCAGCCCACAACCAGCTTCATGTTAACAACATTTATGATATTTATATATTGTATTATGATATTTGTATATTGTATTATGATATTTATATATTGTATTATGATATTTATATATTGTATTATGATATTTATATATTTTATTATATACTTCAGTGTGAAATATAGAAAATTACAGGCAAAATATTTTTCATATTTTGTCATTCCTATATTTTCACATGTGAAAAATATAGCCTTGTATTTTCACATGTGAAAATATAAGATTTTTCCCATGATGCAATTTAGCTCTTGGACTACTTTTTTTTATAACAAGAGTTATTCCCCTTGCTTATTGCATACAACTTGTCTTCTGCTGATAAGAAATATGGCACAAGCTGATGATTTGGTGCTTATGGAATTAGAAATGGATATAGAAGTAGATGAAATGCTTGCAGGTGTTGACTTTAATATAATAGACTCCACAGAAGATGCGCCTGTGAATCAAAACTCCAGGTTTAGGAAACTGACAGAGGCAGAAGTGCAAAAGTTTTTGGATGAGCAGGAAAACAAGAACACAAGAATCAAAACAGAAAATGATGTTAAACTGCTCGCAACATATCTCAATTCAGTTGGGGAAATGAGGAACATGGAATTGATCCCACCTTCCAAGCTGAATGACCATATTGGGAACTTCTTTCTGGCAATCCAAAGGAAAAATGGAACTGAATTTGAGCCAACAACTCTCAGGAGCTTTCTTTCCTCATTTGATAGGCATCTGAAAAAGAAAAATTATTGATTTTCCCTCATAAATGATATTCAGTTCAGCAAATGTAGAGAAATGCTTAAATTGAAAATGAAGCAATTGAAAGGGATGGGAAAAGGAAATCTCCCAAATGCAGCAGAACCTATTACTGATGCAGAAATTGATGCTTTGTATCAATGTAAACAACTAGGACCTGATAATCCTAAATCTCTTCAGAACTCATTGTGGCTTATATGTATCACATATTTTGGAATGAGAACAGGCATTGAGACACATGAATTAAGATGGGGTGATATTGATGTCAGACAAGAGGAGTCTGGTGAAGAATATCTCATTTATACACAAGAGCGACAGACGAAAACTCGATCTGGGACAAATCCCAGAAATGTAAGAAAGGTGAAACCCAGGGCATATTCTATTCCAGATAATTTGGACCGTTGTCCAGTAACCCTCTATAAGCTTTTTAAATCCAAGCGACCCAAAGAGATGCTCGAGTCGGACAGTCCTTTTCTCCTGACAGTGAACATATTGGCTCCACGTCCTGGCCAGGCATGGTACAAAAATCTACCAATGGGCATCAACAAAATATATTCAATAATGAAAGAAATGAAAACCTATCTTAAACCTACCGGGAAGAAGCTTGTGCCATACAGGTATAATTTTGTGTAACCCAAAAAGTCCGCAAACATCTAAAAATGCATATTTTTCTTGCAAAAGTGACTAATTAAATACAATCAGTTCAAATGATTCTTTTGGATTCTTCTTCAGGGATTACTGTATTGCAAGACATCCCAATTTTGTACATAATGTAACAATAAATTGAAACAAAAACATTAATAATGAATTAAATTGGACTACTTGATTATCATATTTCATCATTTTTAAATGTAATTTCTACTCGTTAAACTATTGAGGGTGGTCGATGGAGAACAAAGCATTGAAACAGTGATCAGGATTTGAACCTGAATCTTCAGATTGTAAAATCTGATGTTTTTCCAATTAAACTATCACAGTGTACTTTCCAGCTTTTATTCTCCATGTGTCCCTTTTTTTTTTTCAGTGCCAGGAAGCATTTATTACAAAAACTTAATGACCATGACGTCCCAGCAACACATATTATGCAAATAAGTGGACATAAAAATGTTCAGAGTGTAAACAGTTACTCCAAGCTCAATGAAGTTCAACAAAAGTCAATCTCGAACATATTATCAAACAAAGAGCGACTGCTGTTACCTACAGGTGCCTCGAAAACCCAAACCCATACAACTACGTCTTCTACACTTTTACCTTCATCTTTTCCTCCAGACCAGAATGAATCTCTTGACCACACAGGAAATGAAGGAAGATTCAAACAGCATGATTTAAGCAGCTTCTTTACAGGAAATACAATCAACGCTAACACATTGACAATAAACATCCATCATCACCATGCAACTTCACATTTGGACGGCGTGCAGGGTGGGCAGTCGCCAATACATGCCAAAGGGAGAAGAATACTCCCCTTAGCAGACACTGATTCACAATAAAGCCCACGCAAAGCTAACATTCTCAACTTTTTTAAGTTCCACATGTTCAATATTGTTCCATTTGTTTGATTTTTACATTTGTTAAAGGAGTTCAATGTGTCGAATCGAGTTAAAGCCTTCTGATGAAATCACGGTTCAGTGTACATATTCTTCCGCGAATGATGTATAAATACAAGACCGACCGTTGACACTCACACATTGAAAATGTTCTGCTGGTTTGTGTGGTTTTTTGTTTTTTTTGTATGTAATAAGTGGCATTAAAGTATTTATTTCATTGATAAACCAAATAATAAATTAAATGTGACAAATGAAAATGAATCATGTCTCCTTTCTTGAGAACTCTTTGCAGTCGCTCCCAACACTATACTTCTAGTAGTTAATGTTTTTTTGTTCATTTTTTTTTTTTAGGGCGCTACTAAGAAGTGACTTGTTGGGTTCTAAAACAAACAAAAAAAAGTATATAATAAAAAGAAAATTTTCTTTTCCTACGTTAATACCGGATATATTTCATCGTGTGATACAAAAAACGACATATTTTAACTCGTTGCTTCGCCACTCGTTAAAATATCACGTTTTTTGTACCACACGATGAAATATATCCAGTATTAACGTAGGAAAAGAAAATATCCTCTATGTATTATGATATTTATATATTGTATTATGATATTTATATATTGTATTATGATATTTATATATTGTATTATGATATTTATATATTGTATATATGTACTCTATATTATGAATGTATCTAAAATATTAAAATCTTAAGTGTGTCTTAAAATCTTAAGCATGTGCCTATGCCTGAAACCTTCCATTTTTCAGTAGGCTAGTATTGTTTTATGGTGAACCAAGACTTTGATCACGACATGACAAAATAATGCTCAAAAACATGTAATTTTTCATTTATGAACTCAAATTATATCCAAATTATTTCCAAACTTACTAAGATTTTCCAAAACAGTAGTTATTTTCAGTTGAGTGTTAACTTCTTGCAGAATAGGGATGAACTAAGGTCACAATTCTGACTATTGCTGATTTCACATATGAAGAGTTCTACATTCATAGTGAAATCTTCTGCGTTAAGAAAGTTGTCCGTTGTGGAAAAGGAAGTAGGAAATTATTCTTGAAAAGAGTGCGGGGAAAAATTGGTTCATCTTCGCTAAAAACTGAATTAATTAAGCATTTTACAATGTGTAAGTTTCGTCAGAAGCATTTCATTTGCCTCAAATCAAAGAGCTCAAATCTGTAAGGAATTATTCAAACCTGCTTATCTTGAAAGGAATCTTATTTATTTAAATTTATTTAATAAATCTTTCAACCAAATTGTACGTACATGTATATATGTAACACAAGCAAATGAGGACTCCTAGAGTATTCACAATCTAATATGATACACATTTCTTGTTGATAAAGGGCAATAACTCTAAAGAACATGGCTACATCTTCTCAACCAGTTTCTTGATGAGATGTCATGCTAAATGTTTGAAATAAAACAATGGGTGCTAGATTTTTCTCCATATTGCACATTTTGATATAAGAACAGATAGGTGCTCTTTTTCTTACTTTTTTTTTACCATTTTGGGATACAACTTAACTTAATCAGAGAATTGGTACCTCCAATGATAATATTTGTATTTTTGCAGGTTGCCTTATAATATACTTGGAAACATTGCATCACTCCATGTTAGTGTTAGAAATATAGTCTATGTGTACCTAAATGATTTGTCATTAATTTGCTGGATGTGTAAATCTATGACACATCTTGTACAGCTATTACACATCTTGTACAGCTATTACACATTTTATAAAACTATTCCACAGCATGTACAGCTATTACACATCCTGTACAGTTATTACACATCTTGTACAGCTATTACATATATTGTGCAGCTATTACACATCCTGTACAGCTATTACCGTATTTTCCCGCATATATCCCACAGACGCAGATAATCTGCACCCTCATATAGCCCGCGGGTTTTGGGGTTTTGTGTAAAAAATCGTTGGCATAACCCGCACCTTTGTATAACCTGCAACCATAGATTGATGAACTTTTTTGAGTATGTTCCCATTGTCTACCATTACTGTTTTTAGAAGGACCGAATTCGTCAATGCTCACGTGGATGACGAATGGTACTACAACTACTGCATTTTCACTCACCCGCCCAACATGCAAATTTGTATTTACGCAATCAAGTCAGTCGGCCTCGGTCCATATTCATCCCTCTGCATCAGTTCAAGTTAGTCACCCTGCCTTCACTATATTCCGGCTGGCAGGCGGCAGATTTGAATTTTGAAGCCAGGTACTTGTGAATCGGATATGCAATGGTGTGAGGTCCTGAGGCTGAATGCCACAATTGTCAATTTCGAATGTAGCTCGCATGATGTCAATTAACTATTCAGGCTCAGTACACAGTACTTGTGCGCATAGGCTGTCTATAGGAGCTGTGCCTCAACTACAGGCTACATAAACACGGACATTTCTAAATAATCTTGTATTCTTGTGAAGTGTAGATTCGAGTTTAAATAATTTCTTTCTGTTAAATTTAAAAAATGCCGAAACGAAAGTGTTACACAGCTGACTTCAAGCTAACTGCTATCGCGTATGTTGAAGTTCATTACAATAGAGCCACAGGCAGAAAATTTGATATTGATGAGACTGTAATCCGAGGTTTGAGAAAAGAAAAAGGAACGTTTGAGAAGATGAATCCATGAAAATGTGTTTGTCGCGGACCTAAAGCAAAATGGTCTCACCGTGAAGCTGATCTGAAGCATTGGATCATGGCCCAGCGGGACAACAACTGACCAGTCTCGACAGTTGCCATCAAACTGAAGGCCAAACTCATCGCGGCATACCTACCAACTTCATAGAGATTGGAAATAAACATCTTAAAAATATCATGGATATTTTGCAGATTTTTAAAGTCTCACAATGTTCATGAAAATGTTATGCCTGTGAAAATAATTTACACTGAGTCACCATATATGTTATGCGTGATAGTAATTTTAAAATACACCGTTAGATATTTGCAGATTAAATTAATGTGATTTCTTACTGACCAATGTTTTTGCCGAATTATGTAACGTGATTTTTTTGTGACCAATGTTTTTGCCAATTTACTTAACGTGATTTATCAGTGACTAGTATTTTTGCCGATTTACTTAACGTGATTTATTACTTAACATGATTTATTAGTGACCAATGTTTTGCCGATTTACTTAACTTGATTTATTAGTGACCAGTATTTTTGCCGATTTATTTAATGTGATTTATTAGTGACCAATGTTTTTGCCGATTTACTTAACCTGATTTATTAGTGACTAATGTTTTTGCTGATTTACTTAACATGATTTATTAGTGACCAATGTTTTTGCCGATTTACTTAACTTGATTTATTAGTGACCAGTATTTTTGCTGATTTACTTAACATGATTTATTAGTGACCAATGTTTTTGCTGATTTACTTAACATGATTTATTAGTGACCAATGTTTTTGCCGATTTACTTAACTTGATTTATTAGTGACCAATGTTTTTGCCGATTTACTTAACATGAACCAATGTTTTTGCCATTAATTTTCACTTAAAGCTTGGTGCTGTTTTTTAACACTTTGATGTAAAAATTAGTTTTCATTTTATTTTCTGTGGTAACTTCAGGAAAATATTTGGGAAACTATTATAATGGATGGTATGCTGATAAATAGTCATAGTTCTTTGAGTTTAACATGAAATAATATGCTTTTTCAAGACTTAATGTGATCATTACTTTTGGTGATAATTGCAATAATAGCCATCTTGTACAAGCTAATAGAATATTCTGTTGTAAATTTCTTTAAATGCCTGTCTGTTTGTTTGTCTGTCTGCAGGGGTTTGTCTTGGTATATGATGTGACGAAATGGGAATCCTTCCAGAAACTTGACAAGTTGAAGAAGGACATAGACAAGAACAGAGATAAAAAGGAGGTATATGCAAGCATTGAGTTGGAGAATTCTTATTTGGACTTGGCCTTCACAAGGGGGAATATATGAAGAACTGGTTGCAGGGACTTTTTTTTAAAATTGTCCCCTGTCCAAATAAAAAAGTATTTCAAAATCATGCAGAATTTCCATTTTAAACTAGTTACTGCTTGAATTTTTTTTTCTTCTTCCCCTCAATATGATGGCTGCAGATCTAACTTCACACATAGAACATAGGGTAAGATAGATCCGATGGTGTCATGGATGTCTAGAGTTCAAACCATAGCCTAGCTGAACATCATTTTTCATTGTGAGATTGAAAAACAGTGTCGTTAATGGGTTTTTATCTGTTATGATACTGGTAGTATTTATAGTGTTGAAAACAATAATGTTTATGAAAGCTGAGGTAAATTGATTAGGATTAGTTAATATGCAGATTTTTCATGAACTGTTATTGTCTGTCATTTTGTCTTATAGAAATACATACAAAATTGTCCATACTGACTAAATCACATATTATATCCAGTAATTATTACTCACAAAATCTTTATGCACACATTTGATATTAGGAAAATGTCTGAAAAACATGAGCACATTAAAGTTAATAACAAAATAGAGTTGTATGCCTCTCTTAGCAATTATTGCGATGAATAACAGTAACTGTTTTTCCATGAAAATATCTAACATAATGTATGGATTATGGAGCACTTTATTGTTCAATGCTAAATAGACATATTAACATAATGTATGGATTATGGAGCACTGCATTGTTTAATGCTAAATAGACATGTGAAGGTGAAAGCAATTGCCATGTCTGATTCAAACATTAGTCATTGAGTAAATGAAAAAAATTGTTCACTGCATTTTTAATTTTGTTGGTCACAGCTGTGTTTAACTATTCCATAGAGCAAACAGAACACAAATGCTCAATATATTTCTTATATATAACTCACTGCTGAATAAACCATATAAAACCAATCAGTCCCACTTATATTATTTGGAAGACCTTAAAAAGCAGGTTTTCATCTTATTTATTTTGCTTTTTCTTCTAATATTGAATTGTTAGGTGTTTTGTTTAACATGGTCTTTATCAACTTTTAAATAAAACTTATTGCAGTCGAATAGAAGAGTAGAATTAGCTTTTTATGTGCAAAAGGATGTATGTATCTTATTTGTTTCAGATCTGTTTATTTATATCAAGTATTGGCACTGTTATCAAATCAATCCTAAATACTGCAGTAGACTATCAGTATATCGCCCCGAAATACATAATCTTTTATATACATATCTACATCAAATCAATCCTAAATACTTCAGTAGACTATTAGTTTATCGCCCGGTAAAACATAAATACATAATCTTTTATATACATATCTACATCAAATCAATCCTAAATACTTCAGTAGACTATTAGTTTATCGCCCAGAAATACATAAATACATAATCTTTTATATACATATCTACATCATTATGCAGTACATGTATCTTGTATTTTTTTCTTTTTCAAAACGACAAATGTATAAAAGTAAGTATCTAAAATTTCTAACCAAACCACGAAATTATGAACCCACAAATATCCATTTTCTAACCAAACTTTGAAATTATGGATCCACAAATATCTATTTTCTAACCAAGCCACAAAATTATGAACACACAAAATATCCAATTTCTAACCAGACTTTGAAATTATGAACCCACAAAATATCCAATTTCTAAC
Source organism: Unio delphinus (assembly GCA_029339505.1). Classification (NCBI taxonomy): domain Eukaryota; kingdom Metazoa; phylum Mollusca; class Bivalvia; order Unionida; family Unionidae; genus Unio; species Unio delphinus. The sequence goes on from JAQISU010001235.1 coordinate 11,078,772, forward strand.
CAAACTTTGAAATTATGAACCCACAAAATATCCAATTTCTAACCAAACCATGAAATTATGAACCCAATAAATATTCATTTTCAAACCAAACCATGAAATTATGAACCCCCCAAATAACCATTTTCTAACCAAACCATGAAATTATGATCCCCCAAATCATTTTCTAACCATTTTCTAAGCAAACCATGAAATTATGAACCCACAAAATATCCATTTTCTAACCAAACCATGAAATTTAAAGTGATTTACAGCATATAGCATGTTAAGGTCATGTACAGTGTCTTTTGACCGAACTCTTTAAATACTTTTGTATGGCATTTTTCTACAGATTCACATCATAGCAATAGGTAATAAGAATGAGCTGCAGGAAGGGAGACAAGTGGACATCAACACAGCACAGGCCTGGGCCACCCGGGAAAAAGGTAATTGATGTCCTTATTATTCTAATTCATTCGAAATTGTTGTGTGTGTTGTGTTTTTTTGTTCTTTAGAAAATGATTCAGTTTATGTATTTTGCTCTTTTCCCATCAATAAAAATAATAATTGTCCAAATGAATTATAAAAACAGTAACAATATGTGTGATGTCTGTTTCTCCACTCCAATCACCGTTATTTTTTTTAATATATGTATTTACATCAATGGATATGACACTGTAGTAGATTCACTTATGAAACAGAACGCACTGTTGCATTGCGGTCTTTGGCAAACAGATGATTCTGAAAAGGTTATGATGCTATTTTCAAAATTATTGGATAAATCTATGTATAATGTTAGCTTAGAACATTTGTATTGCACACAATATAAAAAGGTGAAATATCATTGTGTGAAAATTCCACATTCACCTCTACATGAGAAGAACACACTTTTCAGCTTTTTATTAATGGCATTTGGGGGAAACAGATGGCTTAATAAAGAAGCAGACAGATAAATTAATTACCTTGTTAGGTTAAGCAAAACTTACAGTAGACACCAGAAAAATATGATTTTACTACATCTTGCTTGCTTTGGAATGTGTGACAAACAAGATTTGTAAGTTGGGCACCATTTTGTGCAATCAGACTTGCATCACGTTTAGTTTAGACAAACTAGATATTCTAGGAATTCATTGGTCAGGACAGCATTCCAGTGAGAAGTATCCATAACAAGATTTTCTGAATGGTCATTTTATGAGGACACATTATTTTATTGATAACTCTGTCATTTACTCCAGCTGTTAAAAAGGATTAACATTAACAAGATTTTAGAGTTGGACACTGCGGTGTCATATTTGATGTCTGAGCGTGGTGGTCATATTTGATGTCTTAAGTGTGGTGGTCGTATTTGATGTCTTGAGAGGCATAAGTAGAGTGTACAAGTAGAATAAATTAAAAACAGTTGCTAGTGACTATCAGGGCAAAATGATAATATATAAACTCTTTTAATTATTATGTCTTACAAGTAACTACACTGAGTCATAAGGCATTCTTTTGGAAAGGTTTAAAAGTTATTCATAGCAGCAGAGGGGGTGAATCGGACTTCTCTAATTGGGTCAGATTTTAAGCAAAATATTTTAAGCCTCCTTTTGCCAAACGGAGCCTTAGCGATTTTAGAGCCCTATTTGTCAAATTAGGGGTTTCTCAAAACCAATAAGAAATGTAAGAAGAGAATAAATTGGACAAACCATTACAGGCGACTTTTTTTGGTAATCCAAAGCTTTCTTATAAATGCTTAATAGAAGTGTCCACGCGGGCAAACAGAATCGACGCCATAGTCATTGTCACCACCCAGTTGCTGCTAACGGGTTAACCGAGTTAGCTATAGATACAATGATGAATTAGCGATATATTTTTTATATAAATGACAAACGTCGAAGAAGCACAAATAACTAGATTAACTAGAGAATGGTTGGCTGCGATTAAGAAATTTCTCCCGGTGAGAGATTCTTTCAGAGATAATTTGCAAGCTCGACAACAAGCAAAATTAGATTTTACTGCCGATACTGAACAATTATTTAAGCCTATAACTGCGGCTACTGGAAAAGTTGTAAACGCGATAAAAGAATCACAACCTGCGGTTGCACAACTAGAGGTTAAACCTCCTAAAAAACCAGATAATAGAGTTCAAGAGCTACGAGATAAATTTACTGAGGAAACTTTAGCAAAGATTGATAAAGATGATATAACTGATTTAGTAAAGTTTGCTGCGCTGGGATATTACACTAAAGAAAATTATTTAAAACCTGGACAAAAAGGTTATATCAAAAACGTTGTTGATTTTGCTAAAGCAGTTTACAAAATTAAAAATCAACTACCACAAATTGATAATGATGATCCCATATATCAGGCATATTTGACTGCTGTTGAACGAGAATATCTCGAAAATCAGGAAAAGAGAGGTTTATTAGTAACTGAACAACAACGACTAAAAACCGAACAAAAACAACGAGAGAAAGAGGAATGAGAACGATTAAAACAAGAACGAGCAGAAGAACGAAAACGTATACAACCAAGTCCACGAGGATGAGGGCGAGGAACACGAAGACAAAAAGATCCTCTTGTGGAAGATCCTCAACGAGAAGAACCTGAAGAAGAAGAATTTACCGGTATGGGATATCACGGTGGTAATATACCCTGTTCAAGAAGTGTCCTCGATGATATATCACAGTTAGAAGTTCTCATTGGAGGAAAAGGAGCTGGAAATAATTCCCCAAAGATAATTAACGAAACGACTGAAATCTGTCAACGGTTATTTCAAGGTGGTGTAATGGATATCGGACTATATCGTAGTTTCATCGATGAACTTGCCGATGATTATTATAGTGATTAATCACCGATTAGATATATATCATTTAAATAAAATGATAATACATCGTAGTATGAACAGAGCAAGACCTGTTTATGTCGTAAACTCACGATTGCCAGTGTACAAACTCACATATGGAAATGGATTTAGTGATATTGTCACTGGATTATTTACTAGAGTTGCTCCAAAGATTTTACCGATCGGTAAAGAAATAGCGTCAAAAGCTATTGGGGTTCTAGGTGATAAAGTTGGTACAGAGATTGGTAATAAAGCATTTGATACGTTGGGTGCTGCAAAGGAAAAACTTATGTCGTTGGCAAGAGGAAGAAAACCATTGAAAAATCTAAGAGATTTTCAATTACAATCTACTGAGCAAATGCCACCTAAAATAGGCAGCGCAATTAATGAAATAGCAAAAGCGAGATTGAGATTAATTGCTGGCTCCGGTTTGAAACGGTTAAACATTTAGATCAACTACGTTAATATAAAATGTTTAAAGAGGAAATCGATAATGCTTTTGATATAGACGCTCCTGTAGGAAAAAATGTTTCTATACGCGATTATCAATATTTTTCGTATCATGCTCAAAATTCAAATGTAAGGTCACTAATTGAACTTAGATTTGATGATACATCTAAATACTTCTTGCCGTGTGAAGCATACATCGAAGTAGAGGGGCAACTAAAAAAACATGATAATACTCCATTTGCAGCTGCTGATAATCTCAAAACTCCTCCGATCGGGTTTGTCAATAACGGTATACATGTAATGGCGTTATTTAACAGCGCTCAGTATATGATTAATTCTACTAGAATTGAATCCATCGAATAATGATGTTGATGTCGCAACCACAATAATAGGTTTAGCTAGATACTCTGATGATTTTATTAAATCTGCGGGTCATTCAATGATGTTTGCGAGGGATACTACCAATCATGCTGATCTTGATCCATTTTTTTCGGTAATAATCCTAATTACAGCGCGGGGTTTACAGCACGAAAAAGAAACATCGACGACGAGGGTAGATTTTCATGTGCGATTCCGCTGTCGCATATATTTGGATTTTGTAGAGATGTCAGAAGAGTTATCTTTGGTGCTAGTCATACTGTAGTTCTCACATGAAGATCAACTGACGATTATGCTCTTTGGCATGGTCCTGATCCTGTACGAGATGGTATTGTAGAATTAACAAAGTTAGCGCTGTGGATGCCAATTATGACTCCATCATTGACCATTGAGACTCGGCTGCTATCTTTTATGGATCAAGGAGGAAAATCAATAATGAATTGGTGTGATGTTACAACAGCTACTACAACTAGCACTGGTACTGGAGTTTTTACTTGGCAACTTGCGCTGACGAAAATTGTTTCCGCACCAAGACATGTCTTTGTTGCGTTACAAAATGTTAATAGAACTCATATGATATTTGATCATTGTGACGTCACTGAGGTATCATTGCGAATAAGTAATCAGCAAGAACCCGCAGAACAACTTATTCTTGATTACGGTAACAATCAAATAGGACGGGTTTATCATCGATTGTGGTTGTTTATGGGTCGTGATCAAAACGTTGATACTGGACTACAAATATAACAGTTGGATTTTAAAGAATTATACCCGATTTATTACTTTTCGCTGCAACATCTTGATCTATCCAAACACTCAGCCGTTGATGTAAAATTTCAGGCCCGTATCGGTGATGCACTTGGAGGATTTAGAGCAATTGCTGTTATTCTCAGCGATAAATCTATGATACTTGAAGGTGGTGGTGGAAAAATGAGAGTCATTGATGCACCCGTGGAAAACCTTTAAATGGAATTCTGAAAGAATTTTAAAGAAAAATCTGGAAGATTTTCAAGAATACGCAACAGGACAATTAAATGATCACTATCTAAATAAAATGTCGTACAATCATGTTAATGTCACCCTGACACCTGGTCAGATAAAGAAACTTCAATCGAAAAATTCTACGTTGTGTGGTACAACAATAACTCTTAAAAAAACTGCAATGACAGGTGGACCAAATAAGTTATCATTGATGAAAACTCAACTTGGTCACTTCAATAACGCGTTAAAGGCCAACAACGGAATAAAATTGACTTTTTCACAAGCAGCAATCAAAGATATGATTACAACCGGTGGTATATTCCCGCTATTAGCTGCAATTCCAGGATTGATTGCATCAGCAGCTCCAGCACTTCTTGGAGCGCAAGGAACCGGAGCAGCTGGAGCACTTGCTTCTAATGTTGTTAATAAAGCGTTTGGTAAGGGTCTAAAAGCAACTGGTGGTAGAATTTCAAGAAATTCAAGTAAAAAAAGGGACGCGGTTTCAGACTACCAGGAAGTCGATTCACAAGACATTACCCCAGTTAAATCCGATGTCAAATTTTGATTTACTCGACGCTGTAAAAAAACTCCCAATAAAACATTTCAGAGGTGTATTCATGAAAGATCAATTACCAGCACAACCATATATCAAAGAAACCGGTATAATTAGTCTCGATGATAACACTGGACCTGGAACTCATTGGGTTTGTTACGCAATATATCCAACATCGATTATTTATTTTGACTACTCGTATGGATTACCACCTCCGAACGAATTTGTCAAATATGTGTCTCAGTTATTTACAACTCAAACTAAAATCCCAGTTTGGTATTCAATGTTACCCACGCAGACATTAACAGATCCTCCTATTTGTGGACGAGAGGTTCTTAACGCGTTGACAGCTATCTCGACGAGTTCTAAATTACCTCACAAGGCCATCCACGAGTATACGATGAAAAATCAAAGATTTTTCAAAATCACTTAAAGAGATTCATGTAATATATAACATGGCAGATATTTTTGGAAGATCAGTACCACGTGTTTCCGAAACAGTTACTATCGGACAAGTAAAAAAAATAATCAACAAAGATATCTCATCGATAGCAAACTTAGATGAATTAAAAAAATTATATGATCAAATAAATGCTCTAACTGGATTACAAAAAACCATCGATGAAGTTAAAGTCGCAGCTGGTGACTCCGCCATTGATATGTAAAAACTACATGACGAATATAACGATCATATAACCAAATTTAATAAACTCCAACAGGATATCATTGACACCATTGAAACTCCAATCAATAACTTCTTTGGTGTTCCGCGTACATACCCTGATTTACATATCGCACAAGTAAAAGCAACCGTTGATAATTTACTAAAATTACGAACTGATTTTGATTCTCATGTTGATCAATTTACTAGTTTATGAAGAAATTTTAGAAAAACCGATGACGCTATCGACAAGTTCTTCGGAAAGGATGCAAAACCAGATGATATTAAAACAACTCTTGCAAATATTATTACAAAACTCGATGAAATAACCGCGATTAATTCCCGGTTAGGTGTTATTCGCGAAGAGAGATCAATTTCAGATTCAATCGCGGTTATTAAAAAATCCATCGATGATCTCAAAACGTACACCAATGCCATCGTAGCGGATGCAACAAGGATGATAGCAATTGTTGAAAAAACAAAAATTCCTCATGATAGAACTATCAACGTAGTGTACACGATTCAACACGGAACATTTGCGTGGACTCCACTAAATAATATATTAAATATCACTGCAACTGTCAAAGGTATTTATCGATTAACGTTAGTGACTCCAACGTTGTTTAATATATCATCGTTGAGTTCATCTGGAGTCAATAATACGATATCAACAATCATCGACAAGGATACGATTGAACAATTCACGATAATATCCACTGATAATAATCTAGCTAGGGTTTCAATGTCATGGTATGTTGAATTCGTAGCGGATTTAAGTAAACAACTTAATTAAAGTGAATTTAAGTAAATATGATGACCACATCTCAATATCGATATGATACCGTCAAAGAATTTCAACATAAATTACAAACGTTGATTGAAGAATATACTGTAAAAAAAAAAAATATCAACGAAGAATTTCCGTTATTGACATAGCTGTTTACTCGGTGTCTGGTATAATTGCCGGCGCTGGAATAATATTATCATCGGTGACAATGATAGCTCCGGTTGCTGTTCCAATTTGTATATCTGCGGCCGCAGCAATCTCAGGAGTATTCACCGGGATAACAAAAAAAATATCATTCTCTCAACGTAAATTACATGAGTACGCGGTTAAATTTATCACCGCGTCAAATGCATATTCAGAATTGACATCGTTGATTTCATCATCGATTGACGACGAAACAATAACTGATAGTGAATTTTCAAAGATGGTTCGGTTGTATGATTCAATGAATTCAAAATTGGAAAACAATCAAAATAACAATAATAATGTCACAAGAACTGCTTCAATAAATAGCAAGAAATACTACCACGACAAAAACAAAGTTAATCTCGCTGGTAACGAAAACACCAGAATTCAGCGTTGAATTTAATCCTCCACTGGCAGCATCTGAGATAGCGCTAACGCAATTAAGATGTTTCTCCAGTTGGCCTAATGTGCGATCAGCACCGTTTAATGATAAACTTCCCAACAACAGTTTTACATTTTCGTATAGGAAAACCAAACCAGATGGTACTAAAGGTGAACCGGAAACGCATACAATACATCTACCCACGGGCGCATATGACATCGAAAATATCAACGACGCAATCATAGAATCCATCGAAGCAATCACAGGGCCAAATATCATTGAAGTTCCAGATGGACCTGATAAATCTCCTATTGAGATAAAAGGACACGAGCCATTGCTATCGACGGTCATCGAGATAAATTCACCTGATTACTTCGTAGATATATACAACAGCTCAATTAGAACTCTATTGGGGTATCCTGAATTTATTCCAGGCACCGTCGACATAAAGGATCTACCACGTGAGTCATTGAAATCCGATTATATGTCCGATAATAAAGATTATCACGGGTTTAATCTTGGTGATGTTGATGGTACACCTAAGTTAACATATACTTTAGAACCTAAAGAACTTGTTTTTTTATAATTCTGGAGCTATTAATAACGTTTTTAGATTAATGGGTGTTGATTTTAGTCGATTTCTAGGTTATTTAATAACAGCAATCAGTACAATTCCACCTGACGGAGATAGTGTCATCAAATACACAGAAGTGTGTAATAAAATTATCTCTGACATGGAAGAGTATAATTGGGAAATTATTCAATATGTTCTCACTATTAAAACTGAAGCAAAACCAACATTTGCAGAGCTTTATAAAATCCGTGAGGAGGATGTTCCCATGTTTAAGTTTCCCGGATATAACGTCCCATGGATGCGAGGAAAACTCGGTGATACCATCGATGAATTCTTTTCACGGATTCGCAAAGCATGGCTGGATAGTCTTCCTGCGGTTCATCACGCGTTACCAGAACCTAAAAAATCCGACTTCTTCACCGATGATTTATCCGCGATAGATCCAAAGTTCAAATATGATAACTTCGATATTAGTTTTCTACGACCTCAAGATATTTATGAAAAGACTTTATATTAGGTCTTTGACGGAACAGAAACTAACACCAAGATTAAACCGCCATATTATTTTACCATATGTGTTGTATTCGTAACCTTTAGTTATATTAGTTTCTGTTCCGTTTACAACGGAATCCTAGGTTGTATGAATACCAAAAGAGTACCCATACACCGGGAAAGTGTATAGGTTGTAATGATCACATGTATGATTTTCGAACGCGAAAACCTCCAATAGTGTAGGAGACGATATGGTATATAAGCTGTTTATACATGAAAACAGCACATAGCGGTGTGGTGATTTTATTCTTTGTTGTGTTTAATACTGATCATTGACAACGTTGAAGTAAGACAAAATACTTGAAAAAGACACTAAAAAAAACGAATCAAATACGAAGTGTTTACAAACAGTTGTATTCGTTTTCTACAAAAAGAGAAAATTGATTATATCCTGTTGAGATTCATGATAGCGAAACCAACCAATCAGATACTAACATCGAAATTAGGTGACAGTGTTTAAGATCCGTAACTGTGTTAGGCTGTAATATACCTAAAGGAGTTATTCCCCTTAATGCTACAGTTAGACATAAGTAAACCTAATGCTGTTTTTATAACGCTTTGAAAAAGAAGATAGATAAATTCTTTCTGCAATGAATCATACTGATGATCTACAAATACCGAAATATCTACCAGCTGCGGATATTGACTGAAATACTTCTTCCTCGTTAGTTGCCGTATTAAATGACTTTATCTTTCTAGCTTTTTTCGAGTGTTTCCCAGTCCCACCTCGTTTGGTGTTTTCACTCTGAGAGATAGCTTGTAGATTCGATAAAGAATTGTTCTTAGGATCAGAGTCAATATGATCAATAACAAAACCATCCTTGATCAATCCATTAAACACCTCGAAGACGAATCGGTGATTGAGATATCTTTTTCCTCCAGCAGTAAAACTCAATTATCCCATACCATTGTCAGCACCAACTGACTTCTTCAGTCTGCGATGTCTGACAATACCATCACGAGACGCTTCATAGTTTACGATCACTGGATGCGTTTGAAATTCTTGGTTCATTTATATACATAGTACTTTTTTGTCTAATTCATTATTTGGTTGAGATATATTATTTGAAAATCTCTGAACGTAATCGTGGGGAGTTCTTATGATCTTGTCGTTGACGCTGTCAGATTCATTGATGGAATCTTTGATTGAAAATCCTATGGATTTTCCAATTTTAGTGGAGTTTTTAACTCGTTTATCGTAATAGCGCTTCAACTCTCTGTATCGTTTACCACCACAACCGAGACTTAACTGTGATATTCCTCTAACCCCTACCCCACATTGTATGCAAGTTAGCGGGCCATTACTTCCCCAACGAAAACTTTGCATATGATACCCACAGAACTCATTTCTGCATGATTTGTTACACGGGGTTACTGATCCAATCATGAGCCATTTACAATGATTCATTATATAAAAAAACTCTCTATTTAAATACTTGTTTTAATTATAATATGAAGGAATTTGAGAGATTATCGAAAGTTACGCCTTGGAAAAACGCTAGATTTAATCTCGATAGAATCTCTGATATACCAAAAAGTCTATTAGATGATAGAACCGTGTTGAGTAAAATCAGCGAGTGTTTTAATGAATTTAAGTGCGATGGATCATCTCATATGTGGTCGACATTTCGAATTATACATGATGATGTCAATGTACCCACAATCGATGCTACCATGAACGACGAAAGAGCAGCTGAGATAATCTCACATCTTGGGAAAAAAAGGTATTTTTTTAGAATGAAATTCATTATCGTAGATGATGGGAAATGGATTATCAGAGATAAATTTGAACCAATTCTCAAAGATAAAAAAACTGTCATTGTGAATTCCAGATTCCAGACCATGAATTCTAACTGGAATTGACAAACCATACTACGAGAGATCTTATCCTGTAACAGCAGTTGTTTATGGAATATATCCGCTAAATGATAAGCCAAGTATTGAAAAACTAGCACCTATGAAAATGCCATCAGTGGCTTTGCCACTCAATTGTGTAGCAGAACAAGTAATGAAACACTTCACGAATGCATCCTGGGGAAATAAAGTAACTGAAATACGATGTAAAAAAATAACCGAATGGGGACTGACAGTGAAGGAGCATGGGGCAACAATTCAAGATATAACCAAATTAGAAACGTCATTAAGATTTCCAATATCGGTAGCGACGATAACTGGAGAGGTATTATACGAATCAAAATATAAATCAAAAGGAGGTACAATTGAAATTATTGATCATAACGAACACGCGTGGACACCTGCAGTAAATGTATTTCCAAAAGATAGAACCGTAAGATATATCCCTGAGGAGTTTTGTAAGGAGGTGTTCCACGAAGAGAAGCTATTTGATGCTATTCATGCGTTGTGTAAAGATGATCCTGTGTCAGTGTGGCTACTTCGCAGCGCTGAAGATTTCGAATCGGGATTTGATCAATTTGTAAGACCTAATGTTGAATTATATCACACTGAAGAGTTACACTCAGGGATGAAAAATACCGCTGTAAAATACTCATGTAAAAACTCGAATAATTTCCATGAAAAACTACTCACGGATAGTTTTACGATTCAATCAGTGGTAGCTCATTTTTGCACGAGAAAAGAACTCGTGGCGTCCAACACGAAGTGATTATTTATTGGATGTTAAATCAAGCTGTCTTGAATTCGGCCATGGAGGACTGTGGAATACAAAATACCACCGCGAGGGTATGATTTCAATTGATATATCTGCGTGTTATCCAGGGAGTTTTCTAGGATATGGAGAATGTGCTAAATACTTGAAATGATTTGGACACCCCACACATGAAATGACTCGTGTTTCGTTTAATGGTCCATTGCCTGATTTTGATTTAACTGGATTCGCTCGTGTGGTTTCATTTGAATTAGCTACAGGATTACATCCGTGTAGTTATGTTTGGATTGGTAGACATATGTCTTGAAAACACTGGATGCCAATTGTGTTATTGAGATACATGATTGATTGTGGTATGCTGATATCGCTGATTATTTCCGAAGCAATTGTGTGTTATTGAGCTCAAAAAGAAATTTGGCTACCACAACCCGATCTAGATAGTATAATTAGCGAACAACGAAAACAATATCCTGATGGAAATTCTTCGAATGGAAAATCCGAGATTTTCAATGAACAACAAATCATGGATTGGTCTAGGCAGTTATTTGAAATTGAAAACAGGCCAGTAAAAGATTTTGGATGAAGAATAATCAGTAATTTTACTCAAGGTGGAAGATATGACAATGCAAAATATTCTTCACGGTTGATCATAGACAGCGCTGAATACGATTTTATCATAGATTTAACGAAACATGGAAAACTTGTAACTTGTAAAGATGCTTTTCTATCCAATGGGACTAAGTTGGGTACAATTGTTACCTACTGTGATGGATATAATTCCCAATATACACACTTAAGATCATCTATGCTTAGTTATTCTGCTATTAATCTATTTTCGATGATAAATAGATTTCCTAATACCGCGGTTAGAGTAGCCACTGATTCGATGTATATACTCAACAAATACAGATCAGCAGTGGCTGAATTCACATCCCCGGAGGAAGCGTGGGGATGTTGGAGATTTAAAAAGGAGACGCTACACGAGTATTGTAAATCTGCTGATGTTACTATGGACGATAAATATTTAAAAAGCAACCAGTTATCAGAATTTTCTAATGCACCACCGATATCTGATCCTGTATGTAGATATAAAACTATTTATTTGAACGGCTGTGGTGGATCAGGAAAGACAACTCATGTGATTGAATTATTTCAAGGTAAATCAAATATGATTGTGCTAACACCAACTCATAGACTTGCAAGAGAGATGATACAGCGTGGGGTAAATGCTTGTACTTATCACAGCTTCTTTCGATGGAAAAGTGATGCGTGGACTCCTGATCGAATGGGTGAGAAATTTATCCCTGATGTCATTATATGGGATGAAATATGCACGGTATCGTTGAAAATATTACAAATATTCCTTGAATGGTTATCAACGAAAACAACAAAAATTATTATGTGCTGCGATCATGGTCAACCACCACCATATGTTGGTTTATCCCCACATGATTGGTTAAAATACCAACCATAGATCACTCGATGAACAATTACGCGAGTTTAAACAACTAATCAGATTACAACCGGATAGAATCCAATGTGAAATAGCTCGTGAAATAATTTCAGAAACTCCCATGAATGATTTTTGGGAGGTGTGGACACCAAACGATTTGATAGTAGCAAGTAGAAAAATAGTCAGAAACACACTTCAGATGAAATTTTTTGAATTGCATAAATGTAAATTTGCAACACTTCCAGTACCGCTCTGTTATAGACCTTCGGATACACGAAAGCAGAATATAGAAGTTGATATTCCTGGACAATGTGAAAAGCAGAATTTAGTGTTAAATGATATTGTGCTGGTTGATGTCAGTGTCGTTGAAGATGCATTGCGTGCTGATAAATCCCCATGGACGTTAGGTTACGCAGCGACAATACACTCTTCACAGGGATTAACTATCACAGACACAATTGTTTGGATAGTAGATAATCGCATTGAGTGGTCAAATTTAATTTATCTTGCAGTGTCCAGAGTGAGGAGAATAAATCAACTTCGAAGAGTTGTCCTGACAGAGTCAGAAGATGATAATGACACTACAATCAGCGCTGACAATGTCAAGGATATAATCAGAAAAAAAATCACTGGTTATAAACAACAGGATAAAAAAAATAATAGAGAATTTGACATTGATGCTGAATTAATAATTACGCTGAAGCAACAACAGAATAAAGTACTGCACGAGTTGCAATTGTATAATGCGTTGGAGTTGGTCGGATAAAGATCTTCACCAATTTACCATAGACAGAAAGAATAGCAGCATTGGTCATATTAGAGATAACGTTATGCTGACTTGTCTTGAGTGCAACAGACGAAGAGGTGCTAGTTAAGACCACACGGTGGTAATTGAGTATCCTCGGGAATTACCTGTAGTTGTTGTCGAGTAAATCCTCGTTGAGGAGCAGTTGAATCCAGTTTATAGATTGCTGGTCTACTCGTAGATCGTGTTACACTAGATATTTTATGTACGGTGACACTCCAAATAGGATCAGTAGCTCTTTTTTTACCACCTTCAAGCTCTCCTAGTTTGTATAAATACCTTACAGTGACATTACCAAGAATTTGTTCTTTGAAATCTTTTTGTGGTTGTACGGGTATATACTTCATTTTAATAGCGTTGTTAGGTTTCATGTTGATTGTTCTAGTAATCTCATTATTCAGTGCGGTAACTACACCTGGTAATCTCTTAACCCATTCACGGGATCGTTTATCCTGGATGAATTCTTTCGCGTATTGATATCCAAATAGCCGCTCAGCAAGTGTCCGATTAAATCGTTCAACAATTGCCTGATCGCGATGTAGTGCAGTATGTCCTCGTCGTATGGTGACATTATGATGTTTCATTGTTGATAACACTGCACCCTGAAATTCCTTGCCAGGATCAACTTGTAATAGATTTGGCCAGCGCAGAGGACCCCTTCGATAAATCCTTTCAAATGCAGAAGCCACTTCAGTTGATGATTTTGTCCTTAGCGGTTCTGCTTGTTTGTATCGACTCGCAATATCAACTACGGTTAACGTGTATTTGTAACCACCATCATGTGGCAGAAATAGTATATCAGCTTGATGAACTTCATTAAAAACTGTAATATCAAAATGCGAGTAGTTAATTTGTTTAGGCCGCGGTAGATAAATTTGCCATATTGCCTGTTTGGATAACCAATCCGCCACTGTAGTATTTTTTACTTTTGCAGAGCTAGCGAGTTTACTGATTGCTGCCTTACCTCTCCAGTATCCTCTCGGAGAATAATAAATAGATTCCATATGTTATTAATTACCCGCACCTAATATTAATTTACCTTTCATAGCGAATTTTATCAACCACGAAGCTAATTTTTCTGTGAATGATTTATCAGGAATTGCATTCAACGCATGAATTAATTTTACATCTGCGAGATGACGCTGTTGTAAATCACCGTTCCGGTACGCTATATCGTGTACACCACACGCTTCATCGATATCGTTTATCAGCGATTCTCCAGGATTTGGAAGATTTTGACTATTAAGTCTTATATCTAATCGTGTTCCTGGTCCACAATAACTATACCCGGGAAGATGTTTTTCACCTGGATACTTTGCCCACGGTGTTCCTAGAAGTTTAGTTAGCTTGGCTGCGATATCTCCACCGAGTTTTTTTTTTTAAATCTAAATTTTTTTGTACCGCATTGTACACAATTCCCAGAAAGTGCACTTCGATTATTTTTCATAGTAATTACAGCTTGATTATTTGTATTAGTACGCGCCTTACATTTCACACAATATAGATCCATAATATATTTATGTTATATCTAATGGAAGTGATTGATTTCTCAGCGCTAAAGAAAAAACAACCGGTAAAACATCATCCGATGTTACCAGACTCAATTAGAATGATTATCATCGGACCTTCCAGAAGTGGCAAAACTCAACTGTTGCTTACAATGATAATGAAGTATCTAACTTGGGATAAGTTATATTTGGTTGCTCCGAGTGTAGATGATCAGCATTGCTATCAAGTGTTAAAAGATTACAACGAAACCGTTTCAGAAGCTTACGACGGAAGCGTTATTGAGTTTATAACAGATATTGAAGAAGCGCCATCCGTGGAAGACTTAGATGTATGCGTTAACGATCTCGTTGTGTACGACGATGTAATGTTGGACCAACAAAAGAATCCAGCTAGAATATTTTCCCAAGGTAGACATAAAAACTCCGACGTGATATATGTAACCCAACGTTATACACAAATACCAAAAGTAATCAGAGATAACTGTAATCTATTGTGCGTATTCAACGGAGTTGATACTCATACGTTACGAAATATTTGGCAAACGTGGTGCTCCGATATGGATTATAATCGATTTCAAAATTTCTTTAGCGGCGCAAGAGCTACCCCACATGGATTTGTAACGATAAGTATACACGATCCTCGGACACGATATCGCGTCGGATTAGACCGTATCTATAGCTAATTCAGTTAACCCGTTAGCAGCAACAGGGTGGTGACAACGACTATGGCGTCGATTCTGTTTTCCCGCGTGGACGCTTCTATTAAGCATTTATAAGAAAGCTTTGGATTACCAAAAAAAGTCGCCTGTAATGGTTTGTCCGATTTATCCTCTTCTTACATTTCTTATTGGTTTTGAGAAACCCCTAATTTGACAAACAGGGTTCTAAAATCGTTAAGGCTCCATTTGGCAAAAGGAGGCTTAAAATATTTTGCTTAAAATCTGACCCAATTAGAGAAGTCCGATTCACCCCCTCTGCTGGTTTCATTGATGATATCTTTTGTTCTGTGTCTTATATTTCTGTTTTCATTTTTACTTTATTATCCTTCAAATGTTATGTGTTTAATCTGATTGGACTTTGTATACAAACAATTTGATAGTTTATTAGTTTATTATACCCAACCTGCAGTAGAGGCATGGCAAAATAGTAATCCATCGCTATCCATACTTCCGTCTGCCATAACTCCGCAGAATGTTGTGACTATAATTTTAACAGAATTGTGTGAATGTGATTTGTATTGCAGTGTGTAACATACACTTGTGAATGTGATTTTGTATTGCAGTGTGTGACATACTCTTGTGAATGTGATTGACATACCAGTGTGTGACATACTCTTTGGAATGTGATTTGTATTGCAGTGCAGGGCACAATCTTTAGAATGCAGCTTGTATTGCAGCATATGACATAATCTTGTAACTTGTATTGTAGTGTGTGACAGAATCATGTGAATGTAACTTGTATTGCAGTGTAATACAGAATCTTGTGAATGGAACTTGTATTGCAGTGTGACATACTCTTTTGAATGTGATTTGTATTACAGTGTGTGACATACTCTTGTGAATGTGACTTGTATTGCAGTATAAGACAGAATCTTGTGAATGGAACTTGTATTGCAGTGTGTGACATACTCTTGTGAATGTGACTTGTATTGCAGTGTAAGACGGAATGTTGTGAATGTGACTTGTATTGCAGCTTTCCGTTTATCATTGGCTAGAGTTGAGATGCAGGAGAAACTGGGAAGAATTTTTGTGAGCACCTATCTTACCAATCCTCTGGTTTTGAATCTAATACATACTACATTTTCTTTCAGTTCGTCTTTGGGAAGCTACTGTAACAAACACAAAATCTCTTGTGGAACCTTTTGTATGGTTAACTTCCAGAATAACACAGCCTCAGAGTAAGTCTCAGTTATGTATTTGATTATGCAGGATTTTTGTGAGCAGGGAAAATTTGTTGCAGCTTTGGAGATCATGAGATCAAGATAAGGTCATCACTGTTTCAGTTTCATTATTTTGCTACCATACAATGTTTACTATCTTATAAAAGTATACATGTTAAGGTTCTTTCTGGGTTGGAAAGAATGCCATCACCTGTATTTAAAATTTAATGGCCAAACAGTGTTAACCCTTTCCCTATACATTCCTCTGTCTTGAATGAAGAGCAGCTTACAAGATTTTGGTCCTACAATTCACTGGTGCTCCATATTTGCTTTTCATAATCTTGTAACAGTTACTTGATCTTACAAATGCATATTTTCACATTTCTGTCCATTCATCCTCACACCAATTTATGTTCCTGTCCATCCATCCTCACAGCAATTCCTGTGGTTTGCATATCAGTGAAATTCTTCAGTTTTGCATGTTCTCCTGGTTTGAAGACATGTTCATGAGCCTTTAAGAAACAACTTACATTTTCTTAAATGTCCAGAGGGCTTTGTAACACAATTCAACTGAACAATCTCAAAGCTAGAAGGCCATCCACTTTAAATACGTATAATGGGAATAGCATATTTTTAGGGACTGGCACACAGTAAAACATTGTCCTTTTGACTGCCTCAGTCCCCACAAGTAGCTGATTTTTATCTTTGCCTGCTTGAGGATAAAAGCTTGTCTTCGATTGCTATTGGCATGTTCAATCATTATGGTAAGAAGGCTCTTGGTCATAACAAAGACTTCTCAGAATTGTTGTCCAACTTAATTTCATAAGACCTAAATTGCTTGCATTGTTTTCCTAAGTGTAATCTTTTCTGGCTTCTGACTTAGCTGAATTCAAACAAATAGGAGCCTTTAGTCAGAACCCCGATTGCTTTGGCTTGCAGAACCATGGAATTACATATGCTCAGTTTTGATCAAAAGACTTTGTGGTTCTTATGATGTAACCCAGTTGGAATTGGTTGCCATTAGTTGCTACTCAGAAAGTTGCCATAGGACCTCTCAACTACATTGATACAACCCAAGGGTTTTTAAACAAGAGCTGATACATTTGCTTCATCTGAAGCAGTCTGAGCTAGTTTGTAGTGTGTAAAGATACCTCTTTCTCAAAGTTTAAGAGGACATAACCCCTGGGAAAGGACATAACCCCAGAAACCCGCTTATCATGGTTTATATGGCATACTCTGACATCTGCTCGTGAAATAAGAGTATTCTCTTGTCTTGCCTTGACATCTCCATCAAAATATCAAGGCTGTCAACCTTCAAAAGTTTTATTATGAGACTTGGCTCCACAGTGACCAACACTGGACCTGTTAGATTCAGTTACACACGCAACCACTAGACCAAATTGACATCAGCACACCTATGGACGAGCACTGTGTGTAGCTTTCACCCAGAAATGTTATAATAAGGACATCTTATTATTTCTTCTCTCCAGACATGAAACACAAAGCCCCCAAATGTGCTGCTCATAATTATGAGAATGATTAACATTCATATGGGGAATCCAATATTTTTTCCTCACAGTCTATAGCTCAGAAGCTCAACATTCCCTCCTATTACCTATTCTCCTAATGTTAATGGGATAGGAGAAATATTTGAAGGTGAAAACAAATCTTTAAACAATTTAGTTTCTTCTAGAACACTTACCTATCACATTACTTAAATAACATCAAATCCCATATCCATAACGAAGGATACACAATGCCTTAAACTAGTGCCACATGGGGAGGTAATGAGAAAGAGTTATTGCCCATTGGGAGGGCTGGATTCAGGCGGTAATGGAGCTTATATTCCTAACATTAATAGGATTGGTTTTGTTTGTTTGATTAGGATTTTTAACGTAGCTTTAACAATTTTTCAGTCATATCGCTACGATGTCTGCTGTGAGGCAGTTTATAGTGATGTCTAGCACTGAGGCATCATGCCGCAGACATGTAGCAAGATGTCCCACCCAGTCACATTATCCTGACACCAGGTCGACCAGTCCTAACACTAACCTCTTAATGCTGAGCGTCAAGCGAGGCAGCTGTTAGTACCATTTGTGTAAGTCTTTGGTATGACTCGGCCGGGGATCGAACCCACGACCTCCCGCTTCCGCAGCGAACACTCTAACCACTAGGCCACCGGAGCGGTTTTAATAGGATTGGTTTAAGTATTCTTGGAGTAACATAAGTTATTAAAAAATGCACTTTTTGACTATCATTCGGGCAAATAGTTTTTTTTTGTTTAAAAATGTTTGGCACAGTTAATTGTTTGCATCGTACAGTAGTTATCAATTAAATATCTACTATACCTTAAAAAGAAGTTGATTATCAAACAACTTGTTTATATTGGGAATTAATTATATGTTTATATTATTTTATTATTATTTAATAGGTAAGTCTACTTTCCTACCAGGACGCAAGGCCAAGGGAACAGCTAGCAGCACAAGTGTTGACATCTGATGAGGACTTCCTAAAACTCCAGATGGAAAATAATATCTTTGGAAGAGGCCATTTATTTGAAACATTTGAACTTGCTGTTGGATAGAAAATTTGGAACTATTCAAATTCAGATGTTGAAAATCCTGTCATGGACTCGGAATGATTGCAAAGAATTACCAAGAACTTTTAATAAAACTATATGGAGAAATTTAAGCATTTGTTGAGACCAACTGCACAGTCCCATATCTGGATCTCTGCAATTTGTTAGGAGTAATCGTTAGAGAAAAAAATCACCATGATCTGCTGGTGTGATGCTGTTAGTCGACTTCTAAGCAAGTGTACATGGCATCCGCTTCCCCAGTTTGCACAAATTTATTTTTATGATGAACCAAGTTTTTTAATTTTGGTATGAAAAGATGTGACCGCCATAACATAATTTATCAGAACAAAATGTAGATTTGGACCAAAACAAAAAATTTAAAGAATTTAATAGTTGTAACTTTACACATTAAAAAAAAAATTGAGTAACTAATATTTGTATGTGTTATCTGACTGTTTAAAAGACAATAGATTCATCTTCCTAACATTGTACACAGAATTATGGGCTAGGTCACATTCGTCGCTTGAAAATTATTTGCTTTGGACTAGTCCACTCTAGAAATAGGTAAGGTGGCATATCTTATTTTGTATCGCCTTTATGTAAATTATATAATTTTTCCATGTCATTAAAAGCATAGGCGTGTTCACAAAGTCAGCTATCAAAAAAATATTCAACTGAATGTTAAGTTACATTGTCAGTATTGGTCAATCTAGTCGGTCAGTTTAAAGCACTACTTTAATACTAATCATAAGAGAAAACAAGCCTTGTCCTGATTCGATGTATGACAGAAAGTCATAGTACCACACAAGATAAAGCTATTTTTGTTGTGGAGTACCATTCCTGTCATGGTTACACAAATTTAATGAACCAACAAAACAATACCAGGCCACAAAAAAAAAAAAAGCAGAATTCACAGTATTGTTAATTTCTCACAATTAATAGGGCTTTTATCTTACAAGTGTTATGTTTAGAAAAATTAAGATTTGCCTTTTTTTATTGTTGTAACATTGTTTTGTAGATGTTTCATTATGATAGTATTTTACAATAACCTATGTAATAATGACATGTATGTAATGTAATTATTACATGTAATAATAACATATTTCTTGAAACCCACGTTTTCATAATATTCATTTTTTTAAATATAAAAAAAACAATCTTGTTTGTTTTTCCAACCCTCTTAGAGTACCCCCATCCCCCCGGAATAAAAAAATTGGTTTTGACCAAGTTTGCATGCTCAGGTAAGCAACTAACTTTGGATTAAAGTGATGACCTGGATGAAAAAAAGGGTTTATAAATAAAGTTATGTTGTTATACTGGATGAATATGTATGAAACAATGGAACTACCAATAAAACCACACAAATTTGCTTTTAATAAAGAGTCCTTAAACGAGTACAGAAGTGTTCAGCCAGGCAATATTCAGTGTAGCTGTGTAGTGAATGATTGTGACCATGTTAACTTCTTCCTTTGAAAGACAGCACAAGAAAAGCGTAATGGACCCACACGATTCTACCGTTAGACTTCCTAAAACATCCTTATATTATGGACTTGTGGAAGAAAATGTTAGAAAATCTTATCACTGTGGTCATTTAATGAAATGCAAGTTAAAGTTAGTACATTCAAATTTATTTTGTAAATAGTTCAGAACGTACTTTAAAAGTATTAAAAAGTATATCGGAAAACAGTATTTCAGTTCAACAGGAAATTTCGAGATGAAGACTGGATCTGATGTGTCTTCAGAGACCTGATGATTTTACTTTATTCACAATAAAAAGGAATTTTGTCTTGCCTGGTGAATCATCTCAGTTTTCGCTGAGTTCCAATGACTGCCATTGTCTATCATTAACATGTCATGATGCCATTTGAATAGTCCATCATTAACATTTATGAACAGATGCCATTGGAATAGTCTTATCATTAACATGTCATGGACAGATGCCATTGGAATAGTCTATCATTAACTTGTCATATAGATAGATACCATTGGAATAGTCTATCATTAACATTTATGAACAGATGCCATTGGAATAGTCTATCATTCACATGTCATGAACAGATGCCATTGGAATAGTCTATCATTAACATCTCATGGACAGATGCCATTGGCATAGTCTATAATTAACATGTCATATAGACAGATGCCATATGAATAGTGCATCATTAACATGTCACGAACAGATGCCATTGGAATAGTCTATCATTAATATCTCATGGACAGATGCCATTGGAATAGTCTATCATTAACATGTCATAGACAGATGCCATTCGAATAGTCTCATTAACAGATGCCATTTGAATAGTCTATCATTCACGTCATGAACAGATGCCATTCGAATAGTCTATCATTAACATGTCATAGACAGATGCCATTCGAATAGTCTATCATTAACATGTCATGAACAGATGCCATTCAAATAGTCTATAATTAACATGTCATGAACAGATGCCATTCGAATAGTCTATAATTAACATGTCATGGACAGATGCTAAGTTTTACTTTATGCATACCATGCAAATAATTCACAAAATGATCTTTCGCAGATAAGCATAATAAGTAAAAATTCACACACAGTGAGATACTAGTGACATATTATCCGAGTGGCAACAACTCGTACATGGTTAGAACCGGTCCTTGAACAGCACAGGTAACAGTGTGACAGGTAGGGATCACACTGAAAAAGCTCAATATAACCAGCTGAGGTGAATGATAACCTACTTGCGAGAAGTATTCAGGATGTAAACACTGATCAAGGTTTTAGCTGTAATTGCAACAAAGACGCATAAATGCAGCTTGCTACCAAAACATTAAAAGCCACAAACAGCACCACCAACAACAACGATTAAAACATTGCTAGAAAAGTGATAACATTATCTACATCTCTTGCAAGCTTCACATTATTTTAGAAATGTTACATGGTAATGCACTTAACAGGAAACAAATTATCTGTAACTTCAGACTTTCATTCTTCATGTAAAACTTGTCATTTCCCTTGTAAATTTGAGGACATAATTGTTTCATATAGAGAGATATTATTATATCTATGAATGCTTTACCTAATTTAACATTGTACTGAAAATGTTATATCAACTTGTGAATGCATTACATAGAGGTCATTTAACATTGTACTGAAAATGTTATATCAACTTGTGAATGCATTACATAGAGGTCATTTAACATTGTACTGAAAATGTTATATCAACTTGTGAATGCATTATTACATAGAGGTCATTTAACATTGTACTGAAAATGTTATATCAACTTGTGAATGCATTACATAGAGGTCATTTAACATGGTACTGAAAATGTTATATCAACTTGTGAATGCATTACATAGAGGTCATTTAACATTGTACTGAAAATGTTATATCAACTTGTGAATGCATTACATAGAGGTCATTTAACATTGTACTGAAAATGTTATATCAACTTGTGAATGCTTTACAAAACAGGTCATTTAACTTGAATCAGCATATTCATTTCAGATATAAATCTATATTCACAGTGCAATAATAAGCATGAAATGTTAAAGTATCAATTAAAAATGTATCAACTTGAAGAGAATAAGATCAATTCCAGTATTCCTGCCTGAGGATCAAAACATTATGTATGACGAGAGAACTTTTTCTTTTTCTAGTTTTTTTTACGTGTCAGAATTGTATTCTGTTAATTTTTAAAAAAGATGACTTTGACTTGATTTTTGTTTTGAAAGAGCCTGGTGTGTATCCTTTCAATTTGAAGAAGGAAACACATTTCTATAAAACTCTGGAAATGAACAATAATTTAATATTTGTACATAACCACATTATTCCACTGGCTATAAAAGCTATTACAAAATTCTGAGGGGCCCAGAGTGTTCTAAAGCGCTATCCGTTACTGATCACTGCCATCTCACCTCTGTCTGCGTTGGTTTTAGTATTGTATTCGGCCAATGTGGGTATGCGAGAAAGCTTGCCAGTAGCTTCTTGTTGGTTGGTGGTTGTTTCTGCCCCCCCCCCCATGAGTTCTTCCTCCACCATTAATACTGGCCGCCATGTATAGCCTATCTTGTGCTGGAAAATGGTGTCAAAACCTACAACAACAACAAAATTCTAAATGAATGATACGTTTAAGCTGACAAATCAGGAGAAACTGCTAGATAAGAGGTCAATACCTTCTATAATGATTGATGAATAACAGTCTAAAACTTGCTTCTTGGCCATACATATACAGTAACTTTACAACAATTGAAAACCTTTTTCATTATAGTTAACCCAATGTCACTTTAGTTATTAAATTGACCACTGCCTATTGTTCTCTGATCTTCAAAAGCCATTGCTCATGCTACATAACATTTGCAGGTCATCTAAATCTTCTTAAATAATATAAAGCAGCATTAGTGATTGTCCAGTTTTTGGTTTCAACAAAATTGGCACCTGTCTAAAAATCGTGTTTCTGTTTTCACAAGTTATAAAATAACACTGTTAACCGGAAAGGTCAAGGTCAAGACACTCTTTTACAACTAGATGCATGTTATGACACACTAAAGATTTTTGTTTCTTCTTTTGGAAGAAACAAAGCATCTTAGTGATAATTTTCAGAGTTTACCACTGAGAATATGTTACATGTTTTTATTCATTAAGGTCTATATCCGTTGACATTAAGCTGTAATTATTCACAGTCGATTAAGATCTATATCCACTGACAAAAATGTCTTTTATTCACACCCCATTAAGGTCTATATCAACTGACATTAGGTTGTAATTATTCACACTCCATTAAGGTCTATATCCATTGGCATTAACACATCGAGCATAGCGAATTTCCAGGTCCAGAGTCGAGCTATCCTGTTGAACTCGTCACGATTTGTTTTATACAGTTTTCCTATGACTGGTTCCATACACACATGACAGAAAGGGTCAGTGAGAAGTGATTGGATACTGATTAGAACCTTGGATATTGTCAATGCTAAACTCCAGTTATAATGAATAGAGTCCAATCCCACATCACCATGACGACTTATGTTGGGGTGAAATATCTTTGTTATGAATCTCACCTTTGGTGGCCTCATTGGGTAACTGTAATGTAAGAAACATCAACAGATGAGTTATAATTTCTTTAAATATGAAAATTCAAAATGTTCCCCTTGCACCATAATATTTGTTGAGCATAAAATTGATTTTTTTAATTTATTTTATAATTCTGTACAGTTGTTACTATGTTAATAGTTCAAAATCATTATGAAAAGTTTACATTTATACTTTTTTCCAGACAACAATGTTGGTTCTACTGCTCTCATTTCAGGAAGAGAATTAAAGAAAAATCAAATGCTCTAGTATAGCTTACAGCAGTCCAAGTGAGACCTACATCAATATTTCCTTTTACAAGGCAAAGTTAACTTGAACTAAACAAGAGCTAAGTGTAATCTTGGATGCTGGAAGATATTATCAGTCTCTAGTTTACAACACTTTTGTTGACCTCTGCCTTACCTGTCAGGGATTTGAAGGTATAGAAGGAAAAGTCCACCTTCATATGGACTCCCCTGGGGACCTGTAATGGAGGCCTGCCAGTGGCAGCAATGTCGATCCAGAGGTTCTGCTCGGATTCCTTCCGGAGGATCTGACTTAAGGGTCTTTAACTCGCTCCGTAGTCTTCGATGACGCCATGAGTTTTCCTCTATTGGTGGTGTGCTCTGTAATGATGATAATTCTTGATTTATATTACTAATGGAAACACTAGAAAATGACCAATAGCAGTATGGCAGGATTTCAAAGCTTTTGTTTTCTCCCAGTGGTACATTATTTACTATGATGTATCCACTTCCATGACATTGTCTAAGAAGCTGAGCTAATACAAAAGTTAATGCATATCAAAGGAACAAAAATGTAGGTCACAGTGATTAACTTTTGATTAAAGAGTGTAATTCTTATGATGAAGTCATAAGATTCTGCAAACAACAGTACAGAGATAATGAAGGGCTAGTTTTCGGGCTAAGTGACTTTTCACAGTAGAATAGTGCAAAGTAGTAAAAACTATTAATGATGTAAAAATTATTTTAAAACACCTGCTTAAAATAGCCATTTTAATGAATAGTAAATGTGTGAGTAAATAATTACAGAAACAAAAGAAATACTTGTTACATTTGTAAAAATTATGAAATTTTTCTATGTTTGATTGAGCAAATTTGTTCTATAGCTGTTATTGTAAAAGAGAGTAATATAAAAAATTGGTTACAATAAAAAAGAAGTGACAGATATCAAGGTCTAAGCCTGGTTTTCCAACCTGTAAAGAATGAAAATGGAAAAAAAACTTTCTGTATGCAATTTAACAGTAATCAGTCCATCAGTAATAAATGGCATGTGATTTGGCTACAATACACTGAAATGATGATGGAAGTACTCTCATGATACATCTATACACCAAGTTACATCTGAGAAACTTAACATAAAGGTTAATGCTAGCATTTATGGTGGAAAATGTAGGTCATGATGCCATTGTTCTTAATGATGTGAGAATTACTCCTCATGATTCATCTTCATCCCAAGTTACAAATGCTGCAAGTGATAGAAAACAGCTAAACGCAAACCCTAACCTACAGAAACAACAGTAAACATAGATCAGTGAACCATGAAATACAGGTCACAATGACCTAGTTTTCATGTGAAGGGATCCTCATGAAACATTTATATATCAAATAATGTATATTCAAGCAAGTTTTTGAAATGATACAAACATATATCCAGCCCAAAAAAGTTTTTATTTTAAGAACAAAATGTAGGAAGGTTACCAAGATCGTAATTTTTTTTCAAGCCTGATAATGATGCTACTGTATTAATATCTTGCCAGAAATACTATATTGCCCATCATGACAATATCTTGCCAGAAATACTATATTGCCCAACATGACAATATCTTGCCAGAAATACTATATTGCCCATCATGACAATATCATGCCAGAAATACTATATTGCCCAACATGACAATATCTTGCCAGAAATACTATATTGCCCAACATGACAATATCTTGCCAGAAATACTATATTGCCCAACATGACTATATCTTGCCAGAAATACTATATTGCCCAACATGACAATATCTTGCCAGAAATACTATATTGCCCAACATGACAATATCTTGCCAGAATACTATATTGCCCATCATGACAATTTTCAACCTAAAAGCTTAATGATCTGAAACAAGACTCTATGACACCAAGAACACGAGTGTGTGCTCATGCGTGTGCTTAGGATTTTTAATATAGCTTTAACAATTTTTCAGTCATATTGCTACGATGTCTGTAATATGGCAGTATATTGCTACAATGTCTGCAATGTGACAGTTTATAGTGATCTCTAGCACTGAGGCATCATGCCACAGACATGTAGCATCATGTCCCATCCATCCTGACACCATACCACCCAGTCCTAACACTAACCTCTTAATGCTGAACACCTAGCAATGCCGCTGTTTCTTTGGTATGACTCGGCCAGGGTAGTAATTAAAAATATAAACTTAAAACAAAGATTAACAGCACAATTTCAATTTTCATGCACCTTTACTTGCATAATGAACCTCATTAACAAGACTGATCTGGCTTGCCAATCTCATTAACAAGGCTGATCTGACTCCCCAACCTCATTACCAATTGTGTAAAAGCAATGTCCCGTGGATATAGTGCAACACCAGCATAATGCCATTGCCGCACAAGCTTTCACTAAAACAAATTAAAATAAATAAGACTTAAAATTCTTTACATCAGTTCAAGTCCTCCATACAAATTTAAGTATACATACATGTTGCACGACAGCGGTTTGTTTCAAGTTTCATCGCCCTCTCGAGTGATGTAAAGTGTTTGACATTTCAAACCTATCAATAACATAGCATATCTAACCTCCATACTGAACCAGTTAAGTCATGTCCTTTACTTGGATAAAAAAAAGACCAACATTTATCCCCCCAGATCTAAGTAGCCTAGAGTGTACTGACAAGATACAACATATCTATCACCTGATGATATTATTAAGTATTTATACCACAATGTCCTGTAACATTATGCCACAAGGAAGCATTTAAACTATACCGACCTGTAACACTATGCTACAAGGAAGCATTGAAACTATACCAACCTGTAACATTATGCTACAAGGAAGCATTAAAACTATACCAACCTGTAACATTATGCTACAAGGAAGCATTTAAACTATACTGATCTGTAACATTATGCTACAAGGAAGCATTTAAACTATACCGACCTGTAACACTATGCTACAAGGAAGCATTTAAACTATACTGATCTGTAACATTATGCTACAAGGAAGCATTTAAACTATACCGACCTGTAACATTATGCTACAAGGAAGCATTTAAACTATACTGACCTGTAACATTATGCTACAAGGAAGCATTGAAACTATACCGACCTGTAACACTATGCTACGAGGAAGCATTTAAACTATACTGACCTGTAACACTATGCTACAAGGAAGCATTTAAACTATACTGACCTGTAACATTATGCTAAAAGGAAGCATTGAAACTATACCGACTTGTAACATTATGCTACAAGGAAGCATTTAAACTATACCGACCTGTAACATTATGCTACAAGGAAGCATTTAAACTATACCGACCTGTAACATTATGCTACAAGGAAGCATTGAAACTATACTGACCTGTAACATCATGCTTTCAAGACAGTACCTACATGGGGAACTCTCCAACCTGAAAAACAACATGGTCATTGTGATGCTGAACATAATTGTTTCTTACTATTATTATTATTGTTAGTTATTATTCAATTCTGGAGCCTATTGATAGCACTCTTGCTTGTCTTTTCTCCTGAATTCACCTGTCACTATATCTACAATTCTGGTACTTTTGCCATGCTGAGGACGATAGCAATTTGCAGGTCTAATCTTTATTCTAAGCATCTTCATGTTGTACCCTAGTTCTAATGCTCCAACCACTCTTGGTATACTCTCTAAGCTTTCCAGAATTCTGTACCTTCTTCTATTACAAAATGAGAATGTACTTTGTTTGCATGATACAAATTAAGCCTTATATTAAAAAGCTGCTGTAAGAAATTATCTTTGATAATGCATGCCTACATACAGTAGTTTGAATCGTGTGTGTGTGTGATTAGGATTTTTAACGTAGCTGTAACAATTTTTCAGTCGTATCGCTATGATGTCTGCAGTGAGGTAATTTATAGTGATATCTAGCACTGGGGCATCATGCCGCAGACATGTAGCATGATGTCCCACCCAGTTACATCCTGACACCAGGCCGACCAGTCCTAACACTAACCTCTTAATGCTGAGTGCCAAATGTTAGTACCAATTGTGTAAGTCTTTGGTATGACTTGACCGGGGATCGAACCCACGACCTTCAACTTCCGCAGCAGATACTCTAACCACCAGGCCATCGGAGGGGTTTGAATCATGTGCAAACTGTTTGCTTTCAAATGCTTATTCAAATGACCAAACTTCTGGTCAAGAAAAATGGTATACTAATAATTTATTTACAGACTATTATGTCGCATTATTATTCTTGCTACAGTTTTTGAAATTGCTTCCCTATTTAGTCTGCTCTAACAATCTATGACAATTTGTTTTATTTGCCCTACTTACATTCAGTAGGATGATACACCATACAAACCATGCTAGTTTTCCTTGTAAAAGCCCTCAATATTCTAACCATAAATCAATTGTTTATTATAGTATTTCTCTCCATTTGGAAGATGACAATGCCAGTGGCCAAGTTGTTGGACAATATAATACTGTCCTTTCCAGATAACATCTCATGCCACAATCAAATGGCGCTCACTGTGAACTGTATCCCTTGTGTATGGAATACTCCTTGAGGTACCAAATCCCACTCACTTTGAAAAAAGGGCACCCAGGTAACCATGATGGCACCTGTTTAGATCATGATTTCTGCCAGATGATTTTGTCGTGTAATACCCACAATAAGCCAAGAGATGTCCTTCCATTTGCCAAGGTGAGATCTCACGCAGCCTGTAACTCACTTGGTCCAGAAGGCAAAGTTAATGCAATCATTATAATGAACAGAAGAATTATCTGTTTGGGCCTCATGATTGTTGTTGTTGTGGGGTTTAACACCATTTTTCAGTACACGATAGGCTATATATGGCGGCCAGTATTAATGGTGAGGAGGAAGCCGGGGAAAACCCCCGGAAATAACCACCGACCCATGAGAAGCTACTGGCAAGCTTTCTCACATACCCACATTGGCCGAATCTGAGACTCGAACCCATGCAGTCAGAGGTGAGATGGCAGTTATTGATAACGGATAGCGCTTTAGACCACTCTGGGCCAATTGGGTCTCATGAATAAACAGCCAAAACTTCATGGCCACACCAAGAACACCCAAATGGAAAAGAAATTTCCTGGCTGAGATTTTATTCTTAGATTGAATGGAAGATGACCGTTGAAGTATGGTCCTTAAGGAGATAAATTCTATGCCTAAGTGAACAAAATGCTGGGATGCAAAGCTGCTAAAAAGGAATGCAAGGCTTAACAAGAGAGAAGTAATGGATTTCAGGTCAACTTACGTTTCTGAAGACATTCATCTGGATGGAACATGACTGTTGAGGTGTGTTCCTGAAGGAGATACATTCTATGCCAAAGTGAATAAAATGTTGGGATGCAAAACTGCTAAAAAGGAATCTAAGGCTTTACAAAAAAGAAGTAATGCATTTCAGGTCAACTTATTTTTTTAAGACATTCATATGGTAGTTTGATTTCATGGACATTACATGACTCTGTCTGTGATTCTCACAAAGATCAGAGACTCAGATTTAGACTGAAAGAGAACTGGCACACAGTATTCCTGCATGCAATCGCAGGAATTTCCAGTAGGATAAGTGAATGGAAGCATCTTGGAAGTCTAAGCTGACTGCAAAATCTGCCTCCTTGAAAACCAATCTCTGCATCTCCTTTATGAACCTGGATGCATGAATGTATTGGTTCAGAGAGCTCAGACCTATGGCCCAGCCAGTCAAAGCATGTCAAAGTCATTGGGCTTTACAAAAAAATCTGGTGTCAAATCCAGATGAATTTATGTTATAAGCAATCTCTACTGCCCTTTTTATCAATTTCCTACAACAGAACATGTTTTATACAAATCTCTGAAATTTCTATGGTGAAGAGAGCCCATGACAATATGGGAGGATTACTAAATGTGATCTAGAGGCCCTCCCAGGCAATTTACAAAGTGACCAAGTTAAAGTGTAGGGTATTAATTAATTGCTTATGAAATAATTAATCAAGCACGATCCAAAACTTTTGGATGCAAAATCAAAATTATACAGATATTGTTATTGCTGTTATAGGGTTTAATGCCATTTTTCAACACAAGATAGGCTATACATGGCGACAAGTATTAATGGTGGAGGAAAAACTTGGGAAACCCCCATATAAAATTAATTTAAATGCAAAATTCAGAGTTCAATAACTTACAGCTTAGCATAGATTGTCTTCCAGTTTTTCACCCTGTACATTGGATTAAATAGTGGCCACCTCAGCTTGATGAATTCCTGCCACTGTGCTTCAGTTGTCTCCCCTTCCAGCAGCTGCTGCCACCTGGTGCAGACATTTCCTGCTGTCCACAGGGAAATATCATCAAGGTACTTGAACACAACTAGCAACACTGTAGGACGGAAAGAAAATGTTTTAAAAACAACTGTGTCACTTCAGGTATCCAGACTCATTCATGCATGACAGTATTTCTAAACAAGTGTTGTTTTGCACACATGTGAAGAGCTTAATTTCTTGACAAAATTGGTATGGTTTTATTATTGCTCATGAAGCTGATGTAGATGACCCAATATATTGTAAAAATGAACAGTAATCGATTCAGGACAACAGCACTACCACGATGCTTGTATAATCGAAAATCCTCAAAATTTTGCCTGAAACATCTTAATTTCAATATTGAATTTTAGATTACCAATTAGGCAATAGAAAAAAAATCATAAATCTATATTTGCCTGATTTTCATATGAAAAAATAACACTTTTCAGTGAAACAAAAATCAATCTTTATGGCTCTTAGCATATTTTAATATCAAGCATCAGCCCAACCCTACCCAAGAAATTTAGATTTGTTTTGTTTTCTTCCTCCCTTCAGATTTTTAAAATTATCTTTAAATTGTCAGGTTTATTCATTGTATATTAAAAGATCACAACCTTCTGGCGGCAAGGAATCAACTAGCCCCTCAGGAACAGTGTCACGTTCTCGAGGCAACATCAGCTGTCCGATCCTCTCTGCCAATTTGTCCATTTTGTGTGAATGAGTACGGACATGCTTGCTGCTCATTGGAACCTTGCACCCATCATAAAAATCCATGGCTGCCTCTGGCTCCTCATTACCGGAATCATCAGAATCTGCTTTCTGAAAATAGTATTGAAATTTGGATCAGTTTGATTATGGAATATGTTACGTATATCTGATTTAATATATATTTATTTTAATTTAATTATTTGTTAGTTTTAAATTTTTATTCTATATCATGCTACTGTAAAGTTTTCCAATATTGATTTCAGAGGGTTCTTTTTATAGTTGAGACGTAACAACATGAATAGCTAATAAACGCTGAAACTGTATTAAAAGTTGACCTAATTCTTGACCTGATTCAGAACTGGTAAACAATTTATTTTATTTCTTTCCTAGAGGGAAAAATCATTAGTCATACTCAAAGGCCATACTCAGTGTACCGGTATGTGATTTTAAACAATTAAATAATTTTGGTGAAGTTAACAACTTTTTAATTTTATTCTTAGAGTAAACTGATTCGTTTTCGTCATGGTCATGTTAGGAGTACACAATGTAAACAAGGTCACATGACCCTCATTTGGGCATCAGTTTTACGCAGTACTGGTAGTTTAATACAGATGTTATGATAATAATTTCGCAGTTTTGTGGTTTGGTTTTTCACCTGACCGTCATTTTCTTTTGTTGTAGCCAGTTTTCAAGTTTATGTTAAATTTTCTTCAGATCATTCAAATTTTAAAAGATTGTTTCGTTTCTCTGGAAATATTTGATGCGCTCATACAGAATTCTTGGACAAAAACAGTTTATCAAAATTTATTCGGATTACCAAGACCATAGTGATAATTCTTGTGTTTATGTAAGGAACTGTAGATAAGCACAGTACAGGATACAGCATATGTCATTGCCTTCCATCTTCGATCATCATTGGGATTCAAAGTTGAATTCATTAGAACGATTCATTAGTAGAACTTTAAAAATTTAATTCGTGTTTTATTCTTGGTTTATTTTTGGATAAGATTCTTAAAACTAAAGTCCTTTTCCATCATTACAATTTTTTTCCGGGGAAATAAATTATTTGTTAAATTTGATAAAGCTTATTGTTTTCACTGTTGTTTTACTGTTTATTACAGCCTAAATATGTAACATATGACATAAGCTACCGAGGTTTACAAGTCAAATCATGCCTACAGAGGTTTACAAGTCAAATCATGCCTACCGAGGTTTACAAGTCAAATCATGCCTACAGAGGTTTACAAGTCAAATCATGCCTACGGAGGTTTACAAGTCAAATCATGCCTACAGAGGTTTACAAGTCAAATCATGCCTATGGAGGTTTACAAGTCAAATCATGGCTACGGAGGTTTACAAGTCAAATCAAGCCTACGGAGGTTTACAAGTCAAATCATGCCTACAGAGGTTTATAAGTCAAATCATGCCTACGGAGGTTTACAAGTCAAATCATGCATACAGAGGTTTACAAGTCAAATCAAGCCTACGGAGGTTTACAAGTCAAATCATGCCTACAGAGGTTTACAAGTCAAATCATGCCTACAGAGGTTTACAAGTCAAATCATGCCTACAGAGATTTACAAAGTCAAATCATGCTTCAGTGATGACCAAGAGGCACAAAATAAATTCACGATGAGGAAAAGATCATACTTATCAGGTTTTTATGGTCTACTGATAATACACAAGATAAACTCGAGGTAAGATAAAGATATACCCTTAAAATGAATGGCAGCATTCAACATACTGAATTACCCATCAGCCCCAAATGAATGGCAGCATTCAACATACTGAATTACCCATCAGCCCCAAATGAATGGCAGCATTCAACATACTGAATTACCCATCAGCCCCAAATGAATGGCAGCATTCAACATACTGAATTACCCATCAGCCCCAAATGAATGGCAGTATTCAACATACTGAATTACCCATCAGCCCCAAATGAATGGCAGTATTCAACATACTGAATTACCCATCAGCCCCAAATGAATGGCAGTATTCAACATACTGAATTACCCATCAGCCCCAAATGAATGGCAGCATTCAACATACTGAATTACCCATCAGCCCCAAATGAATGGCAGCATTCAACATACTGAATTACCCATCAGCCCCAAATGAATGGCAGCATTCAACATACTGAATTACCCATCAGCCCCAAATGAATGGCAGCATTCAACATACTGAATTACCCATCAGCCCCAAATGAATGGCAGTATTCAACATACTGAATTACCCATCAGCCCCAAATGAATGGCAGCATTCAACATACTGAATTACCCATCAGCCCCAAATGAATGGCAGTATTCAACATACTGAATTACCCATCAGCCCCAAATGAATGGCAGCATTCAACATACTGAATTACCCATCAGCCCCAAATGAATGGCAGTATTCAACATACTGAATTACCCATCAGCCCCAAATGAATGGCAGCATTCAACATACTGAATTACCCATCAGCCCCAAATGAATGGCAGTATTCAACATACTGAATTACCCATCAGCCCCAAATGAATGGCAGTATTCAACATACTGAATTACCCATCAGCCCCAAATGAATGGCAGTATTCAACATACTGAATTACCCATCAGCCCCAAATGAATGGCAGCATTCAACATACTGAATTACCCATCAGCCCCAAATGAATGGCAGCATTCAACATACTGAATTACCCATCAGCCCCAAATGAATGGCAGCATTCAACATACTGAATTACCCATCAGCCCCAAATGAATGGCAGCATTCAACATACTGAATTACCCATCAGCCCCAAATGAATGGCAGTATTCAACATACTGAATTACCCATCAGCCCCAAATGAATGGCAGCATTCAACATACTGAATTACCCATCAGCCCCAAATGAATGGCAGCATTCAACATACTGAATTACCCATCAGCCCCAAATGAATGGCAGCATTCAACATACTGAATTACCCATCAGCCCCAAATGAATGGCAGCATTCAACATACTGAATTACCCATCAGCCCCAAATGAATGGCAGCATTCAACATACTGAATTACCCATCAGCCCCAAATGAATGGCAGCATTCAACATACTGAATTACCCATCAGCCCCAAATGAATGGCAGCATTCAACATACTGAACTACCCATCAGCCCCAAATGAATGGCAGCATTCAACATACTGAATTACCCATCAGCCCCAAATTCCATGTACTCCACCTAACCATGTACTTTATCTCCTTTTACATTGTACATCCTCAATGATGTCATCTTAGTGTGAGGTCTTTGGTCACATCAAAGTGTTGAGAATATAGTTGTCTAGGAGGGTTCAGACAATACCATATTAAACACAATAGAAGTATCATGAATACATGGCATGAAGAGTTCAGGTAATATTTTTCAGGCAATACTGTATTAAACATAATGAAATTACCATGAATACACATGACATTATTAGTTCAGTCAATACTATATTAAACAAAATGAAATTACCATGAATACACATGACATTATTAGTTCAGTCAATACTATATTAAACAAAATGAAATTACCATGAATACACATAACATTATTAGTTCAGTCAATACTATATTAAACATAATGAAATTACCATGAATACACATGACATGATTAGTTCAGTCAATACTATATTAAACATAATGAAATTACCATTAATACACATGACATTATTAGTTCAGGTAATATTGTTCAGTCAATACTATATTAAACAAACCTTTACAAATATGGACTAGCTTGTAAGGGTCAAAAGGCCAAAAATAATGAAAGTATGTGTACTTTATTTTTTATTATTATCATTAGCAACAGACATAATAGCCATGCAATAGACTTTGTTTAATGAATTCTGTCCAAGCCCAAAAAGAATATTTGTTCCAATTATCAACTATTTGTTAAACAAAAGCACCCATATCTTGTTCTACAACAAAACCATTACAAAATATAGCCCTAACACAGCATCAGTCCCTTGGTAGAGACTTAATTATTCCTCTTTAATTGATTCAGTTCTCACCTACTCACCTCAGTATATTCCTCCTCTTTGTCCATACCTAAAAACTAACTCCCCTCCTCCCACTTAAATCAGTGTCTATTCCCTCTCACCTCCCATATCACATTCCTTACCTCATTATACACTTCTTCCTCCCCCTCCTTGTTGATGTCCGTGGAAAATAAAAACAGGTGACATGTGCTACAGACTGGCTGACCAAAATTGTTGCCATAGAAACCACTGCACATCACACATGTGGTGCTCTGGAATTAAAATTAACATAATGTAAGTTGTTCTGGAATACGTAATGAGTAATAATCAGTATCATAAATGAGTAATGAGAAAAGATTAGTCCAAACAAGATTATCTACAAGCATGAGTGGAAAGAAAGGTCAAGGCAAGCAACAAATAAAAACCAGATTAAAGAGTGATGCCCTAATGGAGACTTCTCACACAAGTTTGAGTGAATCAGGTTTAAGCACAATTCAGATGGACTTAGATGAAATAAAACAATGTCTAAAAAGGAGCATTTCAAAAGCAGATTTCACATCTGATATAGCTGATTTGGTGAAAAAAGATGACCTAACAGTAATTGTTTCAACTATTGTGGAGAAATTGTTAGAGAATGTGAAGGAAGATCTGAGAAAAGAGATAGTTGCAGAAAGTGAAAGGGTAGCAAAGGAGAGGACAGGGGAGTTGATGGATAGGATGGACTCACTGGAATTCGAAAACCACCAACTGCAAGAAAAATTACAAGAGGCAAAGAAGGAAAATGACAAAAAGAGGAGTGACATGAATAGTTCTGACAGGAGATTGAAGCTTGCAAGTGTGGCTTCCAACCAAACAGAACAATATTCAAGAAAGTTGAACATTAAAGTTTTAGGGCTGGAGGAGAAGGAAAACGAATGTCTGAGAGAGAGAATTCCAAACTTAGTGAAGGAAGTCACAAAGATTAATCTGGACAACAGGGACATAGTAGCGGTGCATAGGATCCCAGGCCGACAGGGACAACCAAGGCCAGTGATTGTCAAATTCTGGAGTCTGGATTGTAAACTACCAATTATAAAAAAAACGAAAGGATTTCAAACAGAACAAAGGAATTAGACTGGTAGAGGATGTGACCAAGATGAACACTGAACTCATCAATAAATTATCCAGGCATCAAGAAATTGACAGTGCATGGTACTTTAATGGATCTGTGTATGGTAAAACAAAATCAGGAAAAAGGATAAAATTTGACATCTGTGATGAAATTGATGAGAAAATTAGAAAATAAGTGTAAATAGGCAACTCTATGAACTCTTGGAATGGTCCATATAGGTATGTGAATTTTTGTTTTGATACTCCTTTTTCTACTTGGATCTGTTTTAAGATTTTGTGTTGGTTACTTCTTTCATATACCAGTGTTGTTACTAATTAATAGATTGATTTGTTCTTTTGTACATCCATTGTGTCATATCTCTTCATAACTCAATTCAATTAGTTCAAATATCATCTTTCACTCATATACATACTCATCTACTCAGTTGTTTATTGACCTTATTCAACACTGCTCTTCAAGGTTAATGTTATGTTCAGTCTCCCATTCGTGTTCAATCACCCACCACTTTATGTATGCTCTCAATTGAACACTATGTTTTTCAATCATTAATTTGTAATTTATGCTCTTATTAATCTGTGTCTATTGGTTTGCAAAGCTGTTGTCTATCGTATACTGTATTAAATACTAACTGCTGCCAAATCTACAGCTTGTACTTTAACACCATGGAGGATTTTATTATGGATGATTGTTTTCTGTGTGAGAGTGAGTGTGAAAGGCATGCATATGATAAACTTAAGGTGATAATTACTTCATACATTCCTGTACAAGAACATGTATATGTAAACGTTATACTGTTGTTATGGATAATAACATAAAAATTATATCTATAAATGTTAGAGGCCTGCAAGGTTCAGTCTTTAAACGAAGGGACATTTTCCACTGGGTCAAACAAAAGAATGTATCTATAGTATGCTTGCAAGAAACTCATAGTACAAAGAATGAGGAGTCTTATTGGGCAGCGGAATGGGGATACAAATGTATATTTAGCCATTGTTCTAACAATAGTGCTGGGGTAGCAATATTTTTTAGAAATACTTTTGAATTCATAATTCATAGAGAAAGATGTGACAGTCAAGGTAGATTTATTATTTTAGATATTACAATTAATGGTAACAGAATAACCCTTGTAAATTTGTATGGTTATAATGACGATAAACCTAGCTTTTTTAGAGAGTTAAAAGAGATCTTATTTTTTGAGAACTCATCAATTATTATGTGTGGAGACTGGAACACTGTTCAAGACCTAGATTTGGATACTTATAACATTTTACATGACAAACACCAACAGTCCAGGGCAGCGATTCAAGACCTCAAAAACGAATTAGAATTAATTGACCCCTGGCGAAATTGCAATCAAGACTTAAAGATGTATACCTGGAGGCAAAAGTCTCCCTTGAAACAAAGTAGATTAGATTACTTTCTTGTATCAGATGACATTCACATGAATACAGTTGATGTGCGTATATTACCAGGGTATAAGACTGATCATTCAGCTGTTGTGTTAAGTGTGCCATTCTCAACGAGTCCAAGAGGAAAAGGATATTGGAAATTTAACGCCCAACTGTTGAAGAACATTGAGTATACTGATTTAGTTAAAAAGTGTATAACTGACTTGGTAAATGAATATTATGTAAGGGGAAATAAAGATGACTATCTCCATGTTTATATATCCTGTAATGATCAAATGTTCTTTGAAATTTTAAAAATGAAAAAAAAGATCTGAAACTATATGTTATTCTATTAAAAAAACAAAAGAAAAACAGAAAAAATTAAAAGAAATTGAACAGGAAATAATAGAAATTCAGGGGGGACTGGTGAATAACATAGAAGGGAAAGCTTTAGAAAATTTAGAAAGAAAAAAGTTAGAATTAGAGGAAGCTAGGAAAAGTTACATAGAAGGTGTTATATTAAGATCTAAAGCTAGATGGTACGAATCTGGGGAAAAAAGCACAAAGTATTTTTTAAGTCTTGAAAAAAGAAACTGTCAATAAAACAATAAAGGAAATTATTTTAGATGATGAGACAAATATATTTGACCAAATTGATATTTTAGAAGCACAAAAACAGTTTTATATGGAATTGTATAAAAGTAGAACTGCTCAGATTAATGACGAGGCTACTCAAGAAACTCTAAATAGATTTCTTAATCACAATATTAAGCTTAGCCATGAAGAAAGAGAATCATGCGAAGGTCTGGTAACAATTAATGAAGTCGGTATGTCTCTAAAACGGATGGAAAATGGAAAAAGTCCTGGCTCAGATGGATTCACTGTGGAGTTCTATAAATTCTTTTGGAAGTATCTTGGGGGATTTATATGCAGATCAATAAATTACGGATATACTGTAGGTAAACTTTCAGATTTTCAGACGCAAGGAGTTATCACATGCCTACCAAAAGGAAGAAAAAGATAGAAGATATTTAAAAAACTGGAGACCGATATCACTTTTAAATATTGACTATAAAATCGCTTCGGGAGCCATTGCAGCCAGGATTAAAAAGGTTCTTCCATCAATAATCAGTGATACTCAAAAAGGATTTATGAAAGGTAGATTCATTGGAGAAAATACCAGGTTATTATATGATATCATGGACCAACTTGAGAATGAAAATAGATAGGGTTACTATTGTTAATAGACTTTGAAAAAGCCTTTGACTCCATTGACTGGACCTTTGTGGAAGAAACTTTAAAATCTTTTAATTTTGGTGATTCTGTTTGTAAGTGGTTTAAACTGTTTTGTAATGACTCTAAAAGTTGTGTTATAAATAATGGGCATATGTCACCATTTTTTAGACTAGAAAGAGGATGTCGTCAAGGAGATCCCCTTGCTTCTTATTTGTTTATCATTGGGGTTGAGATTTTAGCTATAACGTTAAAGCAAAATGTAGATGTACGGGGATTGATCTTTGATGGTACTGAATATAAATTGGGTCAGTATGCTGATGACGCTTTTATTCTTCTTGATGGATCTCAACTTTCTCTTAAAACAACTATGAATATCTTGCAGAGTTTTTATCTATTATCTGGACTTAAAGGTAATATAACAAAAACAAAAGCTATCTGGATTGGAAACAGGAAATTCTCCAGCGAAAGAATATGTCCAGAAATGGGCCTAATTTGGTCCTATTCTAATTTTACACTACTTGGTATAGAATTTTCTCTAGATTTACAGCAAATGGTGGAAATTAATTATATATATGAAGAAACTGACAAAAGCTAAACGAATACTGGCAAGCTGGAGTCAAAGACATATGTCGTTAGTTGGTAAGGTAATTGTGGTAAAAACTCTTGTTCTGCCGATATTCATACATCTTTTTTCAGCACTCCCAAATCCATCAGCAAAAGTTGAAGCAGAACTAAATCGCGCACTATTTAAATTTGTATGAGGTGGAAAAGTAGAGAGAATAAAACGCGATATACTAGTATCTCCAGAAAACGAGGGAGGACTAAATATGATACACATGTTTTCATTCATTAGATATATTAAGATAAGATGGGTAAAACGATTGCTGGAAGGGGAGAATGGAGTGTGGCAAACCTTAGTCAATTCAACTGTATTCAGAAATAAAAAGAATATTTGGATTTTGGGGAGAAGGAAATTAGAAGAACTTTGTAAGCTCATTAAAAATAGTTTTTGAAGAGATGTAATTTTGGCAATATCCAATTGGAAAGAGGAACCGCAGGGTCCAAATGAGTATCTATCAATGAATATTTTAAATTTTGTCCCTACTAAATTGTTCCATCAATACAATTCATGGAGAGAGGCTGGTTTTGAAAATCTGAAGGATCTAATAGATGATAATGGCAATTTAATATCTTTTGAAATAATAAAACAAAAAACTAGAAGTGATGATTTCCTAAAATACTTCTCCTTAATATCCAAAATTCCAAAAGCATGGAAAGATGCCATAAAAAACATTTAGTACAAAATAAGTTTGAAAAGCAGGAGGATAAAATAATGAACTTACAAAAGCAAAATTCACTTAAGTTTGTTTACAAAGATCTTTTAAAAAAATATAAAAGGCAACACACTGCTAAACATGAAACTTGGATACAAGTATTTAATAAAAGTATAAGTAGTGAAGAATGGTCTAAGATATATATCCGAGCGAAATCATGTACAAAGGATACCAAATTGATCGCTTTTAACTTTAAATTAATGCATAGAATAATAGCTACTAATGATTTTCTGAAAAGAATTAATATATTAGAAGACAACAAATGTACTTTTTGTAAGAGTGAAAATGAAAGCATTGAGCATCTCTTCTATGATTGTAATATTACTTCACAGTTTTGGTACCGTTTTATTGAATATTTTGCAACTTTTTACCCAAATATTGCACATTTACCCAAGAAAGAAATATTTCTAGGAAGTGAAAATCTGGACTGTTTGTGTAATTTCTTACTTATTTTGGCAAAGTATTATATTTATACTTGCCGATTCAATATGAAAAATCCTTCTATGTATGCTTTTAAGCAAATAGTTGCAATGCATAAGAACATAGAAAAATACACTGCTATAGTAAATAAAAAAGAAGACCAATTTCTTCAAAAGTGGACCTCTATAATCAATATGTAATAGGTTTCTCATTTTATGCTAAACAGGAACATAATACTGCAATATATATATATATATATATATATATATATATATATATATATATATATATATATATATATATATATATAATGGACTCACATATTGTTCAAATAATAAATATGTTGATCATATGCACGTGTGGGTGTGTGGGTGTTTTTTTTTTTTCTTTTTCATTTGCTGTAGATTATATTTATTATCCTTAGATTATTATAAATGTTACATTGTAAGGTGACCTTGGGATGGTTCCCCGACCCAGTGGTCTACCTATTACGGGGATAATAAAAAAAAAAAAAAAAAGTTGTTCTGGAATACTGACACAAAATGAAAGTTTAAGTTTATACTGTTCATTTAGTAAATTATCATATGCTCTAAATTTGTATATGCCACAGGGCATATACTAAAAATTCTTTTGCCATAAGGACAAGCAGGCTTCAAAATGTTTGTTTGTTTTTTATGTTTTAATGCCATTTTTCAGCACAATATAGGCTATAGATGGCGGCCAGTATTAATGGTAGAGGAAGAACCCGGAAAACCCCCGGAAAGAACCACTGACCCACGAGAAGCTACTGGCAAATTTTCTCACATAACTACATTAGCCGAATCTTAGACTCGAAATCATGCAGACAGAGGTGAGATGGCAGTGATCCATAACGGAAAGCGCTTGTTCAAAGAAGTGTAACACTTTAATTTTTGTCTTACAACAGAATTGATGTACAGTGGAACCTCGTTAATCTGGACTCCGTTTATCCGGAAACCTCGCTATCCGGACATAATTCAACGGGAACGGAATTCCTAAACA
Organism: Unio delphinus; assembly: GCA_029339505.1. Taxonomy (NCBI): domain Eukaryota; kingdom Metazoa; phylum Mollusca; class Bivalvia; order Unionida; family Unionidae; genus Unio; species Unio delphinus. Next base: position 11,120,680 of record JAQISU010001235.1, read on the forward strand.
TTAATTTGCTCTTTTAATCCAGAAATCCGTGTTCCGGATCCAGAAATCAAAATCAGGGACCAAAGTGTAAAATTACATTAAAACTTGTCTCGATAATCCGGAAATAATCTGTCCAAAAATGAGAAAATTTGAAAAAATCATATATGAAAATGCAGATGCCCTTGAGATGGCCACAATCAATAACTAAGCAGCGTAACCATATTGTAACAAGTGATTGTATAAACAATGTCTGTTTTAGCTATTCGGCGACAGGGGTGTTAAAAATTATATAAACACACTGGGATCAAATCGTCCACACTTTTTGACATATGTTAAATAGATTAGAAGTGTCATTAAGCCTCTTTGTTGTTTACCAATTGTATGTAACAAAATCAGTTTATTGATGGCTGTACAAAGTTGAATGCTTCATATAGGGCTTCATTTCCGAAAAAAAATATTCTTGGCCATGAATTGTGACTTTAAATATTGAGCTCCACTTTGGATTAAGAGATAGTTAAACTTCTGATCCATGTCAAATTAGCTTCATGGACATGTGTCCATTAAGCTAAAATATCAAAATCATGGTAGCAGTGTTCAAATTCCATACATAGGCTTCCAGTGAATCAAGGACTGGTATTATGATGATCTTATTACGATCAAGCAGGACAACCAAAGTGCTATAAATAGCAATGTAGAAAAAAACACCAAAACATGTATTACTATGCTGAATTAAGATTTATGTTTCTTAATGATGGAAATGAAATAACATAGCGAACAACTGAAATTTAAATTATAAGAGTTTAACATTTTTTCTGCGTTTATCGTGCTATAAACTGTCAGTTGCCGATTCACACAGCTTACATTTCGCCCTTTGGACATTTTTTGCAGTGTGAGTCGGCAACTGATAGTTTATACCATGATAAACGCAGAAAAAAAACGTTAAACTCTTCATTGTAACAGCCGCAAAAAAAATATGACTTATAAAAATGACTGCATTTTATTAGTTTACCGTAACGCATTTAACTGTGAGAGAACAGTTTGTATTCGTTGTACTTAATACAGTACATTACATTTAAAACTAGAATATACATTTACATATAGACGGTGTAGTGATATTGTTAAAAAAAATGTGCATGATTCAATTATCCGCAAAACTCGTTATTCTGGACATATCCACTGGGAACGAATATACTTAAAATATGTAAATAAATAGACAAATTAGATCTACCTGAATAATTCAGGTAAAGCTATGTTTTCTTTCAGGTCATGCTGTCAATCAATGTCAAATTGCTTTTTCAATGCCCTCCTTACTCAATGAATCAGTAATATTGATATTAATAAGCATGCCATACGCAATTTCTCTTTACACTTTGTATGTACAGTAGTTCATACATGTAGGGACTGCTTAACCAGTGCTGCATTTACATACTCAAATGGCTTACTGAAATCCTTATTGAATTGGTCTTTCCATTTTGTCTCACTTCTTAAAAATGATCATCATTGACCACCTTTGACCCGATTATTAAATATAGCACCTCAAAAACCATCCTGCATATGGCTTAAACTCGACATGATTATATCAATAAGGCAATCAATTAACAGCTTATTGTGTACACATTTTAGATTAATCCATTTACTCTGCCATGCAACACTGCACTGGTCACTAGTGATGGGAATCGGTCAGAAATTCATAATCGATAATCGGTTCCCCTTAACCAACTGATCATCGATTATAATCGGTTACTAAGAGCAAATTAAAATTTTTGTTAGTTATATCTTTGATAAAGAGTTCAATGTTATAAATGTACAGGAGTAATCACTTTTAATGACATGTATTCTTTAACTTGACAATAATATTACATTGTGTGTTACTTTTGTTCTTTAACTTAGTTAAATGAAGGCAACTTTTTATTTCTGATCAGTCATATGTAACTGAAATACTGCTACAATCCCCCGAAATTCTTTCATTCATATGTGATGTGTCTATAATTTAAAGTATAGATGATTTTCTTGTTTGTCATTGTTTATGAATACTACAAAAGATGTTGCAATTTAACTGAAACAAATCAACAAAATGTGTTTAAATGTATTAACTCAACAATTTAACAACTTGACCATATAATAATAACTATATATTCCTAATTATGAATCATAAGTTTTTTTATTTGTAGTTGTGAAGGGAATAATAAATTTCAGGTCAACTTTAGTGGCTGGGAGTTTTACAAACCTTTGTGCTTTGCATACACATAAAAGTAGTCTCCCTTTGCACACAATCGATTATGGAGTTTCACAATCAATTATCTTATTGATTTGCTCAACCAACTGATGATCGATTATAATCGATAATCGGAACAACACTACTGGTCACAATGCCTGCTGAAGAGTTACAGTTCCTAGTAAACTGGCTATGTTGAATGGACAGAACACACACAAATACTACTGTTTTTCTTTCTTTGTAAGTTTTTAATTTTTAAAAAAATGTTAGTGTTCAAAAGCAATACATAGATTTCAACGATAAAACAATATGTACGATAGATGGCCTTAAAAACAGTATTTTCACCGGAAAGTAAAACAAATGAAACTAACCCAGGCAATCTGTTCCTCATTCATAGCTTACGTTTCAACTTGATCACAAAGCTTACAGCTTTCAACATAAGTATGGTAAGTCGACAATCTTCATAAGGGTAAGAGGTATACATGGATATAAATATTAATATTTAATAGCAACAATTTGGAGATAGAATTCATCAACACAATGTAAGTTTTCTTATTGGAACATTGGATATTGTTTTGACAAGCCAGCTGATCGCTTAATTAGAATACAGGAGGGGCCTGATCTAATTTAGAGGGACCTCGAGCATTCTGAATATTCTTTTTATATATTACTAAAGAGCTAGCCATACTTGATCTAATATAAGTAGCATCTGTGGGTTTATACCTGATGGCTATGAATCATGAGCTTACATTGTCGGACTAGACTACCTCTTTTCAGAGTGTAGCAAATGAGTATTTTCCACTAGGCCTACTTCTAAAGTTCTATCTCGGGATAAGACTTTTCCTGTCTAAACAAACAAATTAAGATTTTAAAAAAATAAACTTGCGTGTTATGGACTTATGCTGGATGGCAAAATATACCTCTGTTTTGAGAAACTCTTTAATTTCCACGGCTAGATCGATGCATGCCCTGCTGTCATTTGCCATACTGTTTACTTCGTGCATAAAGGAAGCAAAAAACGCAGAAGTATTCCGACGGCAATAATGTCATAGCTGGAATTTCTTGCTTTAATTAAATCCCGGATATAATGCGTAGAGTACAGTCTGCACTCATTGAGACAAGATTCGACTTAACAAGATTTGCGGTGTGATTGGTCTTGAGCACGAATTAATACGATAGACTTCATATAAAGATAGACAAATACTCACTTCATTACTAGAGAGAGAGAGAGAGAGAGAGAGAGAGAGAGAGAGAGAGAGAGAGAGAGAGAGAGAGATGGGAATAATTAAAAATGATTATGCACAAAGGTCAACAATTTACGAAATGTTCACCCATTATTATCTCTGGAGTTTTAAAGATATTACATTATTTTCACTAATACATTTAAGCTATGCTAAAAATTGAATCACACACACACATACACACGCACACAGAAAGACAAGAGAGGGAATATGTAGGTTTAGGAATTAAAACGTACTGGGTACTTTTATTAAATGCAGGGCAGAGAACCCTGTGTGCCATGTGACTCCAAATCTCCATCATGTTGAGAAATGGATGTTCTCTTTCGTTCTTTCTGTCTGTATCTGTCAGTATTTTTTCCTTTTTTCATATTTATAACCTTTTAAAATATTTAACATTTTATATATAATATATATTAATTTACAATGAGAGAGAGAGAGAGAGAGAGAGAGAGAGAGAGAGAGAGAGAGAGAGAGAGAGAGAGAGAGAGAGAAAGAGAGATGGTGTAATAAATATGCTTCTATTGCAAATATGCATAAGGATTATTTTCTGCTCTAATTCCAAAAATGTCATGATGTGAAACTGGACTGTCTACCAATCAAGTCCAAATATTCTGCATTATCATATGAAATGTAAATGTTATTACAAGCGGTAGCATTTGCACGCGTAATACTAAATAAGAAAAATAAAATTTGTACCTTTTGTCTTGCCTTTAGAAAAATTCAGTTATAATAAACCTTATAAATAAACTGCAATTTCAAAACATCAACGCCTATTTTCTACTATATTGAAAGCGACTAAAGTTTGACAATGCAAATAGCTTTTTTAAAATTAAAATGTTGCTGGGTAAAATTACCTTTTTGCATAACATTCTCTAACGCTCATTTTAAACACTCTGACACTACCATCTTTTTGTGTGGGACTACCGTATGTCTCTCCATTGCGTTTAACTTTCATGGAATAAAATATATCAGGTTACAATTTATACATACACCGGTTTTCTACAACTCCGCTCGTCGCGCCGAGCAGGAAAATACCATTTCTGCAGGATAATGGGAATAAAATCATGCTTGAAAAATCTATTCAGTTTTGCATGCGTACAATTTTAAATGCATGGCATAAAACAGATATGACAAACAGAAACTGAAATAACTTATCATCTCGACATTCACATATACTAGTGTAAGTTGATCCTGACGACGGCTCTGTTCTTACAAACGAACAGTTGATTCACCAAGACCACGTTCCCTGACCAGTGTAGAAAGAATGACAGAATTCCTACCCCGGACCCCGATGGGTCCAGGGCCTGTGACCGTCCCCTCGGTCTCGTGGTTCGAATTCATTTTGAATGATCGGCTACTTGAACAGCACCTGTCGCAAGAAAATCCAGGTAATGCAATTAATCAGAGGATGTTAATGTGCCCTATATGTTGGCTATATAGCTTCTTTATCGTTAGTATATTGGTATAATGGGTTAGTGATGGTAATTAGCGAAATTTAATCAGGCTCTTGTATCAGGCACGTTTTTCCTTTTGTGTCATATTAAACATTCACAATGGAAAATTTGTCATTACCAATTTAAAAAGGTATCCAAACACAAAACTGAAGAAAAATAGAAATCTCGCACTTTTTTCATGAAATCATAGTACATGATGTTTAATTCAGTTTATAATGTTCCACCCATCTTGGCTGGTCTAGTCTAGTCTAAATATGTACATATACGTGAATAATGATTTTGTTGGGTATATTTCCTGGAGTGGTCAATTGCAAGGAATATTGGTGTAATCAAGGTACATGTATGTTTAATCACTCTATACAATTCATATCATATGCAAAAGTTATAATGCTGGAACTTTTAAGTTTGCAATAGATTTTATGAAAAATAACCATAATTTATATTATGGCTACAATATGAAAGCATCCATTTTGAGATCTCACCGATATTCATCTTTAATTGTCATTACCCACAATTAATGAATTCATTTTATTCCTGATTCTCTTCTTTGAATTTTGTCTTTCAGTCTTAATATGGTTGACTTTTAACTAAAACATTGATTTCTGTTGATTGATTTTCAAGACATACATATATGTTACATCATTTTAAACACCAGAGGTGTGCCTTAATATGTGCATTCATTTTTCCCATTGGAAAATTTCAATAATAGAGTTGTATGTATATGTTTAGTTGTTTTCATGTGCGCCTCACTTTTTCAAATAACAGAAAGTGAGAATTTTTAGTAAAGTTGTGGATCACTTGGATGTGTAACTAAATATGCAGACTGACATGGATAATTTATTTTACATCACTGACAGGATTTTTGGACAGTCAGGTTTTGCAGAAATCATACCTCATTCATAATTATCCAGTGACTCTAATGGGTGCAACACATTGTCATTTATTTCCATTAAGGTTTAACATCATTGTATTTGCTATGTTCCCATTCTTGATATATTAGATGCATGAAATATCCATTTCATTGAAGATTTCACTTTGGTAACTAAAAGGCATCCTGCCTACTGCATTATTATATTCATAAGCAGTGAGTAAGAAATTTTGGTGAGATTGTTCAAATTGTCAAATACTAGTTAACGTTGTTACACTCGCATTGACTCGATTACAAGCACCCACTGACACTGAGAGGATGATCCAGTTAAATCCAGTGATCAGTGCAATCAGGATTTAGGGATCAATTATTACTTTTACTGTATAATGGCAACACAGTATTTATGGATCAGTTATTACTCACGGTTACTATATAATGACCACACATAACTTATGGATCAGTTATTACTCACGGTTACTGTATAATGACCACACATAATTTATGGATCAGTTATTACTCACGGTTATTGTATACTGAGTCACTGACCACACAATATTTGGGATCAGTTATCATTCATGGTTACTGTATAATGACATGACTGGAGTGAGAGATGTATGTAAATTCTGGTCACTCAAACCCATTTACAATCATATCCACACAGTTTAGAAATTCAATGTTAATTCATCATAGCTCCGAATTTAAAATGTCATGTTGAGTGTCTGAAATTGCTTCATTGGCAGTGACAGTTGATGAAAGCTACTGAAAATGTCAACACTGCAGGGGGAAATAGCTATACAAGTGAGATATGTTATGCAAATAGTATGTAAAAAGTGAGATATGTTATGCAAATAATATGTGTTATGTCAAATAGCTATTAAAGTGAGATATGTTATGCAAATAGTATGTGTTATGTCATGTTATGCAAATAGTTTGTGTTATGTCAAATAGCTATTAAAGTGAGATATGTTATACAAATAGTATGTAAAAAGTGAGATATGTTATGCAAATAATATGTGTTATGTCAAATAGCTATAAAAATAAGAAATGTTATGCAATACATGTAGTATGTGTTATGTTAAACAGATGGCAAAACATTTCCCCAGAGTTCATGTGGCTGCAAAAAGGCAGTTTTTCTGTTGACTGTAATACTGTTATACAACCAACAAAAATTTGGTATTCAAGAGTTTTTATTATTTTCTTTGAAAGTTCATACATGATTACAAATTCCCTTTTCTCCATTTGACTCTCAAACATGCCGATTTATCACAGAATAGGGTCCATTGGACCCCCAATTTCAAAGTCATCGGGAAAACAGTACACTTGTTATGCTTCACATAGATGTGTAATAAATAAAATTGATAATTAGAGACAATTACTGTTCTTCCTTTAAATCAGTGCCTAAAAAGAAGTCCTAATGAAATTTTGTGTACTGTGTACTTGTTTTGGGTATTTTGTATCGTTTTGTATCGGGTTGTTTTGGGTATTTTGTATCGTTTTGTATCGGGTTGTTTTGGGTATTTTGTATCGTTTTGTATCGGGTTGTTTTGGGTATTTTGTATCGTTTTGTATCGGGTTGTTTTGGGTATTTTGTATCGTTTTGTATCGGGTTGTTTTGGGTATTTTGTATCGTTTTGTATCGGGTTGTTTTGGGTATTTTGTATCGTTTTGTATCGGGTTGTTTTGGGTATTTTGTATCGTTTTGTATCGGGTTGTTTTGGGTATTTTGTATCATTTTGTATCGGGTTGTTTTGGGTATTTTGTATCGTTTTGTATCGGGTTGTTTTGGGTATTTTGTATCGTTTTGTATCGGGTTGTTTTGGGTATTTTGTATCGTTTTGTATCGGGTTGTTTTGGGTATTTTGTATCGTTTTGTATCGGGTTGTTTTGGGTATTTTGTATCGTTTTGTATCGGGTTGTTTTGGGTATTTTGTATCGTTTTGTGTCGGGTTGTTTTGGGTATTTTGTATCGTTTTGTATCGGGTTGTTTTGGGTATTTTGTATCGTTTTGTATCGGGTTGTTTTGGGGTGATATTTTATTCTTTTTTATTACTATTTTGCAAGCTGTGTATACAGGCACGATGATCATCGTTGGTAGTCGGTATCTCTTCAACTGATTTATATCAGAGTATTAAAGTTGAAGTTCAAATGTTGTAAAAGCAAACTAATTAATAATTAATAATTACTGGTAATAATTAATAATTAATAATTAATATCCAACAGTTATCTATAGGCATAGGGTTTTACAGAAATATTAAAGTGAGAAATTTACTTGTCTGGGTGAATTTTCACTAGTCCTGTTTTCACCAGCTGACTGGTATCAACTCTGACTTTACTAGCCATTGGAATTATTAAAGCTACAATTCCAAAAGGAAATGTAGTATCCTCAGGCTGGTGGACTACAGCTAATTTTTAGCTTCTCATACATGGAATTACCCTAAATTACCATTTTCTGAGTGGCACATAAAGTTTACAAATTGTGGTGCCTTCCTCAGATATGGGAATATACAGCACATCAATAATTTGAGACAATTACAGCGACTTCTCATGTGCATTTTTGCTGTGAATCTTGCTTAAAAAATCAACCAAAAGCATACAGATAATGTATATTAATGGCAATTCTTTGCTTACTTATGTTTAGTAAATAATTGGGCGGATGTTTGTCTGTCTGTCTGTCCCAGTTTGCTTTAAAGCATAGGAACATTATTTATAGATGAATACTTGTCTCCACATAACTGAAAGTCTTTGACCATTCCAAAGCATTCCAGGAATTTAAATTGAAGGTAAAAAGGAATCATTACAATTTAAATTTGAATCATGACTATGAAATTGAATGTATAAATATTCCCATATTCTTTTTAAATTGGATGTACAGCAAATTCCCATGCCTAAAATGTGATGTAGTGCACATTTTCGATGTTTTAGTTTGAACCTCTCCATTTATATATAACGTTCCCCCATTTGTAGAATGGAGGAGGTTTATTACTCCTCAATTTTGAATTATGTGTTAGGCTTTGATTTTATGTCCAGTGGTTTGTTTAAAATATGTTATGTCTTGAGCAATTTGATTGCTAAATATATATATATATATATACAGTGTTCTGTAATTGATATACAGTAATACAAAGAAAGGCTTATATGTATAAACCCATTTACTGCTAATAGTGATTATAGTGTACTTTTCTTTTGCATAGTTGAATGAGTTGGTTTTACATTTCATAGCTGAGCTAGAAAGCAAAAGTTAAGTGGTCTTCAAGTCTACATCTCATGATTTTTTCAAGTCTACATCTCATGATTTCTGTTCAGATCTCAGTTTCAGCCAAAATTGATAACTTTTCCATAAAAGAATTGAAGTCTTTTGAAAATGTTAAATGAGGGACCCCACCAATTTAAAGTGCAACCCCTAACAGGACATCTTGTTGTGTTCTACTTTATTAGTTGATCTTTTTTTCATCATAAATTTATAATCTTATAAGAAAAGGTTTGATGAAGGTATGATTTTACAGTTCAAATTTCTGTAAGAAATGGGACTTTGTTCGCAATATTTTTATTCTTCTTGTCTCTTTCTGTCCCCCTCTTACATTTTCTCTCTCTGCTGCTTGGAAAAATGATCAAAACGACCGAGTCAGACACCTAATTTGACAAATTGTATTCTAGATCATTTTTAAGAAATGGTAAAATGGAAATAAATATCCCTTGTTTGGTTTTTCGTCATAATTTGTAACCATTTAGAGTAGAATTTATCTTAAACCAACCCCGAGTAGCCGAGCAGTCTAAAGTGCTCTCCATAGTGGATCACTGCCATCTCACCTATGTCTGCGTGGGTTGGAGTCTTGGATTCGTCCAGTGTGGGTGTGTGAGAAAGCATGCCAGTAGCTTCTTGTGGGTTGGTGGTTCTTTCCTGAGGTTTTCCCTTGCAAAGTTCCTCATAGACAAGTAGTGTTCATAATTTTGACTGATGGTAAGTAAATTTCAGTTTGTTGCCAGTCAGCATTTTTTATGGAAGGACTAGTGAAGATTCAGCAGTACTAGTAAATTTATTAGTATACTAATACTTAACGCTGTAAAGAAATTTATGTCTAATTCTAGGTCATAGGATACTAATTATAGTACATGTATTCAAGGTCATAGGATACTAATTATAGTACATGTATTCAAGGTCATAGGATACTAATTATAGTACATGTATTCAAGTTTCATATAACATTGTCTATTACATGTTAGTATGTTAATCTAGGATTTTAGATCTATCGTTCTTGTTTCCAGTAACACTGGCTGTTATAATTTAATATGTTATCATTGTGTTTTATAACTTGGATGAATCTTCCAAATTACTTTGGAGATTTTATACTATACATTTTGGATTAAGCAGTGAAAATTGTCCGTAATGTGAATTATGCATGTTGAAAAGAATGCATGTCAAGATATGATATATGATTGTTCTTTGGTTTACTTATATCAGCTGATGGGAGGTGTAGACAGACAAATAGTTGTTAAACAGATAGTTGGTTCCTTTGAAATATACTTTGTGTAAAGCCCAGTCAACTGAAATAGGTTTTTATAAATATGAATGGTAATATCAAGTGTGCCATTTACATGGTACATCAGATTTTGAATTCACACTGAAAGATTAAATACTGAAATAGCAGTATAAATAATGCACCATATGTCATGAAGATATGATATCTGTGGATTCTTTTTGTATAGTAATAATACCTATCTTTGATGAGTTTTTTCAGAGTATTTTAGTATGTAGAGTTTTAGCACAGTACTGGTGGTACTTGTCCAACAAGGCAGTGGCAGAACCAGAAATAAGGGTAAAAAAATTAAAGAAAGAAGTAAAGGAATTTATTTTAATTCATATGTTTGCACAAGCATTGATGGAGTAAATACCCTTATACAGCATTATGGAACATATAAAAAAAAATTGCTTAGTAGTCAGTAAACCACTGATTTAATAAAAGAAGTTTATGTTATTGAAAAAATATACATACACAAGTTGGCAATAGAATGAAAGTCCAGCTCTCCCCGATCTTTAATCTGTCCCTGCCAGGGGCTCCACCTTGCCTGGATATGTTTGGAAACATGGAAGGTACCGGTAGTCATATTAATGAACAAGGTTTTCACTGACTATAAAAATAGATAACTTTTAAATATGCAGATTTTATTTGCATATTGCTAAATATTATGAATAAATAAATAAAATAGAATAAAAAATTGGGATGATCAAAAGTCCCACAATGCCAGTACTTATCAAAGTATCTAAAGTCTGTAGTAGCATAGTTATGTATTTTTCTTCTACTTTTGTACCTATTTTTGTAAACTGTTCTAGTGGCCTAAGTGGTTAGAATATCCACTTCAGATGCAGGAGGTCACTGGTTTGAATCTCGACTGAATCATACCAAAGGCTGACAAAAATGGTAGAAGCCGACGCCTTGCTTGGTTTTATCAGCATTATGAGGCTAGTGTCGGGACATGGGGAGAAACTATTCATTGATATATTGATGCATCGATACTTTTGCTTAAACAATACACATATCAATACAAGAGACAAAGAATCGATTCAGAACGATACTTATCATATACACGTTTTTTAGTCTTTTTAGTCTTTAGCATTCATGGATAATTATTATTAGTTGCCTTATTATTCTGTAAAATTATATTCCACTGTGAAAATTCTGTTGCTTTCCCAGTTTGGGGTGGGTTGCTCCCAGTTATTTAAATTAATACAGAAGACCCACCCTGGCTCGTTTTTGTCAGAAATTGAAGTAGTGATAGAGAGCTGAAAAGCTCTGAGCTCCCAGTCAGCGGTGCCAACAGTTAAATTAATGAATACACAAATTGTGAAATTTAAATAACAATTTAATATAATTCAAACAGTAATCTCTCAAATACAATTTAGCTAAAATCCTATCACTTGACCAAGTGGCTGCCTAGTTCATCCTTTGAATTAGTGTGTGAAATTTTCCCTTCTGTCTTTGAGTCCTACTCATCTGTATGTTTCTTCTTCATGCGCTGATATATCCATACACATGATACTCCTACAAGTATACATAAATAGGCAAATTCCTATACTAATGTTGCACACCATAAAATTATACAAAGTTTCAATTCAACATTTGCAGATTTATAATATCTGATGAATACATGCATGAGGAATTACAATATTAGTTTTACACATCACATAGCTCATATCTCAAAATATGCATGTATATCAAACACTACGAATAAATCAAACTACAAATGGTAATTCTACGTATTAAAGTATATATATATATATATATATATATATATATATATATATATATATATATATATATATATATATATATATATACTGCAATAATTAAATACACTTACTTTGTAGTAATATTTCACAAGAATCGAGCAAATAATAACTAACCTGTTTTGAAGCTCCTGTTTATTCCCAGAATTAGAATCATTCCAATAACGAATGGTCTTGGAATATTTTTATTTGCATCATGTCTCGCAAAATAATTGTAATACTACTAAAGTTTTTCTTCGCAAGATGATATATTTAAACTTAAGATTCTAATGTCTGGCATGCCAAACTCAATTCCGATTAGAGGTTGGTTCATAATGATCTGACATCACCCCTCCCAACCGCCTGTCAAAGATGTTTACGATACAGTTTGATGATCCCTTGTTCCAAACAACAAATTGTTTCTTATCAGTGAAAAATGTTACATAACTGGCTTTGTCAAAAATAACCCGCGCGTCTCTAGTTTATGGCTATGTCAATTAATTGGCCGGACACCTTCATACATTTTGACGGTGAAAAATTATAGCCTCAGGATCTAACATACAATTTGAAATCTGGTTTCTTCTACAACATGACATCCATAAAACAGCATTTGCAGTCACATGCATTCATATTTATCAGTAGACACAAAAAAGACTATTTCAGAATACCCATTCACTGTCTACAATTTAATGCAAAATGACATAGTTTGTAAACTCTGGTCCCCAGCCCCCATTCCATGCTAATTATCTTAACCCAGAAGCATGTTCAGCATAAATTTTAAACATGTTCCACATGTATAATAAAGTAATTTATTCATCAATTTAGTAACCACTTTCATCCAAAGTTTCAAGTATCTTGACTCCTTTGGTCAATTTGAAAGCAACTCTACTGGTTTGATGCATAGTGAAATATGTTACACTGAATTCTCCTTTGTGGTTATTGCATGCTCTGGACAAGGTTAAACAGAAACCACCAATCAGAAATCAATGTAGCTTGTCATCTGCATGACAAATAGTATGTATTGGCAGAACAACATAATCCTTGCGAGAATTTCATTAGATGTGTCATGTACTTGCGCAGAAAATCTGTCAGGGTGTGCTATTGTGTGAATTGTGTAACATTTGTACGAATTCATGCTTTTGAAGAACAGAGAAATTTGTTGAAAGTCCCACATGTGAAGTATACAATTTTTACTGTTCCACATCTGGGTTCTTCAAGCAGGACATGAATGGTTGTGAAACTGAAATCTATTAACACAAAGAGCCCAGGAATAAGCATTATGGCATAGTTTGAAACCATTCATGAAGAAAGTTTTACAAATGCATGTTTATAATATGGGCTACCTTGTAAACCCAAGTCTGTTTCCCAGTGTGGTTCATTATGATTTAATTCAGCAGATACTTGCAGATGATAGTGATGATGACAATAATTTTTAAATTTATGAAGTATATCAGATTATTGGAGCTGAGAGACTGTGAATGGAGATAATAGTGTGACCAAAATGATCTAAGATAATAGTCAGATGTACATGCTGGTTGGACAAAAAATAGATGGCATAATTCTTTCAGTGGTCTTTCGGAATTAAAGGGCAGAGTACTAAGCCTTAATAAGATACAGATAACTTAAAGTATACTGCAATTTTAATTATTATTTTTAATTAATCAGTTTCGCCTTGCAGATCATATGCTACAAAATTATATACACCGTACATGTATTCCTGTCAGGGTCAAGATAAATTAAATCAAATAAGGGTAAAAATATAAAGTAAGAAGTAAAGGTATTTGTTTGTACAAGCATTGATAGACTAAATACCTTTATACAGCATTATGGAAATTTGGCATAGTAGTCCGTAAACCACTGCTTTAATAAAAGAACTTTATGTTAGTGAAAAAATCCTATTTTGGAGTAGATGAATACAAAAGATAAAATCTGTGATCTCTGGAAAATTGCATGTAACTGTCACAATGATTAGTTTCCCAACATATTCAAGCTGACAAAGCTAGTTATGTATATGTCCTATCAGAGAGAAGCACAAAACAATATTTATTCAAAGAAAATGAGTAGAGTATGCTTAGAAGTAATTGACAGATTAATGCTTTTACATCTAGTGGTGACAACTTTTAAAGATTATGATTTCAGTAGAGCTTTAAGAAACTGGAGCAGGAAGAAAGACATATTGAAGTTTAGATAAATAATGACATATGACTGTTTATTCCTCCCCTCCTTTTACCATTTTATAAAGAAGCAGGACTCCCTTTAGATAAAATCCTGTCATTTCACCTTAATATGTACATGAGGAATAAATATGAAATTTATCTTTTTTATTGTTACATATAATTGATTTAATATATATTTGTCGTAATTTATTGGTTTGTATGTTTAAATATCTTTTTATTAATAATTTATTTATATGTTAAAATAATGTTATTTTGTTTACTGGGGATTTGACTTTTGTAATTTAATTCTTGGATTATTTTTGGATTTGATTCTTAAAACTGTAAGTTATTTTTTTTTTCATTTTTAATCTTTTTTCAGGGAAATAAATTATTTGTTAAATTTGATAAAGCTTGTTGTTTTCACCTTTTCTGTGTTACTGTTTAATAGAGTGTAAACACATAACATTATGCAGACTTTTAATGAAGGTGCTGATAGAATAAATGAATTAAGGATAGAATGAGTTATGGGGCAGATTTCAAACTGCTGAAGTTTATCACCTGGTTGTTGTTGTAGGGTTTTAACACCATTAATCTGACATCTTAATGCTGAGCTCCAAGCGAGGCAGCTGTTAGTACCATTTTGTAAGTCTTTGGTTTGACTCGGCTGGGATTGAATCCATGACCTCCCACTCTAACCACTAGGCCACCGGAGCGGTTGTGGTTGTTATATATATATATATATATATATATATATATATATATATATATATATATATATCAGGTCTTGAAATTAGCGGTAGTAAGCTAGCCTGAGGCTAGCCGATTTCCTTTCAGACTAGTAACTATCATAACTATCATAAGTTCGAATGCTACTAAGTTTTGTTTATCAACAGTCAGCGTTTGTTTACTCAATACCCTAATGAAGACGTGACTTCAGCATATATTCTGTAGAATCAACACAGTGACCGTTGTAAACACAGTCATAAAATATTAGCATAAGAAGATGAAGTAAATCTCAGAAATGTGTGTTTTTATTACAAGAAGCCATCTGATTTTTTGCTCAGCAGTGCCAATTATGGTCCCGACATTAACAACGGAAGTTTGGTAATTGATATCCTAATTAATCTGACAGCAAATTAAATTAAAAATAACCTTGAGCAGCAGAGAGGGTGAACCCTACAATGTTTTCAGACAAAATTTTGATTGAATCCTTAAAACGAACCTTCCTACGATCTCATTTTGACCAAAAAAATGTCTCAGGGGCAAACCCTACAACGTTTTCAGACAAAAAATTAATTGAAATCTTAACGAGCCTTCCTACGAAATCTCATTTTAACTAAAAAAATGAAAACGGAGACTTTTACGATTTTTTAATTAATTTTGGTCGCAACTTGTTGTCATCCACCCTCTCTGCTGCTATGGGTTAACAAAAAATAATAAATGATTTTAACCGAATATTTGATCCAGTCCGATACGATATCGTGTCCGAGGATCATGCAAATTTATTGTTGCGAATCCGTACGGGGTTGACTGAGCATTACTAAAGAAATTTCTAAATTGATTGAAGTCCATATCAGAACACCATGTCTGCTTATATTTCTAAGAGTATGAGTATCAACTCCGTTAAATACAGCAAGAATATTGCAGTTATCTCTGATGACTTTTGGAACCTGAGTGTAGCGTTGAGTGACATATATCACGTCAGTGTTTTTATGCCTGCCTCTGGAAAAGATCCTAGCAGGATTTTTTTGTTTATCTAACATTACATCATCGTATACGACTAAATTGTTAATATCTCCATCAATATCATCAATGCTCGGTGCTTCATCGATATCGGTTATAAACTCAATAATACCCTCTCCGGATTTTTCTACCGCGCTGTCGTTAAAATCTTTTAGCACTTCATAACATCGTTGATCATCTACGCTAGGGGCAATTAAATACAACTTATCCCACTTCATCCATCTCATTATTAAATTGAGCAACAATTGCGTTTTACCGGATCCAGATGGCCCGATTATAATCATCCGGATAGAGTTTGTTAGCGCTGCATGATGCTTAACTGGTTCTCTTGTTTTAGTCGCTGAAAAATCAATTATATCCATATTTCTATACATAAATTATGGATCTATATTGTATGAAGTGTAAAACGCGTACTGGCACAGATGACTTGACTACGATTACAACTAAAAATAACCGATCAGCGCTTTCTGGTAAATGCGTGCAATGTGGTACAAAGAAATTTAGATTTGTGTCTATGAGATCTGATTTAAAAAAAAACAAGGAGGTGATATCGCAGCAAAATTGGCAAAGCTCCCTGGAACCCCATGGGCAAAATACCCCGGAGAAAAGCACCTTCCAGGATATAGCTACTGTGGACCGGGAACCAGACTTGATATCAGACTCAATAATCAAAATCAGCCCCGACCCGGTGAAGAACCAATAAATGACATTGATAAGGCCTGTCACCTTCATGATGTTGCTTATAAAAGCAGCAATCTGCAACACAGGCATCTAGCAGATTGAAATTAATTCATGCGTTAAATGCTATTCCTGATAAATCCTTCAAAGAAAAATTGTCTTCCTTTTTAATAAAATCGGCTATGAAAAGTAAATTGATGTTAGGTGCCGGTAATTAATAATATGGAAATAATTTATTATTCCCCAAGAGGATACTGGAGGGGTAAATCAGCAGTCCATAAACTCGCTAGCGCTGCAAAAGTGAAAAAAACCACTGCGGTTAATTGGTTATCCAAACAGGCACTATGGCAGATTTAACTACCACCGCCCAAACAAATTCAATTCTCGCATTTTGATGTGACCGCTCCTAATGAAGTTCATCAGGCTGATATATTATTTCTGCCACATGATCGTGGTTACAAATATGCGTTAACCGTAGTTGATATTGCAAGTCGATACAAAGAAGCAGAACCGTTAAAAACAAAATCAGCCACTGAAGTTGCTTCTGCATTTGAGATGATTTATCGACGAGGTCCTCTGCACTGGCCAAATCTATTGCAGGTTGATCCTGGCAAGGAATTTCAGGGTGCAGTATTATCTACAATGAAACATCATAATGTCACCATACGACGAGGGCATACTGCGCTACATCGCGATCAGGCCATTGTAGAACGATTTAATCGGACGATTGCTGAGCGGTTATTTGGATATCAATACGCAAAAGAATTCATTCAAGAAAAGCGATCCCGTGAATGGGTCAAAAGGTTACCAGCTGTGATTACCGCACTGAATAATGAGATTACTAGAACAATCAACATGAAACCTAGCAACGCTATTAAAAAGAAGTCAATACCCGTACAACCACAAAAAGATTTCAAAGAACCAATTCTTGGTAATAATGTCACTGTTAGGTACTTATATGAACCAGGAGAGCTTGAGGGTGGTAAAAAAAGAGCTACTGATCCTATTTGGAGTGTTACTGCACACAAGATATCTAGTATAACACGATCTACGGGTAGACCTCCAGTCTGTAAACTGGATTCAACTGCCCCTCAGCGGGGTTTTACTCGACAACAACTACAGGTAATTCCCGAGGATACTCAATTGCCACCGCATGGTCTTAACTAGCACCGTTGCGTCTATTGCACTCAAGACAAGTCAACATCACATTGTTTCTGACATGACCGAGATTGTTATTTTTTCTGTCTACGGTGAATTGGCGAGGATCCTTGTCCGAATACTGCCAACGCATTATACAATTGCAACTCGCGCAGTGATTATTCTGTTGTTTCTTCAAAGTGATTATTAATTCAGCATCAATATCAAATTCTCGTTTTTTTTTGTCCTGTTGTTTGTAACCGGAGAGTTTTTTTATCAATAATTTTAACATCAGTATCATTTATTGTGGTGTCATTATCATCGCCTGACTCTGTCAGGACAATTCTTCGAAGTTGATTTATTTTTCGTACTCTGGATACTGCGAGATAGACTAAATTCGACCATTCGATGTGATTATCCACCATCCAAACAATTGTATCCGATATAGTCAATCCCTGTGAAGAATGTATTGTTGCTGCGTATCCTAGCGTCCACGGGGATTTATTAGCACGCAATGCATCTTCAACGACATTGATATCAACCAGCACAATATCATTTAATACGAGAATTTGTTTTTCACTCTGTCCTGGAATATCAACTTCAATATTCTGTTTTCGTGTATCCGATGGCCTATAACAAAGGGGTACTGGAAGCGTTGCAAATTTTTCTTTATGCAATTCAAATAACTTCATCTGAAGTGTGTCCCTGACTATTTTTCTACTTGCAATTATCAAATCATTTGGTCTCCATGTTTCCCAGAAATCATTCATTGGAGTTTCTGAAATCACTTCACGCGCTATTTCGCATTGGATTCTATCCGGTTGTAATCTAATTAGCGCTTTGAATTCTCGTAATCGTTTATCAATTGATCTATAATCAGTGGTAATTTCTTCATAATAGTCTACAAAACCCCTTAGCCATTCATGTGGAGATGCACCGACAAATGGTGGTGGTTGGCCGTGATCACCGCACATGACAACTTTTGTGTTTTTGTTTAACAACCACTCGAGAAATGTTTGTAATACATCTAATGACACTGTGCATATTTCATCCCAGATTATGATTTCAGGAATGAATTTATCACCCATACGCTCAGGAGTCCATTTGTCACCCTTCCATCGAAAGAAACTATGGTAAGTACAGGCATTTACCCCTCGCTGTATCATCTCTCTGGCGAGTCTGTGAGTCGGTGTTAGCACAATCATGGTTGACCGACGAAATAATTCAATTGCACGAGTTGTCTTTCCTGACCCACCACAACCGTTTAAATAAACTGTCTTGTATCTACATACTGGATCAGATACCGGTGGTGCATTAGAAAATTCTGATTGAATTTCAATACGGTTACAACAAAGATATTTATCATCCATGGCAACGTCTGCCGATTCACAATACTCATGTTGCGTTTCCTTTTTAAATCGCCAACGCCCCCAATTTTCTTCGGGATCTGTGAATTTAGCTACAGCTGATTTGTACTTATTGTGTATATACATCGAATCAGTGGCCACTCTAAGCGCGGTATTAGGAAATCTATTTATCATCGAAAATAGATTAATAGAAGCATAGGCTAGCATAGATGATCTTAAATGTGTATACTGGGAATTATATCCATCACAGTAGGTAACAACCGTACCTAATTTCTCACCATTGGATAGAAAAGCATCCTTACGGGATACAAGTTTTCCCTGTTTCATTAAATCTGTTACAATAAAATCGTATTCAGCGACGTCTATGATCAACCGCGAAGAATATTTTGCGTTGTCGTATCTTCCACCCTGGGTAAATTTACCGATTATTCTTCGTCCAAAATCTTTTGCTTGTTCTTTTTTACTTTCAAATAACTTCTTAGACAAATTCATGATTTTTTCTTCATTGAAATCAGGGAATTGTTTTCGCTGTTCGCTGATTATACGATCTAAATCGGGTTGTGGTAGCCAAACTTCTTTCTGAGCTCGATAGCATATAATAGCCTCGGAAACAATCAACGATATTAGCATACCACAATCAATCATATATCTCAATAGCACTATTGGCATCCAGTGTTTTTCAGATAGGTGTCTACCGAGCCAAACATAACTACACGGATGTAACCCAGTAGCTAATTCGAATGATATCACACGAGCGAATCCGGTTAAATCAAAATCAGGCAATGGTCCATTAATCGCAACACGAGTCATTTCATGCGTGGGGTGTCCAAATCGTTTGAAGTACTCAACACATTCCCCATATCCGAGAAAACTTCCGGGATAACACGCGGATATATCAATTGAAATCATACCATCACGTGAGTATTTCGTATTCCACAGTCCTCTATGACCAAATTCGACGCAACTCAATTTAACATCCTCAAGAAAATCACTTCGTGTTGGACGCCATGAGTTTTTTTCTCTTGCGAAGTGAGCTACCACTGATGGAATAGTAAAACTACCCGTGAGTAGTTTAACATGGAAACTCTCCGGTGAAAAATCATTAGCGATTTTTCTCATTCTGTTATCTAATTCTTCAACGCGATATAATTCGCCATTTGGTCTTACAAATTGATCAAATCCTATTTCGGGATCTTCATCACTTCTAAGTAACCACACTGACACAGGATCATCCTCACACAACGCATGAATAGCATCGAATAATTTCTCTTCATAGAAAACATCCCCGACGAACTCCTTAGGGATATATTTCACGGTTCGTTCTCGTGGAAATACTGTTACCGCAGGTGTCCACGCGTGTTTGTTATGATCAATAATCTGTATTGGTGCTCCATTTTTGTTATATTTCGGTTCGTATAAAACCTCTCCGGTTATCGTCATAACGGTTATTGGAAATCTTAATGATGTTTCTAATTTAGCTATATCAGAAATCTTTGCACCATGCTGTTTCACTGTCAGTTCCCATTCGGTTATTTTCCTACGTCGCAGATCAGTTAGTTTATTTCCTCGGGATGCATTTGTGAAGTGTTCCATTACCTGTGTTGCTACACAATTCAGTGAACTAGAATATTTCATAGGAGCTAGTTTTGCGATATCGGGTTTATCATTTAACGGATATATCCCATAAACCATTGCTGTTACGGGATAAGATCTTTCGTAGTATGGTTTGTCAATGCCGGTTAGAATTCCTGGTTTGGAATCTCTACTCACAATGACAGCTTTTTTATTCTTGAGGATTGGTTCAAATTTATCCCTAATAATCCATTTGCCATCGACTTCGATAATGAATTTTATTCGGAAAAAATACCTTTTTTCCCCAACACGTGAAATTATCACTGCTGCTTTTTCATCATTCATGGTAGCATCAACAACACCATCAATTCGAAATGTTGACCAACAATAAGATGCTCCATCACGCTTGAATTCATTAAAACAGTCTCTGATTTTACTAATCATGGCTTTATCAAGAATTGTATTCTTTGGTGTATTAGAAACTATATCGAGATTGAATTGAGCATCTTTCCAGTGTAATCTCTTGGACGTTTTTTTTGGTTTATTGAGATTAAATTTAGGACTAATCTTCAATAATCTCTTAAACTCTTTCATGTTTCCGTCTCTTGGACGTTTGAGATTAATTTTGTTACGTTTTTTTGGTTTATCGAGATTAAATTTAGGATTAATCTTCAATAATTTCTTAAACTCTTTCATGTTTCCGTCTCTTGGACGTTTGAGATTAATTTTGTTACGTTTTTTTGGTTTATCGAGATTAAATTTAGGATTAATCTTCAATAATCTCTTAAACTCTTTCATGTTTCCGTCTCTTGGACGCTTTTTGGGTTTATCGAGATTCAATTTAGGATTAATTTTTAATAATCTTTTAAACTCCTTATCAGTATTGAATTCAGCATTTTTCGAAGGCGTTCTCCTTAACTCCCTCATGCTATAATTAAAACAAGCATTTAAATGAAGAATTTATATATAATGAATCACTGTAAGTGGCTTATGATTGGATCAATAACCCCGTGTAACAAATCATGCAGAAATGAGTTCTGTGGGTATCATATGCAAAGCTTTCGTCGTGGAAGCCTTGGTCCGTTACCCTGTATTCTATGTGGGGTTGGGGTTAGGGGAAAATCTCAGTTGTGTTTGAATTGCGGTGGAAAGCGATACAGGGAGTTGAAGCGTTATTATGATAAAAGAATAAAAAATGGACAATCAATCAGAAATTATGACCCTGACACTGATAAAGTCCCTGACGCTGACAAAGTCAGTATTCTTGACAGAGTCAAGGATAAAATCATAAGAACTCCTCAAGACTACATTGAAAGATTTATCATTAAACCAAACAATGAATTAGACAAATAGTATTTAGTATACGAATGAACCAAGAATTCAGACAACACCCTGTGATTACAAATTATGAAGCATCCAGTGATGGTGTTGTAAGAAACCGTAGACTGAAGAAACCAGTTGGTGATGTGAATAATCATGGATATTTGAGGTTTGGCGCTGGAAAGAAGAAATATCTCAATCATCGTTTTGTATTTGAATGTTTCAATGGATTGATCGAGGATGATTCTGTCATTGATCACATTGATTCTAATCCAATGAACAATTCTTTATCAAATTTACGAGTTGTTACACAGAGTGAAAATAATTCATCTGGAAGGACTGGAAAATGCTCAAAAAAAGCGAGACCTGTGAAATCTTTGAATACGATAACTAACGAAGAAAAAATATTTCAATCAATAACCAGCGCCGGTAGGCATTTCGATATTTGTTCACCCTCAGTACGATATGTTGCAGAGGGGATTTATCGATCTGCGATTTCAAAAAAGACGGGACAGAAAATTCGATTTAGTTACGTCTAATGCGTCATATTTTTCATTTAGAAATATGTCATTGTTATAGAATATGAATTCTGAAAATATAAATAGCATTATATCCGAGATTTCAAAATTGAAAAGTTGGGATATTGAACTATCAGATGGGTTAAATCTTGATCAAATCATGTCTGATTTTCAGGATATAGAATACGGAGTTAACAACAATAAATATATGCTGCCAAAGCAATACGCGCTCATCAAAAGAATTCAGAATTCTATTCGGGACTCTCTTCCATTCTCCACTGACGTAAGTGTGTTCGCTCCGTTATATACTATCGTAGAACGAATACGAAAAGAATTAGGTAACGAATACGAATTGAAAAAGGAGGTTAATTCTAAAATTAGAAACCTACGGGCGTTAATTCAAGAAAATGAACAATTTTGATTGACCCTTTATCATTATTTGATTGACCGACCATTTATCATTATTTGATTGTGACCGTCCTTCCTAGAGATTTTCATTTTTTTTAGCATTTTTTGATTGACAATGTCAAAATCAGTGAATAAAAAATATTTCACACTGAATAAAAATTGATGGACGGTTCAGATTGATCAATGGAAAGTGGGGAAAGTGACATTATTATTATTTTATATACAATTTGGACACTTTCCCCATCGATGAACGAAGGTGTATCACGATGAAATAACACTTCCATGATGGTGTTAGGTCGGATTGAAAAATTGTTTTGCAATTGAAAAATTGTTTCTGATTTCAAATAATGGTCAATGAAGCATTAACAACTAGATTGGCTCGTGAACGACTGGATGCAATCAGGAGATTTGTACCAATTCGTGACTCTGTACGGAATAAACTACAACAACGACAGAGTCTTCAGACTGATTTTGCTGCGGGATCTGAAGAATTGTTTAAACCAGTAACAACAGCAACGAAGGGAGTAGAGCGCGCTATACTGGGAGATGGTCCCGAGACGGGAAAATCTGTTATTGGTGAACTCGAAAAAATAGCAGCGAAAACTGAACAAACAGAACAGGCCGTACAAAAAATAGAATAAAAAAGAACAGTTGATGGTTTACGCGTGAGATTTAACGAGAAAGGGTTAGCAGCAATTGATAAGACTGATCCAACAGAAATTCCTGTGCTTGTTGTTTCGACTTATGAAAACAGGAAAAATATGTTGAAACCAGAACATCATAAGTTTATTAGAAGTATAACTCACTGGGCTGATATATTCTATAAGATCAAAACTGAAAAAAGTCAGATTAAGACAGATAGTGCATCATACATCGAATATATCAATGCGGTGGGTATAGTGTATAAACAATTTGAAGAACTAAAACAACAACAAAAACCGCCAAAATTGCAAAGGCAGCGACAGCAACCTGCAAAGAAAATATCTTTTTCACCTAAAAAACAACAACCTGCAAAGATATTTTTCTCGCCTGAAAAACAACAACTACCACCTGATGATGATGATTATGATCCTCTTGGTTATTTACAACCCACGGATGAAGAAAAACTGGATGAAGCAATGGGTTTTAGCGGAAGCGGATTGCAAGATTCCAGTGAGAATCCAAGAATTGGAAACTCTTTGAGTTTCTGTCCTGGTAGTGTTCTCAGTGATATATCACGATTAGAAGTTCTTGTAGGAGGGTTCCGAGCTGGAAATAACTCACCGGAAATAATTAATGAAGCAGCTGATATCTGCAGGCGGTTATTTCAGGGTGGTATCATGGATATCAGCACATATCGAGATTTCATTGGCGAGTTAGTGGAAAGTGGGTATCATAGTGACTGAATTGAAAAGTCAATTGATTAGATAAATAACAATTGAAAAATTGTTTCTGATTTCAAATAATGATCATACACTACAATCATGATAAACCAACCCCCGTCTACGTAGTTAATTCACGGTTTCCGGTTTATAGAGCATACTACGGAGATGGTTTCGGTGATACCATTTTAGGGTTATTTGCGAGAATGGCTCCAAAAGTGATGCCGTTGGCTAAACAATTAGGAATGAAAGCAATTGATGTTATTCGTGATAAGGGTATTGGTGCTGTTGGAGATCTTGCGGGAAAAGCGTTTTCAACTGCGAAGAATAAATTAATATCATTAGTGAAATCACGGATGAAATCCAAAGGATTTTCAAAACCGTTACCGTCTACAGCGGAAATGCCTGCGAGTGTTAGTAGAATTATAAATAACGCAGTAGATGAAAAATTAGCGTCGATGGTTTTAACCCCCGACCAAAGCAATATTGCAAATATGATAGCAGGAAGTGGCTTTAAAAAACTACGTCGATGAAATGGAAAATCACGATTTAGACTCTGATAAATAGAATAAAATGTTCAAACAGTCACCTGATCCAGCGTTTGATATAGATGCCCCAGTTCGCAAGGATGATTCTGTACGCGATTATCAATATTACGCCTATCATGCCATAGACTCAAATAGTCGAGCAAGAATTGATCTTCAAGTCCATGATACCAGTAAATACTTTTTGCCCTGTGAAGCGTTTATCGAAATCGAAGGAGAAATTATACGAACAAATGATACAGAGTATCCAGCTGGTACTCAAGTCGGGTTTGTCAATAATGGTATCATGGCGTTATTTGAGAGTGCAAAATATCTCATTGATGGAAAAGAAATTGAGGCGATAGATCGCGATGTTGATGTGGCTACAACAATAATAGGGTTAGCGAGATATTCCGATGATTATACAAAATCAGCAGGACCTTCTATGATGTTTGCAAAAGATGCTACAAATACCGCTGGAGGAAAACAATTTGTTGTAAGACGACCAAAGAATAATGCTGGCACCGCTAATATTGATGCCAAAGATATGATTATAAACAACGATGTTAATTTCAATCTAGGAGCTGCAACACGTATTTCAATGTTGGAAGGGCGGCGTAAATCATTTTCATGCGCGATTCCACTGCATCACATATTTGGATTCTGTAGAAACGTCAGAAAAGTTATTTATGGAGCGAAGCATACAGTATCGCTTGTACGAAAGAGTGATGATAGTGACGCAATCTGGAGGATTCCAGCAGACAATGCAAATCCAAATGCTGATGCTGGTAAAGTCAATTTAACAAAAATATCATTGTGGATGCTAGTGTTGACTCCAGCAATTACCGCAGAAGAACGATTACTATCATTTATGGACCAAGGAGGAAAATCATTACTAAGTTGGCTAACCGTGAGTACAGATGTTAAACAATCAAATATCAACGGGTTATTCACTTGGAACCTAGCATCAAAACAAGGTGTTGCTTCGCCACGTCATATATTTATTGCGTTACAAGATAACGCACGAGTTGGCAATCAACTCTTCAGCCATATGATATTTGATCAATTAGGTGTGAAAGACGTCTCACTGAGAATAAACGGCCAGCAGGAACCATCTGAAGATATACAACTTAATTACACAGAAAATCATATTGCACGAGTTTATCATCGTCTGTTGTCATTTATGGCACGTGATCAAAATGTGGATACTGGTCTGCAAATATCACAATACGACTTTAAAAATCTATTTCCAATCTATTACTTCTAACTGGAACATCTCGATTTGATGAGACAATCTGTTGTTGATATACATTTTAGAGCTAATGTAACTCGTGGTGCTATTGCTGATTATAGAGCGGTTGCTGTCATTCTCAGCGACAAATCAATGTTACTTGAAGGTGTTGGAGGAAGAATGAGAGTGGTAGATGCACCAGTGGAAAACATGTAATTGAAATTGTAAACGATTTAGAATCGATCAATTATGTATAATGTCATATAGTAATATTAGTGTTGCGTTAACTCCTGGTCAAATCAAAAAATTGCAATCGGAATCAGCTAAAAAATGTGGAACCACAATCACGTTGAAACCCAACCAAATGACTGGTGGTGCAAATAAACTATCGCTGACAACTCGTCAGGTGAAACATTTCAATGATGCACTAGTAGCAAAAAAGGGTGTTCAGATTACTCTCTCTGCTGCTGCTATCAAAAATATGATTAAAACAGGCGGTATATTTCCATTGTTAGCTGCGATTCCAGCATTGATTGCAGCAGCAGCCCCAGCGGTGGCTAAAGCGGCAGCGTTAGGAGCCGTTGGTACTGCAGCAGGAATGGCACTAAAGAAGGCAACTGGGAAAGGATATAAAAAAAAGGGAAAGGGTCTAAGACTACCAGGAACCCCGTATTCGTGGTACAGCGGAAAGGGTCTTAGACTAGGACCGGTTTATTAATTGGAGAGTCTTTGACTCAGGAACCTATGGTTCCCATGTCCAATTTTGATTTACTCGATGCTGCTAAAAAACTCGCGATTAAAAACTTCAGAGGTGTCTTTATGAAAGATCAATTACCACATCAACCAAACAGCGTTGAAACCGGAATCATTAATTTAGATAACAGCACCGGACCTGGAACTCACTGGGTTGCATACGCTATTGATCCACGTGGGATTGTCTATTTTGATTCATATGGATTAGTCCCACCAAAAGAGTTTATGCGTTATATAAAAACCCTTCCAATGAAGACTTGGTATTCTATGCTACCAACACAACAAATGAATGACCCACCAATATGTGGCAGCGAAGTATTAAATGTCCTTAACGCTATTTCTAACTCCTTGAGTAACCCAAGCGGAAAACCACCACATGTTGTCGTGAATGAATACACTAGTAATGGCTTTTTAGAGAGAGAAAGAGTTTTACAATAACATGATTGATATTTGGGGAAGACCTCTGAAACCCAAACCCGATGACACTGCAACCGGTGATGTAAAAAAACTAATCAAAGATGAAATCGCTAAGACGTTAAATTTAGTAAATGTTGACCCGAATGAAATAGTTGTATTTCAGGACAAACAGGGTAAATTGAAAAGCAGTGATGTGTCATTGGATGATATTTTGATACGGCAGCGCGACGCCGCTGAAAACTCTATTGCGCTGTATTCCAGCGACGGACGACTTAAACCAGGCGCACTTGTGTCTACGATCACCGACGCGATTGCCGCCCACGACAACAAGATTACCGCCCACGGCAGTGAGCTGGATGATCATATACGAGGTTATAATAATTTTCGCAAAAATGTCGTACATAAATTCTTTGGAACCCCGCTTGTGGTTGGCATGACTCTCACTGAAATTAAAAACTATCTATCGCTATTCTTTTTTAACAAGGACGCGGGAAGGATGATGAATGAAAATGAAATCAAGGCAAATTATCTCGATATTTCTAAACTAATAGAAAATCTCGAGCGGGTACAAAAACCCACTAGCGACATAATTGTTAGGTTTTTTGGAACCCCGCTTGTGGCAGGCATGACTCTCGCTGAAATCAGTGAGTTTATCGGCAAGCACACTCACAATGCCTACATCGCTAATAGTTTCTTTGGTGTCCCGGCTACATCTACAATGACTCTCAAGGATATTAATATGTTTATGGTGAGACAAACAACACTTAATACCATCGTAGATAAATTTTTAGGGAGAACACCTGTGTCTGAAACCACATCGTTGACAGGTCCAACCCTTGCTGAAGTTAAAAAAGCTATTGACGAACAAAAACTCACCGACGACGTAATTGTTAGGTTTTTTGGAACCCCGCTTGTGGCAGGCATGACTCTCGCTGAAATTAGCGCGGCCATCAATAAAATAAAAATTCCACATAGTGTAAGCGCCAATAACGTCGTGTACACGGTTGATAGTGGGACTTTTGATTGGATCCGAGGAGAAAAAATTCATCTTAGTGTTGGCAACAGACATACTGGTGCACCAGGTTGCTACCGACTTACAATAATACATGGCCGTAAATTTGATTTGGAATTCAGCAACACAGGTATCAGAGGTGTTAACACATTGATGTATATACTAGAGAAAATACCAAAACCACCACCCTATATACCAATCCCGCTTACGATTACTATAAGCAATTCCGACGAGTCTGTGATTAGGGAGCCACTACCCTGGATAATAGAATTTGTATCCGGTGTCCCCTCATCCGATCCTAAAACCACTTCGTTAATAGGATAATTGAAAGGAAAATCCTTCGGATTTCACAATTGAAAACGCTAGTGTTTTTACAATAAAAATGATTTCATCAACGCAATGTCGCTATTATCAGGTCAGAGAATTTCAGACTAGACTCAAAACCCTCACTGAGGAGTATCAAATAAAAATAAAAAAAATACCGACGAAGAATCACTGCAATTGATATTACTATGTACTCGGTGTCAAGCGTTCTTGCTGGCGCCGGAATAATACTTGCATCGGTTACAATGATTGCCCCGGTCGTAGTTCCAATTTGCATTTCTGCGGTGGCTACAATCGGGGGTATATCAACCGGGATAGCAAAAAAGATATCATCATGCAGCCAGAGTAAACTGCAGAATTACTTAATTCAATTTCATATTTTATCAACCGCATACTCGCAATTATCATTGATGATATCATCGTCACTCGATAATACGATTATATCAGATAGTGAATTCTCAGCGATGGTCAGTATTTTTGATTCCGCGATATCGAAATTAGAGCGACAACATGAATATAATAACAATGACAACACCGATGGAATTGGAAAACACGAACCCGAAAACCAAAATGATCTCAATAATCTCAACCATACCAAATTGTGAGTTCTCAGTGATGGTCAGTATTTATGATTCCGCGGTGTCAAAATTAGAGTGACAACAACAGTATAGCAACGATGACAACACCGATGGAATTACTTCAACAAATAGTGGAGAACACGAACCCAGTACAAACAAGCATGATATCAATAACATCAACGGAACCCGAGTTTAGTGTTTATTTCCCTAGCCCAGTCCCCGTGAAGGAGATAGCGCTAGCAAAATTACGAGTATACCACAGTTGGCCTAATATCAGATCAAAATCATTTGGTGGTCAACAACCCAATAATTCTTTAGTGTTTGCGAATAAGAATAAAGATGACGGGACTCCAGACTGGAAAGTTGTTTCGATACCAACAGGGTCATACCAAATCGAACAAATCAATAATGAATTAGCGCGTAGAATAAAATCGATTACTGGAGTAGAGTCAAAAATCGCTATAACAGTTCATGAGCCGACACTATCATCCGCAATTGAGATAAACACAGAAGGATACGTCGTAGATATCTATCAAAGTTCTATTAGAACCGTACTAGGATGGCCTGAATTACCACCGGGAAAATCCACCACCGACTTAACCACGGACGTAGAATCATATCATGAAATCAATCCCAGTTATCGAGATAATTTATCTGATATAAGAAAAGGAAGAATCGGCGATAGATTTATATTCACCAACAAAGACACATTGCAATGGGATTTTATCATTAAAAGAACAACCGACTCATCTGTTACTATTTCATTTACGCTAACTGACGTCCGTGGCTATTTTAATGAGATTAAACAATTATATGACACACAACTAGAACAACTACGGAAAACAAGATCGCAAAAACATGTTGAAATAATAAATCAACTTTTATCCGACATGGAATATATCTATGAACTAATTATTCAAACAATAATTAATGACAACAGCGACAATAAACAATGATTCTTAACCGATTACAATACCACAGAAGACAATCTGCGTAATTTCAAGTTTCCGAAATACAACGCTGATGAATTAGCAAGAATTGTTAAAACCGATATCAAAGCGCTACAAAAATCAGATTCAACTGTCCTCCTCAAACATAATAATGATCCAGATGGTGGTGGTAGGCATATCGCTCCGTTCAACGTGAATATTTCAACGGTGATTGCGCTTAATTTAGTATGTGATGTAATTGAAGGAAGCTATCAAATTAATCTAGAGCAATCAAATCAAGCTCAGCAGGGATATATTCTTGATTCGTTTGCACCAACAGCTCCTCCAGGATACCTAATTATTGAAAACCCAATTAATCCTGTCTACATGCGATGCCATAATAATTCATTAACCAGAATTAATTTCAAACTCACCGACCAGTCAAATAATCTGATTGATTTACAAGAAGAGGTGTTAGCGATTAGTCTGTTTGTGAAATCATAAATGATTTTCGTCCTAAGGACTTTCATCATAAAGACTGGATCAAATCATTTATTATTTTTTGTTAACCCATAGCAGCAGAGAGGGTGGATGACAACAAGTTGCGACTAAAATTAATTAAAAAATCGTAAAAGTCTCCGTTTTCATTTTTTTAGTTAAAATGAGATTTCGTAGGAAGGCTCGTTAAGATTTCAATTAATTTTTTGTCTGAAAACGTTGTAGGGTTTGCCCCTGAGACATTTTTTTTGGTCAAAATGAGATCGTAGGAAGGTTCGTTTTAAGGATTCAATCAAAATTTTGTCTGAAAACGTTGTAGGGTTCACCCTCTCTGCTGCTCCTTGTATCACACTTTATTCGCGCAACCACAGTAACAAACTATAAAACTACAACACAAAAGAACTATTCAAAGAAATAAGTTTGCATGCCTGTTTGTTTCCCTTTTTTTTAACTTGCTAGCCAAATGGGAGACTGCATAATTTACGTTTGCATCAAAATAAATTATAAGAATTAGATCAATTTATTATGATCACATTACTGTCATCATTTCCATTCAACTACTTTTTCTGTGAAAATAAAAATTGTTTTTATATTTTTCCCATACAAGACTGAACAAATAATTGAATACACGTGGAGATAGCCAAGCAGAATGCCGTACATTTGTTGTGAATTAAAATCTCTCAGCATGGGCATTTAAGATTTGAACATTTTCCCGCTTATTAGTAATTTCAACAATACGTTGAGGTCCGATTAATTAGGAATGCTTACAACACTTACGCTATTAATGATGAACCCATAATTAGAGCTATTAAATACAACACGTCGAGTCAGATGGCTTCGTTTGATGGGAAATCATTTTCCAAGGTGAAACTAACATTATCTTTTGATGTTAATATTTTATAGCAGTGTTTACAGTAGCCACTGCTTTGATACTGCAGAACATCCGCTTTATTAGCAAGAGGCCAGTTAATGGGGGGGGGGGGCAGTTGCACGTGTTTTGAAACGTGTTTCTTGCTTGGACTTTTTTATATAAAGGACCCTGTGCCATACCTTTTCTTACTTTAAATAATTCGTGTCAGCTTTACTGTAACATCTTGTATTTCAAAATGAGGCACAATTCCTGCCTTATAAGACAAGCAAAATGTGACGTTTTATAGATGTTCAGCCTCCGCCAAAAAAGCAAAAATTGAATGAAAATTACATAAAAGAGAGGAATGCAATACTAGTGTGTGACATTGTTTTGTCAACAGGACTAGTAAATTTCTCAGTACACTAGTCCTTCTGGCTACAAAGAAATTTGAGTTAAATTCAAATCCTGTATATATTCCTTTTATTTTTACAGATCCATCACCTACCCAGCTTATAGTTCAATTTCTGCAGCAGGCAGAAGCTGAAATCACTAATAATATCAATGGTAACCAGCTCAAAGAGGGAAATACTCAGGGGCAGGTAACTCCTAACAGTTCACCAGTCCCCTTACTACAGCCATTGGAAAATGGGGAGCCAATGGAAGAGGATAGAAAACCAGAATCAGAAGCAAAAATTGAAGAAGGTAATTTGCCTCAGGTAGTCTCCTACCAAGTTCTACAGAAACATAATAAGAGATTCATACAATTCTGATAATTGTAAGCTGTCTTTAGCACAAAAATTGACTTCACTCAGAGTTTATACACCATAAAAAAAAAATAAAGTATGTCAAAATTTTAATTTCAAATTAATCAAATGCCAGAATATATACCTCAGTTCCAATCACCCAAGAAAATTTGATAGATTTTTTTCACTTTAGTAATAAATATCCTTGATCATATAATGTTTTGGTTTACCATTTGTCTTTATATTTCACTCTGTCATTGTATTTACTTACAAAAAAACCATATTACATTGCAAGAATAAGTTGGAGGTTTTTTTCTTTTTTTTTCATTATTCATTGATTAACTTTGACATTAGCGAGACAGAATTGTTGTGACATATGTCAGCATCAGTTTCTGAAACAAATATTGTGTTGGATCTGAGGACAAGGTCATCCTAAGTACAGCACCAATCTAAATTTTATTTTGTCTTTCCATGACAGTGTTGGGGGCATATGGTGTTAACCTTGCTTTTCTCTCCATCTGTCACATGTTGATCAAGCTTGTGTTTAGGTCATGTGATTTAGGTCATGTGATTTAGCATCAGAGTTCCATGAACATGCCTCAGTTTGCAAATTATGAGAATTAAAATTGATTTTAACTCAACTTATTTTTAAAATTATTTCCTTGCATCCTAAACAGCAGCCTTGCGCACAAAAAACAATTTGTGTAGCACAGCTTCTGTATCAAGTTAATATTTGTAATGGTTGCCAATTATACTGACTCTGTGTCTTGTGTTGTTTTCATGTGAGTAAAGATTACCTGCTATTGTGAGTCAACGAGTTTTTTAGTGTTTATGTAATATAAAATCAAGCGTACCAGTTATTGTGATTTAATGACTTGAATGTGAATCTTTGTTACCAGTTTTTTTGACTCGATGACTTTTGTGAAATTTTAATTTTAGTCATGTTTACCTGTTATTGTGATTTGAATACCTTTGTGAAGTTGTAAGATAAATTGAGGTTATCTGTTATGGTGATTTGAATACCTTTGTGAAGTGTTAAGATAAATTGAGGTTATCTGTTATGGTGATTTGAATACCTTTGTGAAGTTGTAAGATAAATTGAGGTTATCTGTTATGGTGATTTGAATACCTTTGTGAAGTGTTAAGATAAATTGAGGTTATCTGTTATGGTGATTTGAATACCTTTGTGAAGTTGTAAGATAAATTGAGGTTATCTGTTATGGTGATTTGAATACCTTTGTGAAGTTGTAAGATAAATTGAGGTTACCTGTTATGGTGATTTGAATACCTTTGTGAAGTTGTAAGATAAATTAAGGTTACCTGTTATGGTGATTTGAATACCTTTGTGAAGTTGTAAGATAAATTGAGGTTATCTGTTATGGTGATTTGAATACCTTTGTGAAGTTGTAAGATAAATTAAGGTTACCTGTTATGGTGATTTGAATACCTTTGTGAAGTTGTAAGATAAATTGAGGTTATCTGTTTTGGCAATTTGAATACCTTTGTGAAGTTGTAAGATAAATTGAGGTTATCTGTTATGGTGATTTGAATACCTTTGTGAAGTTGTAAGATAAATTGAGGTTACCTGTTATGGTGATTTGAATACCTTTGTGAAGTTGTAAGATAAATTAAGGTTACCTGTTATGGTGATTTGAATACCTTTGTGAAGTTGTAAGATAAATTGAGGTTATCTGTTATGGTGATTTGAATACCTTTGTGAAGTTGTAAGATAAATTAAGGTTACCTGTTATGGTGATTTGAATACCTTTGTGAAGTTGTAAGATAAATTGAGGTTATCTGTTTTGGCAATTTGAATACCTTTGTGAAGTTGTAAGATAAATTGAGGTTATCTGTTATGGTGATTTGAATACCTTTGTGAAGTTGCAAGATAAATTGAGGTTACCAGTTATGGTGATTTGAATACCTTTGTGAAGTTGTAAGATAAATTGAGGTTACCTGTTATGGTGATTTGAATACCTTTGTGAAGTTGTAAGATAAATTGAGGTTATCTGTTATGGTCATTTGAATACCTTTGTGAAGTTTCAAGATAAATTGAGGTTACCTGTTATGGTCATTTGAATACCTTTGTGAAGTTTCAAGACAAATTGAGGTTACCTGTTATGGTGATTTGAATACCTTTGTGAAGTTGTAAGATAAATTAAGGTTACCTGTTATGGTGATTTGAATACCTTTGTGAAGTTGTAAGATAAATTGAGGTTATCTGTTTTGGCTATTTGAATACCTTTGTGAAGTTGTAAGATAAATTGAGGATATATGTTATGGTGATTTGAGTACCTTTGTGAAGTTGTAAGATAAATTAAGGTTACTTGTTATGGTGATTTGAATACCTTTGTGAGGCTGTAAGATAAATTGAGGTTACCAGTTATGGTGATTTGAATACATTTGTGAAGTTGTAAGATAAATTAAGGTTACCTGTTATGATGATTTGAAGATCTTTGTGAAGTTTTAAGGTAAATTAACGTTACCTGCTGTTGTGACTCAATGACGTTTATTAGAGTCATCTTTGTAATGTCAAATGTCTGTTATCTGTTTATCCATTAGCACAATTTTTGTTTTGGCTACTCCTAAACCATGTGGAGGATTACCACGAAACTTTGCATACACATTTATCATGTGGCATATTTGGTTCTAAATGAAAACAGTTTCGCTCTGACATCCAACAACAGCAGCCATCTTGAAATTTTGTTATTTATACTTCTACTGACTTGAAAGACATTTCAGCATCAGATTTCATCAGAATTCTTATGGCATCTGGCAATATAACCCAGAATATGGCCACCTTGGTAGTTAACTAGAAAATCTTGTTGTTGATAAAAAAAAAAATATCAGAGATACTTTCACTTCAGCACTCAGCAGTTAAAAAATAAATGATCTTGGTTTTGGATTATGAAGGATGTGGCATTATGACCTAGTGATTAAAATAGCCCCATGTAGGCCATATCTTGAATCCTATTGACAGATATTGTAACATGGTAGCTAAGTTTAAATAGGTATAGCTAACTGAAGACAAAGTTATTGGGGCAAAATTACCTTACTATTTCTTTTATCTGTGTGACATAGTTAAGAGTATAAGGTACAGTTAAGAGTATACAGTACAGTTCAGAGTATAAGGTACAGTTCAGAGTACAAGGTACAGTTAAGAATATAAGGTACAGTTCAGAGTATAAGGTACAGTTCAGCATATGCATCACAATGTGTACACTCTAGTTCTTGTTCTGTTTGCCCACATGGCAGTGCATGTTGGGTGATATGGGTACAATTCTATTTATAGAAATATGGGAAATTCCTTTTAGCCAGAAAAGCATTATCCCCTTTAGGAGACTCTTGTTTATGGATAGCTACTTCTTCTCATAAAACATTATGAGTCAGCTGAAGTTACTATAGAAATCCTGTCATAGTCCTTATGAATCTGTTGTTCCATTGATCAACAGCGATAAGGAATAAATTTTTTGGTAGAATAGACTAAGCACAGTTTGAAGACCGTAAAATAATAGCTATTAGGAACTTAAGTTCTCAAAAATAACATTTATTGCATGAGCTATCGTAATATAGGA
This sequence comes from Unio delphinus, assembly GCA_029339505.1. NCBI lineage: Eukaryota > Metazoa > Mollusca > Bivalvia > Unionida > Unionidae > Unio > Unio delphinus. The sequence continues at coordinate 11,156,393 of JAQISU010001235.1, forward strand.
GTAGATAAAAATATACCTTTCCTGCATGAGTGGTTTTAAATTTATACAGATTTTGTAAAATAAACTTGCTGCTGATTTCAAGATCAAGAGTATTAACATGTCAGCATAAACATTAGAGTGTGTGATTTGAATTTTTAACGTAGCTTTTATAGTAATTTTTCAGTCACTGCAGTGAGGCAGACTAAAATAATGTGTAGCTGACACCAGGCTGGCCAGGCCTAACACTAACCACTTAATTCTGAGCACCCAGATGTTAGTATGTAATGTATGAATGGGAAACAGATTGCCAGGGTTCTTTTCATTAGTGCTTACTTTTGCTTTGACATACATGTGATTCTAGCAGTGGTAAGACTAAAATAATATTTTTTTTAATTCCCTCTACCACATATACCATTTTACAGTTTAAATCTACCTCGTTCCAAAATTAAAAGACTTTTTGTTCTGTACAAAGTGGAAAAGAAAAGCAGAAACCAGCCAGAACCAGTCTACATGCAATGGGTGCAATGATGCGTGACTGAGTAATCCAATTAAAAAGACTAACATATGTACACTACAAGCTGGCAATTGATTTTCCTTATTGTTGTAATGCAGAGAGTTTAAGCCAAATATTTAATGTCTTTTGATGTGTTATAAATAAATAAGGTATCAGATGCTGTCCCTGAGGCTGATGGCTTTGAATCTCTGTATAGGAATCAGCAATCATTTGGCAGAGTTAAGATGAAATTGACAGACTGACCTGTGAACAATGTCAAACATGTAAAGAGATACTGTATAAGCAGGACTCGCTTCAAATGGAAATGAACATCATCATTGCTGATCAAGTAAGAGGACTGTGATAGTGCAGTTTGATAATGTGAAATTTTTAAGATAATAAAAAACACACGAGTTAGTTTAAGGAATGCTGCTTTGGCCTATGTGGTTAGAGTGTCTGCCTCAGATGCAGGAGTTCACAAGTTCAAATCCCGGTAAAGTTGTTCCAAAGACAAGTAAAAATGGTACTAAAAGCTGCCTCGCTAGGCGTTCAGCATTAAGAGGTTAGTGTTAGGACTGGTCAGCCTGGTGTCAGGATAATGTAACTGGGTGGGACATTATGCTACATCATATATATCTGCTAGACACTACACACTATCATACTGCAGACATTGTAGCAATATCACTGAAAAATTGTTAATGCTTCATTAAAAATCAAAAAACACTTGTCAATTTACATTTTTATTTAGTTTATTTTCATATATTAAGCACAGCAGTTGTGTTTTGTGACAAACAATAGTACAAACTTAGGGCCCTTTTGGACAAATGTCATTTGAGTCCGGGTTTGCGAAATTTGATTCATGGTTTGTGATGATTAAAGTCACCAGCTCGGCCTTTGTAATAAAAAATTGTCTTTAAACTCTAAATGTGTGTGTGTGTGTGTGTGTGTGTGTGTGTGTGTGCACTTCAAGTGATTGATTTGTTTTTTTTTTCTTTCTATATATTATGATATTATGGGCTGATTGCCTATAATATCAGTTAAAGAACCTTGAATATTGGAAATTGTATTTAGATGTGTGAAAATTTCAGTGATGCCATTTCATTATCATTCATAGTAGGGAAGCAATATAGACCTTTGATCTGATATTGTCAAATTTGTAATTATGGAATTATTAATAAGAAAAAACTATGAGATAAATTATATTGAATGTGCAGGATTTCCCTGTACAATTTAAGTTGAAACAAGTATTTTATTAAGTGTGGAATGGAGTTAACACCAGACGTGTATTAAATATTCGTGTATTGTTGGAAATTAGGTTTATACCTAGGGTGACTTACATATTGTTTGCTTAGGCTTGTATGGTATTGATTATTCATGCAACAGTAAGAGAAAACATGGTGTATCTTTGTGCTTGATCAAACAACGCAAGTTTCCTGTGTATGCTTGGAGACAATTGAAGTAACTGAAGAGGCCAACTGGGACAAAAACTGCACGGTGACTTAGGTTACCTAGACTTTGTTTGAATGAAACGTTTCCAGTGATTTGTTTCTTGGTTGAGGATAATAATAGGGCACGTTGACCCATGAATGAAAGTCTGTTGTATTGATTTACTGTTGTGAAAGAATATATTATTTTTAATCACTATCAATGTTCATAGTGTTTCAAGATGAAACAAATACCATATTTTCCAGTCTGAATATTCATTGACTGCATTTGAGTAGGATTCAGAGATAATAATGTCTCAACACCCAATTTCAAGCCAAGTCATACAAAAATATAGTTAAGGGTGGTGGGCAGTATAAAAGTGTATTTGTTACTAATTTGTTTACAACCAACATTGCATGGACATGTTGAATACATGTAATTACATTTGGATATGTTGATTGCAGCTCTCTGGACTTTGTCATGCATCTGATATATACAGTGGGAACAGTTTTTGACTGACTATATATAAAATGCCCAAAACAGACATAGTGGTCTTCTGCAAAGCCAAAAGAAAATCATATTCAGATGTGATAATGGCTTTTTATTTAAACCCATACACAGGCATTAACACCAGTGTATACATAGACTCCATTAGGTGTGAAATGACCTTGTGGCTTTGATAAGAAGTAAAATGCAGCCTTTCAAGAGTAAAGAGGGATTCCAAGCAAACAGTTGCCATTTTAAAATGACAGAAAATAAATTGAAATAATTCCATCACCAGATAGGATTATATGCTGATAACAGCAGACTCTTGACCCCTTCAGCTTAAATACATCTATTTATAAAGCTATATGAGCAGGCATGTGTACAACTTATTGATACAAAGTTACAGCTGCACTATTGATTTCTAAGAAAAAAAGATTGTTTCAGATTTTAAACATGTTGGTAAACTCCATAGTTGTGTAATAAAAGACAGAAAGGGCAACTATAGTGGAATTCATTTTTCTGAGTTGATGATTTGGGGTGGGGATTAGTAATGGTGTGTGGGATTGACTACAACTACTCCTGACAGAAAGAATGTACATTTAAGCATCGCTGGCTTTATTATAACACCTATTATATATATATATATATATATATATATATATATATATATATATATATATATATATATATATATATATATACCATGTGGACATTAATATGATTCCTTTTTAAACCTTGTTGATTGTAATAGGACCACTTTCATGTCGTGTTGACTTTAATGTGACCCCTTTTTATACCATGTTGACTTTAATATGACCCCTATTGTATACCATTGTTGACTTTAATGTGACCCCTATTGTATACCATTGTTGACTTTAATGTGACCCCTATTGTATACCATTGTTGACTTTAATGTGACCCCTTTTTATACCATTGTTGACTTTAATGTGACCCCTTTTTATACCATGTTGAATTTAATATGACCCCTATCTTATACCATGTTGATTTTAATATGACCCCTTTTTAAACCATTCTGACTTTACTATGACCTCCTTTTATACACTGTTGATTTTAATGTTACCCCTATTTGATACCATTTTGACTATAAGATGACCCCTTTTTGTACATTGTTTACTTTAATATGACCCTTTTTATACCATGATGACTTTAATATGACCCCTTTTATACTAAGTTGATGTTTAATATGACCCCAATGTATACCTTGTTGACTTTAATTTGACCCATTTTTATACCATGTTGATTTTAATATGACCCATTTTTATACCATGATGACTTTAATTTGACCTCTTTTTATACCATATGAGCTGAAATTTAAATTTTAGGTGATTTAATATGATTTAAATTGTTCTCTTGTATACTAATTAATTCAGTGTTACATATTTACATTTCATTTTGTTTCTTTTACAGAGTACTTCCAATTTAGCTTAGTAACTTAAGCAAAGATTATTGTAATGCCAATTTTATGTTTAATATTTTTCAAAAAGTATTTTATACTTCACTTGTCATGGATATGAAGTAGATCCTTGTTCCATATTACTACACTTGTCATGGATATGAAGTAGATCCTTGTTCCATATTACTACACTTGTCATGGATATGAAGTAGATCCTTGTTCCATATTACTACACTTGTCATGGATATGAACTAGATCCTGATCCTTCACTTGTCATGGATATGAACTAGATCCTGATCCTTCAGTTGTCATGGATATGAACTAGATCCTTGTTCTATATTACTACACTTGTCATGGATATGAACTAGATCCTTGTTCCATATTACTACACTTGTCATGGATATGAACTAGATCCTTGTTCCATATTACTACACTTGTCATGGATATGAACTAGATCCTGATCCTTCACTTGTCATGGATATGAACTAGATCCTTGTTCTATATTACTACACTTGTCATGGATATGAACTAGATCCTGATCCTTCACTTGTCATGGATATGAACTAGATCCTTGTTCTATATTACTACACTTGTCATGGATATGAACTAGATCCTTGTTCCATATTACTACATTTGTCATGGATATTAAGTAGATGGGTAAATAAGATAAATTCTGATAGATGGATGTTAATGTGATACATTTTGATAGATGGGTTAATATGATAATTTGAAGAGATGGGTTAATATGATAAATTCTGACAGATGGGTTAATGTGATGAAAAAAAATTCTTTAATCTCTTTCTGATCATAAAGCATATGACAAGGGCAAGTTTTGTACTAAATTATTTACTGCAAATCTTTGAGCATTGATAAGTGTTTCAAGTGAAGATTGATTTGACATGCAACCAGACCATGGCAATAGATTGTCTCCAGGGCAGAAAAATCTCTTACGTAAATCATCAAAAGTCTTTCATAAGAACTAATCATCAAAAGTCTTTCATAAGAACTATATCCTGATTTCATTCCTTTGGTCACATCAAATATTGCCAGGATATTAGTGTGATGTCCTTACAGACCTAGATTTATGTACAAAACTTCTTAGCTAACATCTTAGAGAGCGGGTTAACAAGTTCAAGACAATACACTTTTACCTGGTTCTTATGAGACAGTTAAGATGACAGAGATTTATGAATGTATTCACTATCAGTTACATGTTATATGCTGTTCATTATTTTTCACCCAGTGTCTGACAAATATAAAGAAATATTTACAAAGTAATAAATTTAATTTTTATTACTAGTAAAATATTTCATGTTCTGGAATCAAATGTATGATACACATGATCCTGTTCTTTTTTTAAACTTAAGTGTTGATTTTATTATCAACCAGCATTTATATTAATCATTTTCTGAATTGTTTTTATTATCAAATTATAATATATATAACCTTGAAATAAATTAAATCTTTGTTGCCATAATGAAATAATGTTACACTATATTATTCACACACCGTCGCGTTTGTTTATAGACTTCTATTGATTCTAAGAACAAAAAGCACCAAGGATATAAAAAATTCACAAAACTTAGTCATGTAACTCATTGATTTGTAATTTCTAACATGATTGTTACCGGTTGGTCTCATACACTGTCAGCTTGTTGTTTCGAATCAAGCAGGTTTTTTTTTAACGCACCATTTTTGCATGAGTGAGTCTATGTTGACAAGCAACAGAAGTGATATAGTTTATCATCACTGACTAAAAATTGTCAGGAAATTTAGAAGTCCATGCTGAGGGTGCAACACTGCAATTGCATATTAGCAATATTCTGCAGTGTAGAGACAGATCTCAGATTTTTGGAACTGTCTCATCGTCTTGCATCTTGAGTTTCTTTTTTTAGCTCTTCTGGTCTGTGCGATTGTCTTTAGTCTATCCATCTGTTATTACATATTTTTAAAACTACACTTCCTAAATTTTTGAGAGGATTGCCATGAAATTTTACACACATGTTCATCTCATTGTCGTGTTAAAATGGTACCACTCAGATGTCCAGATTTATCTTTCACCATTTCCAAAAATGTATCCTCCACTGTGCCATCTGCATTTGGGTCACAGCTGAACTCCCATATTAATCTATCACCATTTCCAAAAATGTATCCTCCACTGTGCCATCTGCATTTAGGTCACAGCTGAGCTCCCAGATTTATCTATCACCATTTCCAAAAATGAATCTTCGCTGTGTGATCTGCATCTGGTTCAGAATTGAAGTCCTTCACTCGTGTATCGTGGTGGTGAAAATACATCCTCTACTGTGCCATACACAAATGGGTCAGAGTTGAAGTCCCAAGGTCATCTATTGTAGTAGTCGAAATGCATCCTCTACTGTGCCACTCATAACTAGGTCAGAGTTGAGGTCCCAAGGTTATCTTGTAAGAAGCCTCATACACATGCATGCCCAGTTTGTTACAATGGATAATAATTGCTGCCATGTGAGGCTTTCCAGCAGATTTAAAAGCATTCTATATTTTTATTCTTTCAGACAAAGTAGCAAGTAGTAGAACCACACCCATACCTCCACAGGAAAACCGAAAGGTGCGTGCCCTGAGAATCTTGGCCCTCAAGGTTGCTGCCTACCTGAAATGGAACCTAGTCACACTTGTAAGGGGGTGAGTGTAAACTTGCAAAACACAAACAAAATATCACAAACTCAAACTCTCATTTTTATGTCCTCATCAACACAAACACTTTGTTTCTGTTCAGTAAATGAAAATGCCTTCATAAGATGTACCAAATAGGGTACAAATCTTACATTAAAAATAGGGTTTCTAGTTGATTTTTCTACCTACGTATTTAAGTAAATCCTATGTTTTTCGCTTGATTAATTTTCATTTCTTGGATGTGTTTATGAAGTATAAAGAAAATCAACTGGGGATTGAGTGTGAAGTCAAAAGCACTGGCAAAACAGTGGTTTTATCTTTAGTTTGAAGTCTTGAGAGTCAGAAGTATGAACAACAGTGTTTTTTCTATAGAGATTGATGTGAGTCGAAAGCATAGTAAAATGGTGCTTTGGTCTTTATTTGTTTTTTTTTTTTGTTTTGTTTTTTTTTTTTTTTTTTTTTTTCTATGTTTAACGCCATTTTTCAGCACAATATAGGCTATTCATGGCGGCCAGTATTAATGGTGGAGGAAGAACCCGGACAATCCCCGGAAAGAACCACCTACCCACGAGAAGCTACTGGCAAGCTTTCTCACATAACTACATTTGCCGAATCTTAGACTCGAACACACGCAGACAGAGGTGAGATGGCAGTGTCTTTATTTGAAACCATGAGAGGAATTGGATCTTAAAAATGACTCAGAAATGAGTCAAGTACATCTTAGACTTGATGAGTCAAGTACATCTTAGACTTGATGAGTCAAGTACATCTTAGACTTGACGAGTCAAGTACATCTTAGACTTGATGAGTCAAGTACATCTTAGACTTGATGAACCAAGTACATCTTAGACTTGATGAGTCAAGTGCATCTTAGACTTGATGAGCCAAGTACATCTTAGACTTGATGAGTCAAGTACATCTTAGACTTGATGAACCAAGTACATCTTAGACTTGATGAGTCAAGTACATCTTAGACTTGATGAGCCAAGTACATCTTAGACTTGATGAACCAAGTACATCTTAGACTTGATGAGTCAAGTACATCTTAGACATGATGAATCAAGTACACTTAGACTTGATGAACCAAGTACATCTTAGACTTGATGAGTCAAGTACATCTTAGACTTGATGAGTCAAGTACACTTAGACTTGATGAGTCAAGTACACTTAGACTTGATGAGTCAAGTACATCTTAGACTTGATGAGTCAAGTACATCTTAGACTTGATGAGTCAAGTACATCTTAGACTTGATGAGTCAAGTACACTTAGACTTGATGAGTCAAGTACACTTAGACTTGATGAGTCAAGTACACTTAGACTTGATGAGTCAAGTACATCTTAGACTTGATGAATCAAGTACATCTTAGACTTGATGAATCAAGTACATCTTAGACTTGATGAGTCAAGTACATCTTAGACTTGATGAGTCAAGTACATCTTAGACTTGATGTATCAAGTACATCTTAGACTTGATGAGTCAAGTACATCTTAGACTTGATGAGTCAAGTACACTTAGGCTTGATGTATCAAGTACATCATACTTGATTATTCTGTATTAAGAAGAGACAAGTCATGCTGACAGTTTGAAAGACGTGTTACTTTCAAATTGTCTTTGTCATTTAAGTTCCTGTGGCTCTTATTATATTTTGTATACAATGTTTATCTTAAGTCAATATACTTGTACTATTTATAGAAGCACACGGCTTCCACATGACCTAATTTACTGAAGGATTTCACGAGCTATAATATATATGGCCTGAAAACGCCATGTTGATTTTTAGCTTTGCTGCAGTGCGTGCGTAATTTTCTACAAATGAATACTACCAGCCCATTTTCTTTCATTTTAAATGTCCCGTTGTCATGGTTGAATCAGCCATTTGAAGTCCTAAATTTCATACCAGTGACTATTTCAGTGTTGTTTTTATTCTCAGGGTTCCAGCCTCCCTGCTGCAGACACTGCTGGTGGAGTTGATGAAAATAACAATTCCAGCTGGAGCCGAAGCCGCAAAATATTCCGTTGTGGACCTGGACTCAGTATCAGATGAGGCAGCATTTGCAATCCAACTGTATCATAGATGGTATGTGATATGTAATGTTAAATGTGATATGTAATGTTAAATGTGAGATGCAATGTTAAATGTGATATGTAATGTTAAAATATGATATGTAATGTTAAATGTGATATGCAATGTTAAATGTGATATGTAATGTTAAATGCAATGTTAAATGTGATATGTAATGTTAAAATATCATATGTAATGTTAAAATGTGATATGTAATGTTAAAATGTGATATATAATGTTAAAATATCATATGTAATGTTAAAATGTCATATGTAATGTTAAAATGTGATATGTAATATTAAAATATTATATATAATGTTAAAATATGATATGTAATATTAAAATGTGATATGTAATGTTAAAATGTGATATATAATGTTAAAATATTATATATAATGTTAAAATATGATATGTAATGTTAAAATATGATATGTAATGTTAAAATGGGGTACAGTCTCACTTGATTTGATGTATAGTAAAATCTTTTATAACTAGCTGCTTTTTTATGGTAAGATTTTACATAGTCTTTAAGTTAAGGTGGACTTAGAAGACATATTTTTTGGTGTCAAAACTTCACAAGGTTTAATTTTGGAATAAGATTGGTATATTTCTTTTCTGATGTTAATGGCAGATATATGTAATTTTAAGGTACCAAAAACAAATGTATTCTAACTCGGTGCTTTTCCACAAATTAAAATATGGTTGTTTTTGTACCACAAGATGAAATGTAACTTGCATTAAAATAGGTAGGTAATATGTTGAGATGTCATATTTTCTGCTACCACAATGAAATAAGTCCAGTATTACTTTTGGAAATAACATTTCCTCTACTTAACACAACTTTCTAACTTCTCCGATGTTTGGAACAAAAGACATTTAACAGTTTGTTTTAATGTTTTGCATTTGACAGTCATGATAAAACTGGTAGTAATATATTGGTCAATTCATTGATAGCTAATTGCTATTTGAGGAAATTTAAAACAGAACAAAATAATAGTGGAATGTTAATTGTAATTTTCTGTTTTCAGGTGCATATTGGCCATTGTAAGGGACAGCTTTCCAATCAGACCAATTAAAACATTCATGCAGATGTAAGTTTTTTCTGAGACATAATTCATGGTTTGAGAATGTTCAATTCTCATGAAATTTACAGAAAAAAAAAGTTTAATAATGTATTTTTTTGGCAAGCCTTTGCCTGAACATGAATCAAGTACAAATGAAAGATCCCAGTTTTCAGATGCTTCATAGTGTGACAAGCTTACTTGTTTGTCTCCATGAAGTTATCATCCAATTTTTTTGACATTACATGTTCATTTAATGTGATGTGATGACATGGTGGCCTTGTTTAACTTTGTGAAGTAATTACCCAATGTTTTTGACACTGGACATGTACTGGACATGTACCTGATATGTTGTGTAGTAATTACCCATTGTATTGAAACTGGACATTGACCTGATATGATGTGTAGTAATTATCCAATGTTTTGACACTGGACATTGACCTGATATGATGTGTAGTAATTATCCAATGTTTTGACACTGGACATTGACCTGATATGATGTGTAAGAATTATCCAATGTTTTGACACTGGACATTGACCTGATATGATGTGTAGGATGTGACATACTTGTATGACCTCATGAATTATTTATCCAGTACTTCTGACAGTAAACATGTATCTAGTTTGTTACACAACTGTGACAAACCTCATATGACTGCATAAAGTAATTATCCAATGCTTTTGACATCTCACATGCATCTAATGAGATGTAATGCTGTGAAATACTTACCTTGTATGACCTTATGAATCATTATAAAATGTTTTTGATGTCACACATTTATCTAATGTGATATAATGATGTGACATACCTTGTCCTGACACAGAAGGTTTCCCATTTTCTAATAGAGAGTGCTGCATTTGAGACATGTAACAGGAGTGAGAGAGTGATATGTGTGTGCATACGTGTGTGTGTGTGTGTATATATATATATATATATATATATATATATATATATATATATATATATATATATATATATATATATATATATATATGATTGTTACAACTTACAGCCTCAATGAATGACCAGACAAGTTAACCCTGTTATATGATCTATCATTGAATTGTGTCCCTTTAACCACGTTATATGATCTATCATTGAATTGTGTCCCTTTAACCTTGTTACATGATCTATCATTGAATTGTGTCCCTTTAACCACGTTATATGATCTATCATTGAATTGTGTCCCTTTAACCTTGTTACATGATCTATCATTGAATTGTGTTCCTTTAACCATGTTATTGGATCTATCATTGAATTGTGTCCCTTTAACCACGTTATATGATCTATCATTGAATTGTGTCCCTTTAACCACGTTGTATGATCTATCATTGAATTGTGTCCCTTTAACCATATTATATGATCTATCATTGAATTGTGTTCCTTTAACCATGTTATATGATCTGTCATTGAATTGTGTCCCTTTAACCACGTTATATGATCTATCATTATGTTGTGTCCCCAGTGTTTGTGAAATGTAACTCAGTATTTTAAATTGTAGGCCTAAGTATACTAAAAAAAATAAAATAAAAAAATATAACATCAATAATACTTATGTATATGTCATATACTAATAAATTTATATAATTTTGGAGAATTTAAAAAAAATAAGTTTCCAATGTTATATGATTTTGATTAGAAAAAAAAGCTATACAAAATTTGTGTGCATACATTTTTTGTATCTTTGGGTAGTATTATGTGCAAAAAGTTAATTAATACAAAACCACAGAATGTAAACTATTTAAAAATGTGTACATACCACCCATGATTGGCAGCAAGATATGCCAATGCGACATCATTATATCGGAAAGGGAATTAATTCAGTCATCTCAAAGTAAATGGATTGAGCCAACATGGCATGGCCCAGTGATAATTAAATTTTCTTAATTATCTACATAGCTATAACTTTGAAAATCAAAACACTTAATGAGGAATGTTGTACTGATAATAAGTTTGAAGGGCTGATTCTTCATTTAAAGGGTATACTGAAATTGTTTCACAAACTATTTTGCACATAATTTTAATTAATATACACTATAGTACAAGTCACATGGGTCATGTATGTGCATTTACTCATTTTAAATTAAGTATAAATTGTTCTTTTAAAATGAAAACTTATTTTCTTTAACCATAATTTAAAACTAACTTTTTTAACCACTTAATGTCATATTTCATAATTCATTTCAATCTTGATTTATGATCAGCACATTAGCTGTCATCAAGAAACCTCCAGATGGAAATTATCAATCTCTACAGTCGTTTATAATGGCGGCCATATACCTAACTTGGGTCAAAACAAGAGCGTGTCAAGTGTAATTGTCACATTCAAGGGTTGTATGAATTTGTTTATCGTTATGGATAGCTTTCATTGTAACACAACGCACTATATTCAATCCAGATCGTACTGGATCATACCTTTAGGTTCATTTTGTCAAAAAATGTCTACTTCAACTTTGATTTTAATTTATGTACCTCTCAGGGCATCTAAATAATGACCTTTCAAAGGAATATGTATGTATACAAATCCAAATGAAGTGTAGAATCAAATTCTAAAAAATGACACCCATTACTGATATAGTCTGTGTTGAATACCTACATGACCTGTGTGTACTATCATGTGGAAACATATTGTATTATTTTTTTAATATTTTTTGGGGGGGGATTTGTTTCATTTCCATTGCAATCATTTGTGGTGATATTGTAACTTTAAACAGAAGAAGGCATTCCTTAACTATTTTCCATTTGCAGAAACAGATTGGCATTAAAATGGCAAAACAGAAAATTGGTAAAATATTAATGTGCAATTTACTTAAAGTACAAATTCATAACAAAAATGTACATATTTTGACAGGAGGTCCTAAATGATGAAAATTTTCATTTATACCTATCTGATGAAAGTTTGATTATTTAAATGATTTGAACAGGTAATGTTTGCAGCAGTGGCAATTTGATTTGGTTCCATCATTCTTCTGTCATTTCTTCCAGCCATCCCAAGAAGCTTGTTTGCAAGATAGTTAATAGGTCATACAACATAGAGGAATACAATTTGATTGGCTTTATTTATGTCGACTACTCATTTTCAGGTCATTTCTGCAGTTTTTCAGATGTTTATAAATTTTTATACATTTTTTTATTTTTGACTCTTTGGAAAGGAGATGTAACTTATTTTTGACACTACAAAATATGATTACAGTCGACTCCGGTTAACTGCACACCCTCGGGCCCATCACAAGACCGTGCAGTTATCCAGAGTGTGCAGTTAACCGATGTGCAGTTAAGTGGAGTTGACTGTAGTAGAGGTAGATGACCTGAATTAGATTTTTATGACATTTTAACAGTTTGTACACATTTTAACTTTAGGGACTTAGACATTTTGGTCTGCAAGCACAAATCTAGTGGTATTTTATAAACTGAATGGTAACTGAATGAAGCACAAGTAAGATAAAATCATTTCTTTACTTTCCATAGACCAGGACCGACTGATGTGCTGATGACCTCAATGCAGTCAGAAGTCGTCATCAAAACAGTAAGATATTCTTTATAATTTAGGTAAATTTTAAAGAATACTCCGATAAAAACCAATTTTGTAATTGTAGATAATTTGAAGAGCTCAATCTTTGAAGAAATACAGTTTGTCTTGCAGCTTTTTATCGATTGGTGTAAAACTTTTTACGTTATATGGTTGTCATTTAAAAATGCAGATATTGATAAAAACTTTATCATCCGTTAATTTTTTTAGAATCTGCTGCCCACTTTGACTTGTCTCCTTCCTGGGTTAGAAGTGGGGTGCTCCAGAGGCAAGGATCTATTTATTTGAGCCACTTGCTCACCATTCCTTGAGTTTTCATTGCCATTATACTATATCATCAGCAACATTTATTGGAGTTACGGTCCTTGTTTTTGACCTGAAGAGACAGCCATAAATTAGCTGAATATTTATATAGATGAAAGATTTTATACACGGCTGCTAGAAAATATTTCTTGTATATCTTATATTTTCTTCTTTCACTACTTGGTGTATGTCAGCAGCTGAGGGAAAAATCTGCCATATCTGTTGAGAACCTCCTGCGATGTTTGAACTGTGGTCGTATGATTCGCATGCCAAACTTTGCCAGTATGACTCTCCCATCTGAAGACCAAGCAGAGCCAGAGTTCAAATGGAATCAGGGCGATACCATTCATCCGAAAGAATTTGTCTGTCAGGTCAGTAAACTGGAATTGATGATCATTTCAGTATTGAAGAATTCTTTGGTTGGGTGGATTGGATAATTTCATTAATTTGAAGTCATTTTTCTGTTAAAAAAGTTAACAAGTACAGGAGAATATCAACACTAATTCCTAAATATTGGTAGAACTCACTTGTCCAGGAAATGCTGTAGTGTAACTTGGAACAGTGGAATAATAGAACAAAAAGTAGTATCAGGTGTCAAATCTGACAAGGTCAAACCATATTTCCACACCATTCTGTGAATGCATCTCTAATTATAATATTATGATTTCTGGATTGCTGAGGAAATTACATGACCACTAGAGTGCATCAGACATTCTATTCAAAAGTTGCCATTTAGATTCCTTCAAAATATTCTTAGACAGCGCAAACACAGAGTCTCTTCCATAGTAAAGTATCTCTCTGTTCTTTGACCAAATAAATGGTACTATTCATGCTGTGTTTTGGAATGCTTGTATTTGTTTCCACCTTTACAGAGTCGAAGCAACACATTAAGGCAGTTGTTTTTAAACTTTTTCATCATGACCCAACATTTATGTCATTTAGCTAGATTTTTCGTAAGATCTTTAATATTGCAATCCGTTGGAATCAGCATGGCAACCCAGTGCATTATCTTATGCAACCCAGTATTGGGTTGTTAAACTGTAGTATGGCAACCCAGTGCATTAAGGTATTCAAAACATTTTGTTTGCATTAATTGATATACAACTTGTGACATTTTGTTTTGATTTATTTTCCAATTTTTGTTTTTGTTTTGACAGTTGTCCTATGATCTAGGAACATTCTATTTCTACCAGGAAGCATATACACAAGCTCTTGAGATGTTTAAAAAGACAAAGGAGGCCTTAGCACAGGTATGAGTATTTCTGTCTATTAGTTTGCAGAGTATCTAATTTGTCTTTAAGTATGTCCTTGTATACTTGTACCAATGAACAGTGGTAATGAACCATCTCCGAGTATGTCCTGTATATACTTGTACCATCAATTATCAGTGGTAATGTACCATCTCTGAGCATGTCCTGTGTGTGTATGTAAGTGTGTGTGTGTGTATATATATATATTTGTACCCATGATCAGTGGTAATGTACAATCTCTGATCATTTGATGTATATACTTGTACCCATGATCAGTGGTAATGTGCCATCTCTGATCATGTCCTGTTTATTCTTGTACCCATGATCAGTGGTAATGTGTCATCTCTGAGCGTGTCCTGTTTATACTTGTACCCATGATCACTGGTAATGCACCGTCTCTGAGCATGTCCTGTTTATACTTAACCTATGATCACTGGTAATGAATCCTCTTTATTAGCCCACCATAATTCAGTGCATATCAAATTATGATGCCATGTCATTCTGCTTGTCTGTTCTGTTTGATTTCCATACAATAGATCAAGGTCCCCAGTATCTACCCTTACCAAACTTTTGGGGTAGCTTGCATTTCAGGTAGGAAGGTCCCCAGTATCTACCCTTACCAAACTTTTGGGGTAGCTTGTATTTCAGGTAGGAAGGTCCCCAGTATCTACCCTTACCAAACTTTTGGGGTAGCTTGCATTTCTGGTAGGAAAGGAGCCTGTCTGCTTTAAGGTCAAATGGTAAAAGGTTCAAGGTCATTGTGAATGAAGAAAACGAAAAATCATTTCAACAGAAAACTTTAACTATTTTGTCAGATACCTTAACCAAACGAATTTATATAATGGCCTGTTGTCTGTCCTCAAAGTCTATCAGTTTGCACAACTGTTTTATTGCTACTCTTCATTAGCTACTTAAAAAAATTGCCATGAAACAGTACACACACATTCATCCTAAGGTCTAGGTAATTATTGTGCTGCTAAGACATCCAATAGACCACCATTGTTTCTGCTTGATCCTAAATGAAAATGTGGCCATCTTGAAAATCTTGTTATTGCTATTCCTGTTGAATGGATGGTGATATTTACATAAGAGTTTCACTAAAAGACATCATGGTTGGTGTTTAACGAAACTGGTGCCAATCTTTCAGCCAGCATGGACAGAATGGCAGCCATCTTGAAAATTGTTGCATTGCTTCTTCTGAACATAAAGTCATAATGACAGGACTTTTTCATCAGAAGACATCTTATGATGTCTGGTTGAGCCAGATATGGTTTAGTTGGACATTCAGTATGGACTAGTTGAACATTCAATATTGACACCACAGTGGCCATCTTGAAACTCATTTTTTATATTATGAACAGTTAAATATTCCAATGTACTGTAACATTGATGAAGGGAGACTAAAAAATACTGCTCACACTATATTATGAACATTTCAGTTAAATGTTCCAGTGTACTGTAACATTGATGAAGGGAGACTAAAAAAAACTGCTCCCACTATATTATGAACATTTCAGTTAATGTTCCAGTGTACCGCGGCATCAATGAAGGGAGACTGCAATAACTACTCACACTATATTATGTACATTTCAGTTAAATGTTCCAGTGTACTGTAACATCGATGCAGGGAGACTCAATGGCTACTCTGTAGCCAGTAGTACATTTGTGGGTAACGATGAGTCTCTACCAACACAGACAGCTAGTTTATATGACAGGGCGGAGGAGTGTAGAAGAAATGACTACAAGGTAAGTCATCTGGTTTATTAGTAGATAGCCTCAATAAGTCATCTGGTTTATTAGTAGATAGCCTTAATAAGTCATCTGGTTTATTAGTAGATAGCCTCAATGATAAAGTAACAGTTTGTACATATATTGAAATATGTAGTCTCCTTGGGAATAGTAACAGTTTGTACATAGACTGAAATAAGTGGTGATAATAGTAACAGTTTGTACATAGACTGAAATAAGTGGTGATAATAGTAACAGTTTGTACATAGACTGAAATAGGTAGTGATAATAGTAACAGTTTGTACATTGACTGAAATAGGTAGTGATAATAGTAACAGTTTGTACATTGACTGAAATAGGTAGTCTCCATGGGAATAGTAACAGTTTGTACATAGACTGAAATAGGTAGTGATAATAGTAACAGTTTGTACATAGACTGAAATAAGTAGTGATAATAGTAACAGTTTGTACATAGACTGAAATAAGTAGTGATAATAGTAACAGTTTGTACATAGACTGAAATAAGTAGTGATAATAGTAACAGTTTGTACATAGACTGAAATAGGTAGTCTCCTTGGGAATAGTAACAGCTTGTACATCGACTGAAATAGGTAGTGATAATAGTAACAGTTTGTACATAGACTGAAATAGGTAGTCTCCATGGGAATAGTAACAGTTTGTACATAGATTGAAATAGGTAGTGATAATAGTAACAGTTTGTACATAGACTGAAATAGGTAGTGATAATAGTAACAGTTTGTACATAGATTTAAACAGGTAGTCTCCTTGGGAATAGTAACAGTTTGTACATAGACTGAAATAGGTAGTGATAATAGTAACAGTTTGTACATCGACTGAAATAGGTAGTGATAATAGTAACAGTTTGTACATAGACTGAAATAGGTAGTCTCCATGGGAATAGTAACAGTTTGTACATAGATTGAAATAGGTAGTGATAATAGTAACAGTTTGTACATAGACTGAAATAGGTAGTGATAATAGTAACAGTTTGTACATAGACTGAAATAGGTAGTCTCCATGGGAATAGTAACAGTTTGTACATAGATTGAAATAGGTAGTGATAATAGTAACAGTTTGTACATAGATTTAAACAGGTAGTCTCCTTGGGAATAGTAACAGTTTGTACATAGACTGAAATAGGTAGTGATAATAGTAACAGTTTGTACATCGACTGAAATAAGTAGTGATAATAGTAACAGTTTGTACATAGATTGAAACAGGTAGTGATAATAGTAACAGTTTGTACATAGATTTAAACAGGTAGTCTCCATGGGAATAGTAACAGTTTGTACATAGACGGAAGTTGTAAGTTAACATTGTTGGCTGTTGTTAGTCTAGGTATAAAAGATGATGGTAATTATGAAATAAGGGTTATTCTGTATTAATATATTTAGAGAAGGGGAAGACACTTATCATTTTTTTTAGTCATGTGATTTGAAAATATTATTTATTTAAAATTTCTTTATTTATTGGCTTATTACTATCAGTTCTTTGGTGTTGGTGATATTGCACCCAAAAAATTCACATTCCCCTTGGCTCTCCATAGGAAGATTAAAGTTGGATTGACATAAGGCAACACACGCAACCTCAATTATTCAGATTTACAAATTGACCATGGGCAAATAGGATATGTTTTGGTTGTGCTTATTCAGCGCTGCTATGACTAAATAATTACATTTTAATTTACTTTGTGTCGGAGATTTCTGATAGTGAGAGCAAGGGTATTGTGTTAGAAAATACACCATGAAGCTACCATAAGAAACAAAAAAACATTAATGTATTTCCAGTAGGCAGGTGTATTTCATTTTTGTGGTTCTAATATTATGTATTAAGGAGTCAGTTGATAATTGTACATCGGGTATTGCATTAGAAAATGCATCATGAAGCTAACATAAGAGACAAAAAACATTAATGTATTTATAGTAGGCAGGTGTATTGCATCTTTCTGGTACTAATATTATGTAATTGAGAGTCAAATGATATTTATATACGACTTTTTCGGTTAGTCATTGTTTTATATCATATGTACAAAAGTTGAATAAGCTGTATATTTTCAGGGTTTTATTGATATCCTGATAGAAGACAACCTCAAGCAGGAGTTAAGTTCTTCCTATCGCAGTGATATTGAGGATGACCTGGCTTCTCGTGAAGAGTTAGTAGTATTATGTCTTCATTAATAATAGTGATAGTGAATGTAGATTTGGTAAAAACAGTATTTTTCATAGCAAACACTTCAAATTCCTTGTTGTTGACCGGTATTACTAGAAATATGTGAATTGAACACTTATGCACATACATCCCTTTTGCTTGAATGACTGGTATGCAAAATTTTGCCAAAGAGTGACAGATGGACAGAGGGATGGGCATATTTATATAGTATGTCCATGCAACATTGCTATAGAGGCATGTGTACAGAGTATGCCTATTCAACATTGCTATAGAAGCATGTGTACAGAGTATGCCTTTTCAACATTGCTATAGAGGCATGTGTACAGAGTATGCCTGTTCAACATTGCTATAGAGGCATGTGTACAGAGTATGCCTTTTCAACATTGCTATAGAGGCATGTGTACAGAGTATGCCTTGCTATAGAGGCTTGTGTACAGAGTATGCCTTTTCAACATTGCTATAGAGGCATGTGTACAGAGTATGCCTATTCATCATTGCTATAGAGGCATGTGTACAGAGTGTGCCTATTCAACATTGCTATAGAGGCATGTGTACAGAGTATGCCTATTCAACATTGCTATAGAGGCATGTGTACAGAGTATGCCTATTCAACATTGCTATAGAGGCATGTGTACAGAGTATGCCTTTTCAACATTGCTATAGAGGCATGTGTACAGAGTATGCCTTGCTATAGAGGCATGTGTACAGAGTATGCCTATTCAACATTGCTTTAGAGGCATGTGTACAGAGTATGCCTATTCAACATTGCTATAGAGGCATGTGTACAGAGTATGCCTATTCAACATTGCTGGAGTTAAATGTGTACAGAGGGCATATTCATAAATTGGACTTATTCCACAGCATATATTATGCAAACAATTACTTTTTAAAGATGTATTGAACTTTGAACTTTGACCCTGATTGACCATAATATAATGTGGTGATGAATCATTATATATAGCTGTTTTTCTCAAACTAATATGCAGACCACAGGTGTTCCACAAGGACCATTCAGGTGGTCCATGGAATGGTTGCAATAGTTTGCAATCGGTACAGTCACTGTTACTAAAGATCATTAAGTGGTCCATCAAGACCTTCAGCAATGTTAAAGAGTTTGAGAACCATTGATTTATAGTGTTGCTGGAAATTATAAGTAAAATGGTTCAAGTAAACTTGGACCTAATTGTACTAAAAGTATTTTTATTTGGTACCCTAATTGCTAGCCTAGAAGTCATGATATACTGGCTTCTGTATACTTAACAGCCTATGTTGCTCAATGTTGCATTCTTTTGTTATTTTGTAAAACCATTTATTTTGCACGTAGATGATGTAACCCTAAATGAGTTCCCACTTTTAGAATTCATCACAGTGAAATGTGTTTGTTATGAGTGAATTTCATTTGAAATAAGAAGGAATAATGAAACATGTAATCAAGTCATAAATGTTAATTACATGTAATCAAGTCATAATTGTTAATTACATGTAATCAAGTCATAAATGTTAATTACATGTAATCAAGTCATAATTGTTAATTACATGTAATCAAGTCATAATTGTTAATTACATGTAATCAAGTCATAATTGTTAATTACATGTAATCAAGTCATAAATGTTAATTACATGTAATCAAGTCATAATTGTTAATTACATGTAATCAAGTCATAATTGTTAATTATATGTAATCAAGTCATAATTGTTAATTACATGTAATCAAGTCATAATTGTTAATTACATGTAATCAAGTCATAAATGTTAATTACATGTAATCAAGTCATAATTGTTAATTACATGTAATCAAGTCATAATTGTTAATTACATGTAATCAAGTCATAATTGTTAATTACATGTAATCAAGTCATACTTGTTAATTACATGTAATCAAGTCATAATTGTTAATTACATGTAATCAAGTCTTAATTGTTAATTACATGTAATCAAGTCTTAATTGTAATCAAGTCATAATTGTTAATTTGCTTGAAATTAATTAGATCCTGGTATAAAATAAGGTGTACATTGTAATTAGCACTAATACATGTATACCTTGATGATCTCATCAATGTAATTAGCACTAATACATATATACCTTGATGATCTCATCAATGTAATTAGCACTAATACATGTATACATTGATGATCTCATCAATGTAATTAGCACTAATACATATATACCTTGATGATCTCATCAGTGTAATTAGCACTAATACATATATACCTTGATGATCTCATCAATGTAATTAGCACTAATACATATATACATCAGTATCATTTAACATACCATGGATTTAAAAGATTATATCAGATATATTTTCTAATGATATATTATAAAGTTTCTTCAACCATGATTTCAGTTTGACCCACCTGTTTATACAAGTCAGTATATGCAACGTTGTTCGAGGTGTGATGGAGGGCAAGGCATTCGTGTCAGTTATAGCTGACGTTCTTGAGGATGCTGACACAACAATTATGAAATTTATACTCAGGGTAAGTGAATTGATTCACATGGTATTTTGTGTATTTAGCAGGTATATGATGATATTTTAACAGTTTGAAGAGTGTGTGTGATTTGGATATTTAACGTAGCTTTATCAATTTTTCAGTCATATTGCTACAATGTCTGCAGTGAGGCAGTTTATTGTGATGTCTAGCACTGGAGTATCATGCCGAAGGCATGTAGCATGATGTCCCACCCAGTCACATTATCCTGACACTAGGCCGACCAGTCCTAACATTAGTACCATTTTTGTAAGTCATTGGTATGACTCGGCCAGTGATCAAACTCATGACCTCCCACTTCTGCAGCAGACACTCTAACCACTAGGCCACCAGAGTGGTTTAGTTTGCATAGTGAAAGTTGTCTATCAAGGACATATTCTCATTCAACGAGATCCCATGTAGGTCTGAGAGATATTATGTGGGTCTGAGAGATCCCATGTAGGTCTGAGAGATCTCATGTGAGTCTAAGAGATCTCATGTGGGTCTGGGGGCCCCAACTGACTGAGTGGTCTAAAGCGTTCTCTGTTACAGATCACTGCCATCTCACTTCAGTCTGTGTTGGTTCAAATCTCAGATCCGGCCAATGTGGGTATTTGAGAAAGCTTGCCAATAGCTTCTCATGGGTCGGTGGTTCTCTCCAGGGGTTTCCTGTGTTCTTCCTCCATTATTAATACTGGCTGCCATGTATAGTCTATTGTTTGCTGAAAAAGGGCGTTAAACCCTACAACAACAATAAAATTATGTGGGTCTGAGAGATCTATGCCATATGAGAATCTGGTAAAATGCTTTAACAGTTGTTGTTACCAACATGAGGTGAAATTGCAGAAAATATGCATGTCAGAATCATCTACTATTTTGTTGGGTGTTTAGCAGAAGATACTTAACTTAAAATTGCAGAAGCAATAAAAATTGGGCCGTTTAGTATTTCAACAGACAGGAGTAGTTATTTTGATAACAAAACGTTGTACCCAGTCTGTGTAAGAGACTTTGACAATGAAAAGGGCAAAGTCAGAGATCTCTTCTTTCGTTACCAAAATTAACAGTAGATTCCACTGGAAAAATTGTTTTGTTTGATAATGCTTTGAATAAAATTATGTTGGCAGAACTGTATGGGTTTTTCAGCTGATAATGCATCAGTGATGACTGAAATTCATAAAGGAGATGCATTCTATATTTTAAAAAATGTCTCCATCAGTGTACATATCAGGTTGTCCCTGTCATTGTTGCACCATGCTGCAGAAAAGGCTGCTGATAAATTAGGAGAACCCCTGAAGTATCAAGTTGGCATTCTACCTGACAATGTACTTTATATGGACACAGTTGATTTTTTTCCATCTTATTTCCCAGCTAAAAGATCTAATAACTGGAAGATGAATATTTTCTCTTCTTTGTCAGGCTATGAAAGGAATATTGGTTCTTTACCATTCTAATGCTGACTGTGAGAGATTGTTCAGTATTGTTAACAAAAATAATAATAAATTCAGATCTAGTCTCTGTAACTCAGCACTTAGTACTCTACTGGTGTGCAAAATATTCATAATCTCAGCTGATACAAAGTGTTTTGAAGTACAATATGAGTTGTTAAAGCTCAAAGGCATTATAGACAAAAACTTGAAGCAGTAATTGATGCTAAATGACTAGAGGGATAAGTAAATCATTTTGTAAATATGCTTATTGAATTTTTATCATGTTATATGTGGATTATTCTTTTAATGCTTGGATTACTCTTTTATTCCACTTGCATTACACTTTTTCCTTGCCAGGGGTTGGCATGTATGTATTAAAACAAAACTCCATCGACATCCACGTGTGTACTTTTTAAAATTCATTAGAGAAAGGTGAAACTGGATTGGTGAAAGGATTGGCATGGCAGAGTTGATCTTTCAGTGAATATCCACCTTAGATTCTTTTTATTCCCCTTCCTTCAATGTTGATAGATCAAGGATCTCGAGATTTTCAGCATTAAAGAACCTATACTATACAGTGAGAGATTTCTCCAACAAAATGTTACCCTTGTGAATGCAACATGAAATCGTGGATTCTTGACACTTCTTTATATAACAAGTGAGTAACATGGACATGAATTATTGAATGCCATTTCAATTAAAAAAATGTGCTCAATGGTTGGTCATGTGAAACTGTAGTGCTACTTTAATATTAAAAAAAATTAAGGGGTTCATCATTTTTTTTCATTTATGAGCAGTATGGATGTGTCCATTTTGAAAGGCTTTCTTTTTTTAAATGGTCACTGACAGATATTCACTAAGAGAGTATCCCTTTATGTTGAGACATTCCTTTAGACAGGTTCCTCTTATACGGAGATGGCTTCTAAAATGAGTATTCATATAGTCCATTTTTTAATGTGGATATGTTTACTAAGATAGATGCCTCAGTATGGAGAAGACAGGTGGTCACTATATGGAGATGTTCACTAAGACAGGTTGCTTCAAGTGTGGGGAAGACAGGTTTCCATTATATGGAGATTGCCACTAAAATGTTTCCTATTTCCAGAGGTGACCACTAATACATTTTGTGTTGTAATTGGTCATACTACATCATTTTAGCAGCAGAGAGGGTGAACCCTACAACTTTCCGAGCGTCGATTCGGAAATCTGAGGCTTCTGCCAAATAGTAAAAAAAATGGCGTCTATTCGATAAAATAAGATTTCCTTATATACGCCAACGTCGTTGTCATCCACCCTCTCTGCTGCTAGTGATTTCATCACTGGGTTAACAAAAATCATTTACGATTTCAACCGAAAATTTGATCGAGTCCGATACGATATCGTGTCCGAGGATCATGTAAATTTATTGTTACAAATCCATGCGGGGTTGACTGAGCATAACTAAAGAAATTTTTAAATTGATTGAAGTCCATATCGGAACACCATGTCTGCCAAATATTTCGTAGCGTATGTGTATCAACGCCGTTAAACACAGCAAGAATATTACAGTTATCTCTGATCACTTTTGGAATCTGAGTGTAGCGTTGAGTGACATATATCACATCAGTGTTTTTGTGACGCCCCCGGGAAAATATTCTAGCTGGGTTTTTTTGATTGTCTAACATCACATCGTCGTATACGACTAAATTGTTAATGCTCCCATCAAGGTCATCCACGGATGGCGCCTCGTCAATATCAGTTATAAAATCAATGGTATTCTCACCTTTAATTTCTGATGCATTCTCGTTAAAATCCTTTAACACTTCATAGCATCGTTGATCATCTACGCTAGGGGCAATTAAATACAACTTATCCCACTTCATCCATCTCATTATTAAATTGAGCAACAATTGCGTTTTACCGGATCCAGATGGCCCGATTATAATTGCACGGATAGAGTTTGGTAGCGCTGCATGATGCTTAACTGGTTCTCTTATTTTAGTCGCTGAAAAATCAATTATATTCATATCTCTATACATAAATTATGGATCTATATTGTGTGAAGTGTAAAACGCGTACTAGCACAAATGATGTGACGACGGTTACAACTAAAAATAACAGATCAGCACTAACTGGTAGATGTGCAACATGTGGTATAAAAAAGTTTAGATTTATTTCTACAAAATCAAAGATTTTACAATCCGGAGATGTTTTAAAAAAAAACGAGGAGGTGATATTGCAGCCAAATTGACAAAACTCCCAGGAACACCGTGGGCAAAGTACCCCGGAGAAAAGCACCTTCCAGGATATAGCTATTGTGGTCCCGGAACACGATTAGATATCAGACTTGATGATCAAAATCAACCCCGACCCGGTGAAGAACCAATAAACGCCATTGATAAGGCCTGTCACCTTCATGATGTTGCTTATAAAAGCAGCAACCTGCAAAACAGGCATCTCGCGGATGTGAAATTAATTCATGCGTTAAATGCTATTCCTGATAAATCTTTTAAAGAAAAGTTGGCTTCGTGGTTGGTAAAATCAGCTATGAAAGGCAAATTGATGATGGGTGCTGGTAATTGAAAATGCTAGCATTTTAATATGGAATCAATTTATTATTCCCCAAGAGGATACTGGAGGGGTAAATCAGCAGTCCATAAACTCGCTAGCGCTGCAAAAGTGAAAAAAACTACAGCGGCGGATTGGTTATCCAAACAGGCACTATGGCAAATTTATCTACCACCACCTAAACAAATTCAATTCTCGCATTTTGATGTGACCGCTCCTAATGAAGTTCATCAGGCTGATATATTATTTCTGCCACATGATCGTGGTTACAAATACGCGTTAACCGTAGTTGATATTGCAAGTCGATACAAAGAAGCAGAACCGTTAAAAACAAAATCAGCCACTGAAGTTGCTTCTGCATTTGAAAGGATTTATCGACGAGGTCCTCTGCACTGGCCGAATCTATTGCAGGTTGATCCTGGCAAGGAATTTCAAGGCGCTGTTTTATCTACAATGAAAAATCATAATGTCACCATACGACGAGGGCATACTGCGCTACATCGTGATCAGGCCATTGTAGAACGATTTAATCGGACGATTGCTGAGCGGTTATTTGGATATCAATACGCAAAAGAATTCATTCAAGAAAAGCGATCCCGTGAATGGGTCAAAAGGTTACCAGCTGTGATTACTGCACTGAATAACGAGATTACTAGAACAATCAACATGAAACCTATCAACGCGATTAAAAAGAAGTCAATACCCGTACAACCACAAAAAGATTTCCCTAGAAACGCTAGCGTTTCCCAACCAATTCTTGGTAGTAATGTCACTGTTAGGTACTTATACGAACCAGGAGAGCTTGAAGGGGGTAGAAAAAGGGCTACTGATCCTATTTGGAGCGTCACTACGCATAAGATATCTAGTATAACACGATCAACTGGTAGACCAGCAATCTATAAACTGGATTCAACTGCTCCTCAGCGAGGATTTACTCGACAACAACTACAGGTTATTCCCGAGGATACTCAATTGCCACCGCATGGTCTTAATTAGCACCCGATGCCAGAGGCATTGTGCTTTCACCCCGGCGTCTATTGCACTCAAGACAAGTCAACATCACATTATTTCTGACATGACCGAGATTGTTATTTTTTCTGTCTACGGTGAATTGGCGAGGATCCTTATCCGAATACTGCCAACGCATTATACAATTGCAACTCGCGCAGTGATTATTCTGTTGTTTCTTCAAAGTGATTATTAATTTAGCATCAATATCAAATTCTCGTTGTTTTTTTTTGTCCTGTTGTTTGTAACCGGAGAGTTTTTTATTAATGATGCTAACATCAATATCACTTATTGTTGTGTCATTATCATCACCAATGATTTCATCATCGCCACCTGACTCTGTCATGACGACAATTCTTCGAAGCTGATTTATTCTTCGTACTCTGGATACTGCGAGATAGACTAAATTCGACCATTCGATGCGATTATCTACCATCCAAACAATTGTATCCGATATAGTCAATCCCTGTGAAGAGTGTATTGTTGCTGCGTATCCTAGCGTCCATGGGGATTTATTAGCACGCAATGCATCTTCAACGACATTGATATCAACCAGCACAATATCATTTAACACGAGAATCTGCTTTTCACTTCCTGACTTTGTCAGGCTTGGAATATCAACTTCTATATTCTGCTTTCGTGTATCCGAAGGCCTATAACACAACGGTACTGGAAGCGTTGCAAATTTTTCTTTATGCAATTCAAATAACTTCATCTGAAGTGTGTCTCTGACTATTTTTCTACTTGCTACTATCAAATCATTTGGTCTCCACGTTTCCCAGAAATCATTCATAGGAGTTTCTGAAATTATTTCACGCGCTATTTCGCATTGGATTTTATCCGGTTGTAATCTAAGCAGTGCTTTGAACTCGCGTAATTGTTCATCAAGTGATCTATGGTCGGTATTAATTTCTTCATAATAGTCTACAGAACCCTTTAGCCATTCATGTGGAGATCCACCGACAAATGGTGGTGGTTGGCCGTGATCACCGCACATGACGACTTTTGTGTTTTTGTTTAACAACCACTCAAGAAATGTTTTTAATACATCTAATGACACTGTGCATATTTCATCCCAAATTATGATTTCAGGAATGAATTTATCACCCATACGCTCAGGAGTCCATTTGTCACCTTTCCATCGAAAAAAACTATGGTAAGTGCAAGCATTTACCCCTCGCTGTATCATCTCTCTGGCGAGTCTGTGAGTCGGTGTTAACACAATCATGTTAGTAGAAATACAAGTATTTCCACCACCACGATATAATTCAATTGCACGAGTTGTCTTTCCTGACCCACCACAACCGTTTAAATAAACTGTCTTGTATCTACATATTGGATCAGATACCGGTGGTGCATTAGAAAATTCTGATTGAATCTCATCACATTTTAAGTACTTTTCATCCATGGCAACGTCTGCGGATTCACAATACTCATGTAGCATCTCCTTTTTAAATCGCCAACGCCCCCACGCTTCCTCCGGATCTGTGAATGCCGCTACAGCTGATTTGTACTTATTGTGTATATACATCGAATCAGTGGCTACTCTAACCGCGGTATTAGGAAATCTATTTATCATCGAAAATAGATTAATGCAAGCATAGGCTAGCATTGAACTTCTCAAATGTGTGTACTGGGAATTATATCCATCACAGTAGGTAACAACCGTACCTAATTTCTCACCATTGGATAGAAAAGCATCCTTACGGGATACAAGTTTTCCCTGTTTCGTTAAATCCGTTACAAGAAAATCGTATTCAGCGACATCTATGATCAACCGCGAAGAGTATTTTGCGTTGTCGTATCGTCCACCCTGGGTAAATTTACCGATTATTCTTCGTCCAAAATCTTTTGCTTGTTCTTTTTTAATTTCAAATAACTTCTTAGACCAATTCATGATTTGTTCTTCTGGAAACTGTTTTCGTAGTTCGTTGATTATTCTATCTAGATCGGGTTGTGGTAGCCAAACTTCTTTCTGAGCTCGATAGCATATAATAGCCTCGGAAACAATCAACGATATCAGCATGCCACAATCAATCATATATCTCAATATCACTATTGGCATCCAGTGTTTTTCAGATAGGTGTCTACCAAGCCAAACATAACTACACGGATGTAACCCTGTAGCGAGTTCAAATGATATCACACGAGCGAATCCGGTTAAATCAAAATCAGGCAATGGTCCATTAATCGCAACACGAGTCATTTCATGCGTGGGGTGTCCAAATCGTTTGAAGTACTCAGCGCATTCCCCATACCCGAGAAAACTTCCAGGATAACACGCGGATATATCAATTGAAATCATACCGTCACGATGGTATTTTGTATTCCACAGTCCTCCATGACCAAATTCGATGCAACTCAATTTAACGTCCTCGAGAAAATCACTTCGTGTTGGACGCCATGAGTTTTTTTCTCTTGCGAAGTGAGCTACCACTGATGGAATAGTAAAACTATCCGTGAGTAGTTTTTCATGGAAACTCTCCGGTGAAAAATCACTAGCGATTTTTCTCATTCTGTTATCTAATTCTTCAACGCGATATAATTCACCATTTGGTCTTACAAATTGATCAAATCCTGATTCGGAACCAGCACTACTAAGTAACCACACTGACACAGGATCATCTTTACACAACGCATGAATAGCATCAAATAATTTCTCTTCATAGAAAACATCCCCGGAAAATTCCCCGGAAAATTTCCGGGGGATATATTTCACGGTTCGTTCTCGTGGAAATACTGTTACCGCAGGTGTCCACGCGTGTTTGTTATGATCAATAATCTGTATTGGGGCTCCATTTTTGTTATATTTCGGTTCGTATAAAACCTCTCCGGTTATCGTCATAACTGTTATTGGAAATCTTAATAATGTTTCTAATTTAGCTATATCAGAAATCTTTGCACCGTGCTGTTTCACTGTCAGTTCCCATTCTGTTATTTTCCTACGTCGCAGATCAGTTAGTTTATTTCCTCGGGATGCATTTGTGAAGTGTTCCATTACCCGTGTTGCTACCCAATTGAGCCTTGACGAAGTCAATGGTGAATATTTCATAGGAGCTAGTTTTGCAATATCGGGTTTATCATTTAACGGATATATCCCATAAACGATTGCTGTTACGGGATAAGATCTCTCGTAGTATGGTTTGTCAATTCCAGTTAGAATTCCTGGTTTGGAATCTCTACTTACAATGACAGTTTTTTTATCCTTGAGGATTGGTTCAAATTTATCCTTAATAATCCATTTGCCTTCGACTTCGATAATGAATTTTATTCTGAAAAAATACTTCTGATTGGAATTGCTTTGTTGGGAATTGCTTTGCAATTTACCTTTGGATTTTCCACCTTTGGATTTCCATCTTTGAATTTCCCCTTTGGATGGAAATTGCTTTGCTTGAAATCCTTTGGATGGAAATTGCTTTGCTTGAAATCCTTTGGATTTCTCACCAAGGTGTGAAATTATCTCAGCTGCTCTTTTATCGTTCATAGTAGCATCGATGATGGGTACATTGACATCTTCATCAATAATTCGAAATGTCGACCAACAGTATGCTGCACCGTCTCGGTAGAATTCATTAAAACACTCCCTGATTTTACCAAGTATAGTTCTATCACCGATTAGACGTTTTGGTGTATCAGAGACTCTATCGAGATTGAATTTAGTATTTCTCCAAGGCTTAATTTTCGATAATCTTTGGAACTCCCTATCAAGATTGAATTTAGTATTTTTCCAAGGTTTGATTTTCGATAATCTTTGGAACTCCCTATCAAGATTGAATTTAGTATTTTTCCAAGGTTTGATTTTCGATAATCTTTGGAACTCCCTATCAAGATTGAATTTAGTATTTTTCCAAGGCTTAATTTTCGATAATCTCTTGAACTCCTCCATGTTATAATTAAAACAAGTATTTAAATAGAAAAATATAGTATAATGAATCACTGCAAGTGGCTAATGATTGGATCTACAACCCCGTGTAACAAATCATGCAGAAGCGAATTCTGTGGGTATCATATGCAAAGCGTGAGAAACGGTTCAAAAGGCCCTCTCGCATGCCTCCAATGTGGGGTGGGTGTTAGAGGAAAATCGCAATTATGCCTTGCTTGTGGGGGTAAACGATACAGGGAACTAAAACGCTACTATGACAAACGAATCATTGACTCCGTCATCCTTGATAAAATCAAGGACAAAGTAATAAAAACCCCTCAAGATTATATCCAGAGATTTATAATTAAAGCAGATAATAAATTAGACAAGTAGTATTATTATACAAATGAGCCAAGATTTCAGACCTCACCCAGTGCTTGCTAATTACGAAGCCTCTAGTGATGGTGTTGTCAGGCACCGCAGACTCAAAGAACCTGTTGGGTATCTGAATAATATGGGCTATTTGATGTTTTCAGCTGGGAGGAAGAAGTATCTCTGTCACAGAGCCATCTATGAAGCATTTTACGGATTAATCGAAGACGGTCTTGTGATTGATCACATAAATGGCGTGAAGACTGATAATTGTCTTGGGAATCTTCAAGCCGTCTCGCAGCGCGATAACCTTTTAAAAAGCAACGCTGGTAAGCACGCGAAACATCCCAAGGGTGTGAAATCGTTTGATTTAGAAAATAATGAAGAGAGAAGCTTTCAGTCGATAAATGCGGCTGGAAAATATTTCGATATTTGCAGTACTTCCATTCGATTTGTTGCTGAAAAAATCATTAAAACATCTCTGTCTAAAAAAAATGGTCATAAAATAAAGTTCGTATACACTGAAACTATTTAAGGGAGATAAATCCTTTATGGATAAATCCGCACTACAATTCACACCCTACCTACTAAGTTCCCTTGTATTATGACGTCAAAGGAATTTGTCGCCTGCTATATTACCTGTACTTGACTAGGTGCGCCCACGTGACTGTAATGGAGATATAATGCATGAGTTTTCGATAGAGAATAAAACTTTTTATTGTCACTTGTGGGCTAAAACTGCATTATTAGTTTTATTTATCTACATATCTCATGTGTGGGGTGGGTAGCAGCAGAGAGGGTGAATCCTACAACGTTTTTAGACAAAATTTTGATTGAATCCTTAAAACGAGCCTTCCTACGATCAAAAAAAAATGTCAGGGGCAAACCCTACAACGTTTTCAGACAAAAAATTGATTGAAATCTCCCTACGAAATCATTTTAACTAAAAAAATGAAAACGATTTTTTAATTAATTTTGGTCGCAACTTGTTGTCATCCACCCTCTCTGCTGCTAGTGATTTCATCACTAGTGATTTCAGTTCTGGGTTAACAAAAAATAATAAAATGATTTTAACCGAATATTTGATCTAGTCCGATACGATATCGTGTCCGAGGATCATGTAAATTTATTGTTGCGAATCCGTGCGGAGTCGACTGAGCATGACTAAAGAAATCTCTAAATTGATTGAAGTCCATATCAGAACACCATGTCTGCCAAATATTTCGTAGCGTATGAGTATCAACTCCGTTGAATACAGACAATAAATTGCAGTTATCTCTGATCACTTTTGGAACCTGAGTGTAGCGTTGAGTGACATATATCACGTCAGTGTTTTTGTGACGCCCACGGGAAAATATTCTAGCAGGATTTTTTTGTTTATCCAACATTATATCGTCGTACACGACTAAATTGTTAATATCTCCATCAATATCATCAATGCTCGGTGCTTCATCGATATCGGTTATAAAATCAATGGCGTTCTCACCCTTAATTTCTGATGCATTCTCGTTAAAATCCTTTAACACTTCATAACATCGTTGATCATCTACGCTAGGGGCAATTAAATACAACTTATCCCACTTCATCCATCTCATTATTAAATTGAGCAACAATTGCGTTTTACCGGATCCAGATGGCCCGATTATAATCATCCGGATAGAGTTTGGTAGCGCTGCATGATGCTTAATTGGTTCTCTTGTTTTAGTCGCTGAAAAATCAATTATATCCATATTTCTATACATAAATTATGGATCTATATTGTGTGAAGTGTAGAACGCGTACTGGCACAGATGATGTGACGACGATTACAACTAAAAATAACCGATCAGCGCTTTCTGCTAAATGCGTGCAATGTGGTACAAAGAAATTTAGATTTGTTTCTAAACCCAAGGAACCTTTAAAAAAAAACGAGGAGGTGATATCGCAGCCAAATTAGCAAAACTCCCTGGAACCCCATGGGCAAAATACCCCGGAGAAAAGCACCTTCCAGGATATAGCTACTGTGGACCGGGAACCAGACTTGATATCAGACTCAATAATCAAAATCAACCCAACCCCGGTGAAGAACCAATAAACGCCATTGATAAGGCCTGTCACCTTCATGATGTTGCTTATAAAAGCAGCAATCTGCAACACAGGCATCTAGCAGATGTGAAATTAATTCATGCGTTAAATGCTATTCCTGATAAATCCTTCAAAGAAAAATTGTCTTCATTTTTGATAAAATCGGCTATGAAAAGTAAATTGATGTTAGGTGCTGGTAATTAATAATATGGAATCAATTTATTATTCTCCGAGGGGATACTGGAGGGGTAACGCTGCAATCAATAAACTCGCTAGAGCTGCAAAAGTGAAAAAAACCACTGCGGCTAATTGGTTATCCAAACAGGCACTATGGCAAATTTATCTACCACCGCCTAAACAAATTCAATTCTCGCATTTTGATGTGACCGCTCCTAATGAAGTCCATCAGGCTGATATATTATTTCTGCCACATGATCGTGGTTACAAATACGCGCTAACCGTAGTTGATGTTGCGAGTCGATACAAAGAAGCAGAACCGTTAAAAACAAAATCAGCCACTGAAGTCGCTTCTGCATTTGAAAGGATTTATCGACGAGGTCCTCTGCACTGGCCAAATCTGTTACAAGTTGATCCTGGCAAGGAATTTCAGGGTGCAGTGTTATCTACAATGAAACATCATAATGTCACCATACGACGAGGGCATACTGCGCTACATCGCGATCAGGCCATTGTAGAACGATTTAATCGGACGATTGCTGAGCGGTTATTTGGATATCAATACGCAAAAGAATTCATTCAAGAAAAGCGATCCAGTGAATGGGTTAAAAGATTACCATCTGTGATTACTGCACTGAATAACGAGATTACTAGAACAATCAACATGAAACCTATCAACGCGATTAAAAAGAAGTCAATACCCGTACAACCACAAAAAGATTTCCCTAGAAACGCTAGCGTTTCCCAACCAATTCTTGGTAGTAATGTCATTGTGAGGTACTTATACGAACCAGGAGAGCTTGAAGGGGGTAGAAAAAGGGCTACTGATCCTATTTGGAGCGTCACTACGCATAAGATATCTAGTATAACACGATCAACTGGTAGACCTCCAGTCTATAAACTGGATTCAACTGCCCCTCAGCGGGGTTTTACTCGACAACAACTACAAGTGATTCCCGAGGATACTCAATTGCCACCGCATGGTCTTAACTAGCACCGTTGCGTCTATTGCACTCAAGACAAGTCAACATCACATTATTTCTGACATGACCGAGATTGTTATTTTTTCTGTCTACGGTGAATTGGCGAGGATCCTTATCCGAATACTGCCAACGCATTATACAATTGCAACTCGCGCAGTGATTATTCTGTTGTTTCTTCAAAGTGATTATTAATTTAGCATCAATATCAAATTCTCGTTGTTTTTTTTTGTCCTGTTGTTTGTAACCGGAGAGTTTTTTATTAATGATGCTAACATCAATATCACTTATTGTTGTGTCATTATCATCACCAATGATTTCATCATCGAGGACAATTCTTCGAAGTTGATTTATGTTTCGTACTCTGGATACTGCGAGATAGACTAAATTTGACCATTCGATGCGATTATCTACCATCCAAACAATTGTATCCGATATAGTCAATCCCTGTGAAGAGTGTATTGTTGCTGCGTATCCTAGCGTCCACGGGGATTTATTAGCACGCAATGCATCTTCAACGACATTGATATCAACCAGCACAATATCATTTAATACCAAAATTTGTTTTTCATTCTGTCCTGGAATATCAACTTCAATATTCTGTTTTCGTGTATCCGATGGCCTATAACAAAGGGGTACTGGAAGCGTTGCAAATTTTTCTTTATGCAATTCAAATAACTTCATCTGAAGTGTGTCCCTGACTATTTTTCTACTTGCAATGATCAAATCGTTTGGTCTCCACGCTTCCCAGAAATCATTCATTGGGGTTTCTGAAATCACTTCACGCGCTATTTCGCATTGGATTCTATCCGGTTGTAATCTAATTAGTTTCTTAAATTCTCGTAATCGTTCATCAAGTGATCTATAATCAGTGGTGATTTCTTCATAGTAGTCTACAAAACCCTTTAGCCATTCATGTGGAGATGCACCGACAAATGGTGGTGGTTGGCCTTGATCCCCGCACATGACGACTTTTGTGTTTTTGGTTAACAACCACTCAAGAAATGTTTTTAATACATCTAATGACACTGTGCATATTTCATCCCAAATTATGATTTCAGGAATGAATTTATCACCCATTCGATCAGGAGTCCATTTGTCACCCTTCCATCGAAAGAAGCTGTGATAAGTGCAAGCATTTACCCCTCGTTGTATCATCTCTCTGGCGAGTCTATGAGTCGGTGTTAGCACAATCATGTTAGTAGAAATACAAGTATTTCCACCACCACGATATAATTCAATTGCACGAGTTGTCTTTCCTGACCCACCACAACCGTTTAAATAAACTGTCTTGTATCTACAGATTGGATCAGATACCGGTGGTGCATTAGAAAATTCTGATTGAATTTCAATACGGTTACAACAAATATATTTATCATCCATGGCAACGTCTGCGGATTCACAATACTCATGTAGCATCTCCTTTTTAAATCGCCAACGCCCCCAATTTTCTTCGGGATCTGTGAATTTAGCTACAGCTGATTTGAACTTATTGTGTATATACATCGAATCAGTGGCCACTCTAACCGCGGTATTAGGAAATCTATTTATCATCGAAAATAGATTAATAGAAGCATAGGCTAACATTGAACTTCTTAAGTGTGTGTACTGGGAATTATATCCATCACAGTAGGTAACAACCGTACCTAATTTCTCACCATTGGATAGAAAAGCATCCTTACGGGATACAAGTTTTCCCTGTTTCATTAAATCCGCTACAATAAAATCGTATTCAGCGACATCTATGATCAACCGCGAAGAGTATTTTGCGTTATCGTATCGTCCACCCTGGGTAAATTTACCGATTATTCTTCTTCCGAGATCTTTTGCTTGTTCTTTTTTAATTTCAAATAACTTCTTAGACCAATTTATGATTTCTTCTTCACTGAAATCTGGAAACTGTTTTCTTAGTTCGTTGATTATTCTATCTAGATCGGGTTGTGGTAGCCAAACTTCTTTCTGAGCTCGATAGCATATAATAGCCTCGGAAACAATCAACGATATTAGCATACCACAATCAATCATATATCTCAATAGCACTATTGGCATCCAGTGTTTTTCAGATAGGTGTCTACCGAGCCAAACATAACTACACGGATGTAACCCTGTAGCTAATTCGAATGATATCACACGAGCGAATCCGGTTAAGTCAAAATCAGGCAATGGTCCATTAATCGCAACACGAGTCATTTCATGCGTGGGGTGTCCAAATCGTTTGAAGTACTCAGCGCATTCCCCATACCCGAGAAAACTTCCGGGATAACACGCGGCTATATCAATTGAAATCATACCATCACGTGAGTATTTCGTATTCCACAGTCCTCCATGACCAAATTCGACGCAACTCAATTTAACATCTTCGAGAAAATCACTTCGTGTTGGACGCCATGAGTTTTTTTCTCTTGCGAAGTGAGCTACTACTGATGGAATAGTAAAACTATCCGTGAGTAGTTTTTCATGGGAATTCTGCGGTGAAAAATCACTAGCGATTTTTCTCATTCTGTTATCTAATTCTTCAATGCGATATAATTCACCATTTGGTTTTACAAATTGATCGAATTCTTCATCACTTCTAAGTAACCACACTGACACAGGATCATCCTTACACAACGCATGAATAGCATCAAATAATCTCTCTTCATAGAAAACATCCCCGACGAACTCCTTCGGGATATATTTCACGGTTCGTTCTCGTGGAAATATTGTTACCGCAGGTGTCCACGCGTGTTTGTTATGATCAATAATCTGTATTGGCGCTCCATTTTTGTTATATTTCGGTTCGTATAAAACCTCTCCGGTTATCGTCATAACTGTTATTGGGAATCGTAATGATGTTTCTAATTTAGCTATATCAGAAATCTTTGCACCATGCTGTTTCACTGTCAGTTCCCACTCGGTTATTTTCCTACGTCGCAGATCAGTTAGTTTATTTCCTCGGGATGCATTTGTGAAGTGCTCCATTACCCGTGTTGCTACACAATTAAGCCCTGACGAATATTTCATAGGAGCTAGTTTTGCGATATCGGGTTTATCATTTAACGGATATATCCCATAAACCATTGCTGTTACGGGATAAGATCTTTCGTAGTATGGTTTATCAATGCCGGTTAGAATCCCTGGTTTGGAATCTCTACTCACAATGACAGCTTTTTTATTCTTGAGGATTGGTTCAAATTTATCCTTAATAATCCATTTGCCATCGACTTCGATAATGAATTTGATTCGGAAAAAATGCCGTTTTTCCCCAACACGTGAAATTATCACTGCTGCTTTTTCATCAGTCATGGTAGCATCAACAACACCATCAATTCGAAATGTTGACCAACAATAAGATGCTCCATCACGCTTGAATTCATTAAAACAGTCTCTGATTTTACTAATCATGGCTTTATCAAGAATTGTATTCTTTGGTGTATTAGAAGCTATATCGAGATTGAATTGAGCATCTTTCCAGGGGTAATCTCTCTTGGACGTTTTTGAAATCCGAAGGATTTTGGGTTTATCGAGATTAAATTTAGGATTGATTTTGTTACGTTTTTTGGGTCTATCGAGATTAAATCTAGGACTGATTTTCAATAATCTCTTAAACTCTTTCATGTTTCCGTCTCTTGGACGTTTGTTACGTTTTTTGGGTCCATCGAGATTAAATCTAGGATTGATTTTCAACAATCTCTTAAACTCTTTCATATTTCCGTCTATTGGACGTTTGTTACGTTTTTTGGGTCCATCGAGATTAAATCTAGGATTGATTTTCAACAATCTCTTAAACTCTTTCATATTTCCGTCTATTGGACGTTTTTTGGGTCTATCGATATTAAATTTAGGATTGATTTTCAACAATCTCTTAAACTCCTTATCAGCATTGAATTCAGCATTTTTCGAAGTCAATCTCTTGAACTCCTTCATGCTATACTAAAAACAAGTCTCTAAATGAAAGATTTATGTATAATGAATCCCTGCAAATGGATCAGTCAATGAATTAGACAAATAGTATAGTATACGAATGACCCAAGAATTCAGACAACACCCTGTGAGTACAAATTATGAAGCATCCAGTGATGGTGTTGTAAGAAACCGTAGACTGAAGAACCCAGTTGGGTGGGATAATGGTATGGGGTATTTGTTCTTTACTGTTGGAAAGAAGAAATATTACAATCATCGTTTCGTGTATGAATGTTTCCATGGATTGATCAAAGATGGTTTTGTTATTGATCATATTGATTCTAATCCGAAGAACAATTCCTTATCAAATCTTCAAGCAATCACACATAGTGAGAATACCAAACGAGGGGGGACTGGGAAATACTCGAAAAAAGCGAGACCTGTGAAATCTTTGAATACAATAACTAACGAAGAAAAAGTATTTAAATCAATATATGAAGCCGGCAAGTATTTCAATATTTGTAGACCCTCAGTACGATATGTTGCAGAAGGGGTTTGTCGATCGGCTATTTCAAAAAAGAGCGGACAGAAAATTCAATTTAGTTATGTCTAATGCGTCATATTTTCATTTAGAAATATATCATTATTATAGAATAATGAATTCTGAAAACATGAATAGCATTTTATCCGAGATTTCAAAATTGAAAGGTTGGGATATTGAACTATCAGATGGGTTAAATCCTGATCAAATCATGTCTGATTTTCAGGATATAGAATACGGAGTTAGCACTAACAAGTATATGCTACCAAAGAAGTATGCGCTCATCAAAAGAATTCAGAATTCTATTAAGGACTCTCTCGCATTTTCCAGTGACGTAAGTGTGTTCGCTCCGTTGTATACCATCGTAGAACGAATACGAAAAGAATTGGGGTACGAATACGAATTGAAAAAGGAGGTTAATTCTAAAGTTAGAAACCTACGGGCGTTAATTCAAGAAAATGAACAATTTTGATTGACCAACCATTTATCATTATTTGATTGTGACCGTCCCTCATAGAGATTTTAATTTTTTTTAGCATTTTTTGATTAAAAATGTCAAAATCAGTGAATGAAAAATTGATGGCTGGTTCGGATTGATCAAAAATAGAATGTTGAAACTAGCAGTATTATTATTTTTATATACAATTTTGCTACTTTCAACATCGATGAACGAAGCTGTCTCACAGTGAAATAACACTTCCATGACCATCCGATGATGTTAGGTCGGGTTCGGGAAAATTGTTTCACAATTGAAAAATTGTTTTGCAATTGAAAAATTGTTTGCGATTTCAAATAATGGTCAATGAAGCATTAACAACCCGATT
Organism: Unio delphinus; assembly: GCA_029339505.1. Lineage (NCBI taxonomy): Eukaryota > Metazoa > Mollusca > Bivalvia > Unionida > Unionidae > Unio > Unio delphinus. The sequence continues at coordinate 11,195,124 of JAQISU010001235.1, forward strand.
GGCTCGTGAACGACTGGATGCAATCAGGAGATTTGTACCAATTCGTGACTCTGTACGGAATAAACTACAACAACGACAGAGTCTTCAGACTGATTTTGCTATGGGATCCGAAGAATTGTTTAAACCAGTAACCACAGCAACGAAGGGGATAGAGCGTGCTATACTGGGAGATGTTCCTGAGACGGGAAAATCTGTTATTGGTGAACTCGAAAAAATAGCAGCGAAAACTGAACAAACAAAACAAATAGAATCAAAAGAAATAGTAGATGATTTACGCGTGATATTTAACGAGGCGGGGTTAGCAGCAATCATTGAGACTAAACTAGCAAAAATTCCTGCGCTTGTTGTTACGACTTATGAAAACAGGAAAAATTTGTTGAAACCAGAACATCATAACTTTGTTAGAGATATAACTCACTGGGCTGATATATTCTACAAAATCAAAACTGAAAAAACAGGTAGAATTAAGAAGAAGGGTAACGCATCATACATTGGATATATCAATGAGGTGGGCGAAGTGTATAATCAATACGAAGAGTTTAAACAACAACAAAAACCGCAAAAATTGCGAGGAAGGCGACAGCAACCTGCAAAGAAAATATCTTTTTCACCTAAAAAACAACAAATACCACGTGATGATGATTTTCTTGATTATTTATTACAAGAAGCCGATTTAGAAAAACAGGATGAAGAAAAAAAATTGGATGAAGCAACTGGTTATAGCGGAAGTGGATTAAGAGATTCCAGTGTTTCATGTCCTGGTAGTGTTATCAATGATATATCACGATTAGAAGTTCTTGTAGGAGGTTTCCGAGCTGGAAATAACTCACCGGAAATAATTAATGAAGCAGCTGATATCTGTAGACGGTTATTTGCCGGCGGTATCATGGATATCAAAACATATCGAGATTTCATTGGCGAGTTAGTGGAGGATTATCATAGTGATTAATCACCGGGATTAAATAAAACGCTAGCGTTTCCAATTGAAAAATGGTTTCTGATTTCAAATAATGATCATACACTACAATCATGATAAACCAACCCCCGTCTATGTAGTTAATTCACGGTTTCCAGTTTATAGAGCATACTACGGAGATGGTTTAGGCAATACCATTGCAGGGTTATTTGCGAGAATGGCTCCAAAAGTGATGCCATTGGCTAAACAACTAGGAATGAAAGCAATTGAAGTTATTCGTGATAAGGGTATTGGTGCTGTTGGAGATCTTGCTGGAAAAGCGTTTTCAACTGCGAGGAATAAATTAACATCATTAGTGAAATCACGGATGAAATCCAAAGGATTTTCAAAACCGTTACCGTCTACAGCGGAAATGCCTGCAAGTGTTAGTAGAATTATAAATAACGCAGTAGACGAAAAATTAGCGTCGATGGTAAATCAAGGGGACCAAAGCAATATTGCAAATATGATAGCAGGAAGCGGCTTTAAAAAACTACGTCGATGAAAATCGTTTACGATTTAGACTCTGATAAATAGAATAAAATGTTCAAAAAATCACATGATCCGGCGTTTGATATAGACGCCCCAGTTGGCAAGGATGATTCTGTACGCGATTATCAATATTACGCTTATCATGCGATAGACGCAAATAGTCGATCGCGAATTGAACTTCAAGTCCATGATACCAGTAAATTTTTTTTGCCCTGTGAAGCGTTTATTGAAGTAGAAGGAGAACTTGTAACAGCTGCTGGAGCATCATATCCAGATGGTACTCAAGTCGGTTTTGTCAATAATGGTATTATGGCATTATTTGAGAGTGCAAGATACCTCATTGATGGAAAGGAAATCGAGTCGATAGATCGCGATGTTGATGTGGCTACAACAATAATCAGGTTAGCGAGATATTCCGATGATTATACAAGATCAGCAGGACCTTCTATGATGTTTGCAAAAGATGGTAGGAATAGCGCTAATGGAAATCCATTTGTTGTAAGACGACCAAAAAAACATGCTGGTGATGCTGATGTTGATGTCGAGGATATGATTATAAACAACGACCCCAATTTCAATCTAGGAGCTGCAACACGAAACTCAATGTTGGGAGCAGGGCGTAAATCATTTTCATGCGCGATTCCACTACATCATATATTTGGATTCTGTAGAAACGTCCGAAAAGTTATTTATGGGGCGAAGCATACAGTATCGCTTGTACGAAAGGGTGATGATAATGACGCAATTTGGAGGATTCCAGCAAACACAGCTGCAGATCATGTAAATGATGATGCCGGTAAAGTTATTTTAACAAAAATATCATTGTGGATGCCAGTGTTGACTCCAGCAATCACTGCAGAAGAACGATTACTATCATTTATGGACCAAGGAGGAAAGTCGTTGTTGAGTTGGCTAACCGTGAGTACAGATGTGAAGCAATCAAATATCAATGGGTTATTCACGTGGAATCTAGCATCAAAACAAGGCGTTTCTGCGCCACGTCATATATTTATTGCGTTACAAGATAACGCACGAGTTGGTGATCAACGTTTCAGTCATATGATATTTGATCAATTAGGTGTGAAAGACGTCTCACTGAGAATAAATGGCCAACAGGAACCATCCGAGGATATACAACTTAATTACACAGAAAATCATATTGCACGCGTGTATCATCGTCTGCTGTCATTTATGGCACGCGATCAAAATGTCGATACTGGTTTGCAAATATCACAATATGATTTTAAAAATCTGTATCCGATCTATTACTTCTCACTGGAACATCTCGATTTGACAAGACAGTCAGTTGTTGATATACACTTTAGAGCTAATGTGACTCGTGGTGCTATTGCTAATTATAGAGCGGTTGCTGTCATTCTCAGTGATAAATCAATGCTACTTGAAGGTGTTGGAGGAAGAATGAGAGTGGTAGATGCACCAGTAGAAAATCTTTGATTGATTTTTCATTGAATTAGAATCAATCAATTATATATAATGTCATATAGTGTTATTAGTGTTGCGTTAACTCCCGGTCAATTAAAAAAATTGCAATCGGAATCGGCTAAGCGATGTGGAACCACAATCACGTTGAAACCCAACCAAATGACTGGTGGTGCAAATAAACTATCGCTGACAACTCGTCAGGTGAAACATTTCAATGATGCACTTGCAGCCAAAAAAGGTGTTCAGATTACTCTTTCTGCGGCTGCTATCAAAAATATGATTAAAACAGGCGGTATATTTCCATTGTTAGCTGCAATTCCAGCATTAATTGCAGCAGCAGCCCCAGCGGTGGCTAAAGCGGCAGCGTTAGGAGCCGTTGGTACTGCAGCAGGAATGGCACTAAAGAAGGCAACTGGGAAAGGATATAAAAAAAAGGGACGATCCGTTCACGGATTGGGTCTAAGACTACCAGGAACCCCGTATTCGTGGTACAGCGGGAGATCCGTTCACGGATCAGGCCTGAGACTACCAGGAACGATTTATTAATTCAGGAATCGAAGATTCCTGTGTCCAATTTTGATTTAATGGATGCGGCTAAAAAACTAGTGATTAAAAATTTCAGAGGTGTCTTTATGAAAGATCAATTACCACATCAACCAAACAGCGTTGAAACCGGAATCATTAATTTAGATAACAGCACCGGACCTGGAACTCACTGGGTTGCATACGCTATTGATCCACGTGGGATTGTTTATTTCGATTCATATGGATTAGCCCCACCAAAAGAGTTTATGCGGTATATAAAAACCCTTCCAATGAAGACTTGGTATTCTACGCTACCAACACAACAAATGAATGACCCACCAATATGTGGCAGCGAAGTATTAAATGTCCTTGACGCTATTTCTAACTCCTTGGGTAACCCAAGCGGAAAACCACCTCATATTGTCGTAAATGACTACACCAGCAATCGCTTTTTAGAGAGAGAAAGAGTTTTACAATAACATGATTGATATTTGGGGGAGATCTTTGAAACCCAAACCCGATGGCACTGCACCACCTGATTCTATCAAGGATGTAAAAAAAATAATTGAAGATGAAATAGCTGAGACGTTAAATTTAACAAGTGTTGATCCTAATGAAATAGTTGTATTTCAAGACAAACAGGGTAAATTGAAATCCAGTGATGTGTCATTGAATGACATTTTAGTTAAACAACGAAACGCAATCGAGAACACCGTTGCGTTATTTTCCGATCAGGGTAAATTGAAAACCAGTAATATTTCTCTGGATGATATTTTGGTTAAACAACGAAACGCAATCGAGAACACCGTTGCGTTATTTTCCGATCAGGGTAAATTGAAAACCAGTAATATTTCTCTGGATGATATTTTGGTTAAACAACGAAACGCAATCGAGAACACCGTTGCGTTATTTTCCGATCAGGGTAAATTGAAAACCAGTAATATTTCTCTGGATGATATTTTGGTTAAACAACAAAACGCAATCGAGGATACTATCGCGTTATTTTCCGATCAGGGTAAACTAAAACCGGGTGTACTCGTTTCGACGATTACAGATCGATTAAAAACTCTCAACGATGATTTAAAAGATTTTTTGGTTGTACTAACAGCACTTGAATCTAAAATTGAAGAAAACGGAAAACAGTTTATATCATTTCGTAGAAATATCATTGATAAATTTATTGGAACCCCGTTAGATAAAATTGAAATAAAACTCCCGGATATTAAAAAATCCATCGATGAGACGAAAAACTTCATCGAAGCCGTCAAAGGTGATTTTTCGAGGATGATAACAATCATTGAAAAAACAAAAATTCCTCATGAGAAAACCAATAACGTAGTATATACAATCCAACACGGATCATTTGAGTGGACACCTGCAAACAACAAATTAGATATCACAGCTACTATCAAGGGTATTTATCGATTAACGCTGGTAGCACCAATTCAATTTAATATATCATCGTCGAGTTCATCCGGGGTTAACAATACGATTTCAACGATCATCGACAAGGATAAAACTGAACGGTTAACGATAAAAGCCGATGATAAAAGTTTGGCTAAGGCATCAGTAACATGGTATCTGGAATTCGTAGCGGATTTAAGTAAATAACTAAATCGTTCGGATTTCACAATTGAAAACGCTAGTATTTTTAAAATAACAACAATGACTTTGTCATCGACGCAATGTCGCTATGATCAGGTCAGAGAATTTCAAAATAGACTCAAAACCCTCACTGAGGAGTATCAAATAAAAATAAAAAAATACCGACGAAGAATCACCACAATTGATGTTATTATATACTCGGTGTCAAGCGTTCTCACTGGTGCCGGAATAATACTTGCATCTGTTACAATGATTGCCCCGGTCGTAGTTCCAATTTGCATTTCTGCGGTGGCTACAATCGGGGGTATATTAACCGGGATAGCAAAAAAGATATCATCATGCAGCCAGAGTAAACTGCAGAATTACTTACTTCAATTTCATATTGCATCAACCGCATACTCGCAGTTATCATTGATGATATCGTCGTCACTCGATAATACGATTATATCAGATAGTGAATTCTCAGCGATGGTCAGTATTTTTGATTCCGCGATATCGAAATTAGAGCGACAACATGAATATAATAACAATGACAACACCGATGGAATCAGAAAACACGAACCCAAAAAACAAAATGATCTCAATAATATCAACATTACCAGATTGTGAGTTCTCAGTGATGGTCAGTATTTATGATTCCTCGATACCAAAATTAGAAATAAATCATGAGTATAATGACGACACAGATGGAATTACTTCAACAAGTAGTGGAGAACACGAACCCAGTACAAACGAGTATGATATCAATAACATCTACGAAACCCGAGTTTAGTGTGAATTTCCCCTCTCCGGTTCCTGTGAGCGAAATCGCGCTAGCAAAACTACGAATGTATCACAGTTGGCCTAATATCAGATCGGTTGCATTTAGTGGTCAACAACCCAATAATTCTTTAGTGTTTGCAAATAAGAATAAACCCGACGGGACTCCAGACTGGAACGTCGTTTCCATACCAACAGGGTCATACCAAATAGAACAAATCAATGCTGAATTGCAGCGTAGAATAAAATCGATTACTGGAAAAGAATCAAAAATCGCTATAACAGTTCATGAACCGACGCTATCATCCGCAATTGAGATAAGCACAGAAGGATACGTAGTAGATATCTATCAAAGCTCAATAAGAACCGTACTAGGATGGCCTGAATTACCACCCCAGAGTAAAACCGGTGATATACCCGAACCACAAAAAACTGATTATATCACCGACAGAATAAAACCTGATAATCCAATAAAGAGTTATAAAGAATACAGGATACCTGAAGATTTTTTTTATTTAATATACCACGCAATTAGAGAGAGAGAGAAGGAAATAGATGGATATCATGTTGTTAACGAACCTGAAATCATTAAAAATTTCACAGCAATGAATAATGATTTATCGCTGTTGTTAATATCTCTTAAATCCGGCTCTCTCAGCCGAGATGAATTTATCAGCGTCGTAGAAACATGCAACAAAATTATCGACGATATGGAAACATTTAATTCACAAATTATTCGAGTTATATTAGATGATAAAAACCCCACATCGAGAACAAAATTTGCAAAACAATATAAAATCCCCGTGAATAATATCCCCACATTCAAACTACCAGGATATAACGTACCGGAACTACAAAAATCTCTCAGTGACACCATCGATGTTGGTTTTAAAATAATTCATGATGCATGGAAAAAAACAGCATCACCAGAAATAAAAATCCTCAAACACAATAATGACCCAGACGGTGGCGGCAGACATATCGCTCCGTTCAACGTGAATATTTCATCGGTGATTGCGCTCAATTTAGTGTGTGATGTTATCGAAGGAAGCTATCAGATTAATCTCGAACGATCAAATCAAGCTCAGCAAGGATATATTCTTTATTCATTTGCACCAACAGCTCCTCCAGGGTTTTTAATAATTGAAAACCCAATTAATCCTGTCTACATGCGATGCCATAATAATTCGTTGACCAGAATTAATTTCAAACTCACAGATCAGTCCAATAATCTAATTGATCTACAAGAGGAGGTGTTAGCGATTAGTCTGTTTGTAAAATCATAAATGATTTTCATCCTAAAGACTTGATCAAATATTCGGTTAAAATCATTTTATTATTTTTTGTTAACCCAGAACTGAAATCACTAGTGATGAAATCACTAGCAGCAGAGAGGGTGGATGACAACAAGTTGCGACCAAAATTAATTAAAAAATCGTTTTCATTTTTTTAGTTAAAATGATTTCGTAGGGAGATTTCAATCAATTTTTTGTCTGAAAACGTTGTAGGGTTTGCCCCTGACATTTTTTTTTGATCGTAGGAAGGCTCGTTTTAAGGATTCAATCAAAATTTTGTCTAAAAACGTTGTAGGATTCACCCTCTCTGCTGCTTGGGTGGACTAGCAGTAAAGCAGACAGCTAACTCGTTCTTTTCAGTACAGACGTTCTTTATAATCCACGCATTACCTATGTTCGCTCAGCCGGAACGCGAGTGTTTCCTATTCATTGAAGTATGTGGGCGTGGTTAAAATTCCTTGTATGTGAATGTATTTTATCTAGAGAATTATAACAGAGTATATAAAACGCTGTTTTATTAAACAACTGTATTATTTTGTTTAAAATATTTCTCATTGTTGCAGCATAAAATTGTCTATTTTAAAAATCTCTTATTGTTAAGTATACATGTCTTCCCTCTCCTCTATATTGATCGGTATTCATGTGACCTTCAGTACACACTTCTGTTTCCCACCCTGTATGATCGGTATTTCACTGACGCAGGCATGCGTGATTGATATTTACAAACAGTTAAATTAATTTTTTTTTTGTGTACTTAGTATTTTATATTCCTAAATACGATGGATACAGTAAAATTGTCTATTTTAAAAATCTCTTATTGTTAAGTATATCAGATATATATATATATATATTAAAAAATCTCTATTCTGTATGACTAGTCCGTGGTGTAATGGTATCGTGTTTGTCTTGTAAACATAGCTATCAACTACTACGTGTTCGGTCCCCATAGCAGACACATTATTTGATGGCGAAACGGAAGATGTTTTTTTCTATTAATTGGGGGGGTGGGGCGGTCCCCCTCAGCCAAACCAACATGGCAACCCATGCTATCGCATTCTCGGTAGCGTGGGTTGGTGTTTTTTTCCAACTCATGCAACCATGAATGCGATAGCATGGGTTGCCATGTTGGTTTGGTTTACCACGCCCACATCATACCATCATCGTTCCATTGAATTATAATCCATCCTTAATTAAGTTAATTAAGTATATGTTATGCCTAAAATTTGCCGCAACACTCGAGCGGAAATATATCATACCATCATCGTTCCATTGAATTATAATCCATCCTTAATTAAGTTAATTAAGTATATGTTATGCCTAAAATTTGCCGCAACACTCGAGCGGAAATATATCATACCATCATCGTTCCATTGAATTATAATCCATCCTTAATTAAGTTAATTAAGTATATGTTATGCCTAAAATTTGCCGCAACACTCGAGTGGAAATATATGGCATTGTGCCGTCCATGTTGTGACGTTATACCTCAAGCATATCTTCTGGGCGGTCTAAGATGGCGTTTGCCACCTTAGGCCTCCCTTCCGGAGATGTATGTTTCGGGTCCCCCTTGGGCTTACTTGGATGCGAAGGCACCCAAGGAGTTCCAAAGATGTGTTGTCATATATGTTTTATTTTTATTAATTAGAGATACAGTATACTATATTTATAAATAAATTTATTTATATAAAAATATAAATAATGGATATCAATGATGTAAATGCTATAATTGCTGAAATCTCAAATTTAAATAATAAAGGGGTATTATAATCTGAAAGTCTCGACGTTGACAAGATTACCTCGGAATATGAAGATATTGAATATCTGTCTAGTAAGGGTCGTTATGTTTTACCTAGGATGTACAGGCTCGTGAAAGGAATTCAAAAATCCATTAATGGTTGTTTGTACGGTAACGACATTAATTTATTTATAACGCTATTTAGCACCGTTGAAGCAATACGTCAAAAGCTTGGCCAAGAATATCAAAAACGAGCTGAAATTGGTTCTAAAGTTCGTGATCTTAGAAAAATGTTAAACGAGGAGCGACCCGTATCTTAACCACGTGAGTGTTACTAAAAAATAATATAGGCTTTCGTAAATAATTTAAATAATTTATTTATTTATTTTTTTTTTAGCGTTTTTTTGTAACACTTGTTACATAGGATTTTCTCCTGAAAGGATACTCATCAGTTTGGACTTGCTCATGCAGTTATGTGCATAATGGATGATCTGGTCGTAGTAGCAAGTAATCACCGCGACGCCTCCATTTTCACGTAATTGTTCTTGTTGCCGCGTCGTTAACACAAATCGTTCATCGCCATTCTCAGATATTACAATTCTGAAATCCCCAGCGATGTTATTTCTGAAACACTCGCGAATAGCGTCGTACAGTTTAACCCTGTCGAAGATGAATACGTTAGCTTGATGGTACATTATTTAATAACTAAGTTATTTAATAACTAAGCTTTTAATTATGATGGAAACCCTCCGGATTTCACATTTGAAAATTTAGTTCACAAACAATATATGGTTGGTGAATCGCTTACAACTAGATTAGCCCGAGAGCGGCTAGCAGCAATTAAAAAGTTTATACCGGTTCGAGACAGAGTTCGCGATCAACTTCAACAACGACAACAAGCGCAGACTGACTTTTCTGTGTCAAGTGAACAACTGTTCGCCCCGGTAACTAAGGCGACCAGCGATGTGAAAACAGCAACTGAACGAGCAATATACGGAGATATTCCTAAGGAAGGCAAGCGACGAGAAGTGCCTGTTCTTGGTGTGCTTGAAAAGGTAGCAGCAGAGACCGGACAAACACGCGCAGGGATACAACAGTTATCCAGTGATATAAAAACTCAGCGTGAGTATGAACGATTAGCTGATATTGATGATGAAACTCAAAGAGTTTCCACACCTGAACCACAACCTGTTGATGTCGTCACCCCAAGAGGTGTTTCCTTTATAGACAAACTCACCGAAGAAGCTATAACAAAAATAAAAAAACCTGAATTAATAAAACTCAAAGATTATACGACTTTTGGTGATTTTGCCGCCAAAAGCTTTGATTCTAGAAAGGATTTTTTAAAAGACGAGTATAAAAACAGTAGAATAAGCCGAGATGAATGGGTTAATTGGTTGTATAAAACGAATAAGGGGATTATTGGTAATTTGAAAAAGGATACAATTGAGTATAGATCTTTTAAAGTAGGAGTTGATAGTTATGGTATACAAAAACAACAAGAACGAGAAAAACAAAGTCGAGGCCGACAAAGGCAATTACTTGATGATAGTCAGGGCGCAACTGGTACAACTGAGGAAACAAGCGGAAAGGGATATTCGATTAAAAATCCAAAGGATGTATTTGACTCTACCGTGACATGTCCTGGTAATATTCTCAGTGATATATCACGGTTAGAGGTTCTCATCGGAGGGAAACGAGCCGGAAATAACTCCGTCGAGATAATTAACGAGGCCGCTGATATCTGTAGACGATTATTTGCTGGTGGTATCATGGACATTAATGTATATCGAGAACTTATTGCTGAATTAGTTGAAAATCACAACGATGAAAATCTTATGGATGTAAGCGATTGACCACTAATTGAAAAACTACTAGTTTTATAACAAGATGATTATACACTATAACCATGATAAACCCGTAAGTGTCTACGTGGTGAACTCACGATTGCCTGTTTATCGCGCGTGGTACGGAGATGGTTTCGGCAATACCATTGCGGGGTTATTTACAAGAATGGCTCCCAAGGTGGCGCCGTTAGCTAAACAATTATCAATGAAAGCCATTGATGCTATCCGTGATAAGGGAATCAATTTCGTTGGAAATCTTGCAGGAAAGGCATTTTCTGCTGCGAAAGATAAAATAGCATCATTGGTGCGAAAGAAACCACGAATGACTTCGTCATCGATGACTTCGTCATTAGTGCTGCCATCAACTACAGTGATGCCTGCAAAAATCAGCAAAGCAATAAATAACGCAGTGGAAGAAAAACTAGCGCAATTGACTTCGTCACCACCGGTAACAGATAGCGCTATCATGAACGCGATAGCAGGAAGTGGTTTGAAACAAAAAAGAAATTCGAGGAATTTTCAACGACGATGATTATAAAGAATTAAAACGCTAGCGTTAAACTCTTCGAGTTTCACAATTGAAAACGCTAGTAATGTTATAAATGTTTAAACGAACAGCTGATCCCGCGTTAGATATGGAAGCCCCAATGCGCAAGGATGATTCCGTCCGCGATTATCAATACTATTCCTATCATGCAATACAACCCGACCTACGATCGCGAATTGAACTTCAAGTTCAAGATACCAGTAAATACTTTTTACCATGTGAAGCATTTATTGAAGTAGAAGGAAAACTTGTAACAAATGATGCAGCTGATACCCCATATGCAAATGATTCAAATATCCGAGTTGGTTTCGTCAACAACGGTATAATGGCGTTATTTGAAAGTGCAAGATATCTCATTGATGGAAAAGAAATTGAATCAATAGACCGCGAGGTTGATGTTGCAACAACAATAATCGGATTATCAAGATACTCCGATGATTATACAAGATCGGCTGGTCCATCTATGATGTTTGCAAAGGATACCTCTGATAACGCTGACCACCTTCAATACATTAAAGTGTTAACAGCACAAGATACTGCAGTTGATAATCAACGAGAAGCAATTAATCCAGAACGTCGAGCTAGACCCGGAGCTGCGTTTGATATTCTCGGAGGCGTTAATGGTAATTTCAATTTAGGATTTGCAACACGAAAATTAGCATTGGAAGGACAAGATAAAAAGTTTTCATGTGCGATTCCACTCCATCACATATTTGGATTCTGCAGAAATGTAAGAAAAGTCATCTATGGAGCCAAACACACAATCGCATTAGTGCGAAAAGGCAATGACAATGATGCAATTTGGCGTACTGGTGCTGCTGATGGTAAAGTTGTTTTGAGTAAAATAGTATTATGGATGCCAGTAATGACTCCATCAATTACCACGGAAGAGCGGCTACTTTCGTTTATGGAAACCGGTGGTAAATCATTGCTAAGTTGGCTAACAACAACGACTGATGCTAAAGAGGATAATGTCGCTGGTACATTAACATGGCACCTGGCATCAAAACAAGGCGTTTCAGCTCCACGTCATATATTTATAGCGCTGCAGAATCGGAATCGATTAGGTTCCCAAGAACGCAGTCATATGATATTTGATCGGTTAGGGGTAAGTGAGGTTTCACTGAGAATAAACGGACAACAAGAACCATCTGAGGATATACAGCTTAATTACGGAAACAACCAAATAGCACGTGTGTATCATCGGATGCTGTCATATATGGGTCGTGATCAAAATGTTGATACTGGTTTGCAAATATCTCAGCTCGATTTTAAGAACTTGTATCCAATTTATTACTTTTCACTGGAACATCTTGATTTAACAAGGCAATCCGTTGTTGATATACATTTTAGGGCTCGTATAGATCCTGGTGGTGTTGATTATAGAGCGGTTGCTGTTATTCTCAGCGACAAATCAATGTTGTTAGAAGGGGCTGGCGGACGAATGAGACTTGTTGATGCACCAGTGGAAAATCTGTAAATGAAACTTGAAAAGTTTCCATAGGATTTCCCCAATTAGATCAATTGAAAGAATAAATATGTTTTACAATAAAATGCCATATAGTGTTGTTAGTGTCAAGCTGACTGATGGTCAGGTCAAGAAATTAAAATCAAAATCCGCTAAGGAATGTGGAACAACAATAACGTTAAAACCAGCGCAGATGTCCGGAGGTACACATAAAATATCATTAACGGATCGTCAAATAAAACATTTCAATGATGCAATGAAAAATAAGCGAGGAGTTCAAATAGAATTTTCGAAAGCTGCAGTCGCGAACATGATAAAATCAGGTGGTATATTTCCTTTGTTAGCCGCAATACCAGCATTGATTGCAGCGGCTGCCCCAGCGGTGGCGAAGGCGGCAGCGTTGGGAGCCGTTGGGACCGCAGCAGGGATGGCGTTGAAAAAGGCAACTGGGAAAGGATATAAAAAAAGGGAAAGGGGTTGTACCTACCAGGAACCCCGTATTCATGGTACAGCGGCAAATCCGTGAACGGATCGGGTCTAAGAAAAATACCAGGAACGGTTTATTAGTTGAAAAATCTTCGATTTCCGGCCCAATTGTTGAGGAACCTATAGTTGAGGGACCTATGGTTCCTATGTCCAATTTTGATTTAATTGATGCTGCTAAAAAACTAGCGATAAAAAACTTCAGAGGGGTTTTTATGAGAGATCAATTACCGAGAAAACCAAATAACGTTGAAACCGGTATCATCAATCTTGATAACAGCAGCGGATCGGGAACTCACTGGGTTGCATACGCGATTGATCCACGTGGAATTGTCTATTTCAATTCATATGGGTTAGCTCCGCCAAGCGAGTTTATGCGGTATATAAATTCCTCGATGAAACTCAAAGGGTTTCCGATTTTTTATTCCACGCTGCCAACACAACAATTAAATGATCCACCGATATGCGGCCGTGAAGTATTAAATGTCCTCGCGGAGATTTCATTAAAATCCTTTGGATCTCCGTGGAAACCACCTCATATTATTGTAAACGAATACACGAGTGGGAAATTACAAGGATCAATAAATTGAAAACACAAGTTACGCTAACAATAATGATCGATATTTGGGGACAACCTCTGTCAATGTTGGAACCCACCGAGGAAACATCTGCGGGTTCTATCGAGGATGTAAAAAAAATAATAGAAGATGAAATCGCTGAGACGTTAAATTTAACAAGTGTTGACCCGAACGAAATAGTTGTATTTCAAGATCGCCAGGGTAAATTGAAAAGCAGTAATATATCCGTGAATGACATTTTGATACGGCATCGCGCTGCCGCTGAAAACTCTATTGCACTGTATTCCAACGATGGACAACTTAAACCAGGCGCACTTGTGTCTACGATCACCGATGCGATTGCTACCCACGAACGTGAGCTGAATGATTTTATACGAGGTTATAATAGTTTTCGCAAAAATGTCGTACATAAATTCTTTGGAACCCCGCTTGTGGTTGGCATGACTCTCGCTGAAATTAAAAACTATCTATCGCTATTCTTCGCTAACAAGGACGCGGGAAGGATGATGAATGAAAATGAAATCAAGGCAAATTATCTCGAGATTTCTAAACTAATAGAAGATCAAAAACCCACTAATGACATTGTTGGTAGATTCTTTGGATCCCCACCTGTGGCAGACTCGACTCTCGCTGAAATCAGTGAGTTTATCGGCAAGCACACTCACAATGCCTACATCGCTAATAATTTCTTTGGTGTCCCAGCTACATCTACAATGACTCTCAAAGATATTAATATGTTTATGGTGAGACAAACAACACTTAATACCATCGTGGATAAATTTTTAGGGAGAACACCTGTGTCTGAAACCACATCGTTGACAGGTCCAACCCTCGCTGAAGTTAAAAAAGCTATTGACGAACAAAAGCTCACAAATGAAATGGTTAATAAGTTCTTTGAGGGCAGTAGCCTCCAAGATATCACGACGAAATTTTCTAACATCGACAACCATATTAAAACCCAAGCACTGATTAGAATCAACGAACTTCTGGTTTCATTCTTTTCTAACAGGTGGGGAGGGACAATAGATCCTACCAGAATCACGGTAAATTATCTCGATATTTACGACGATCTTCTTAAACTAAAAGAAAACTTTGAAAAGATAAAAATTCCGCACAAAAAACCTAAAAATATCGTGTATACGGTCAAACATATAATCAAGGATTGGATAAGAGACCAATCTCCTAGAATTACCATCGATCTCTTGTGGGATGAGGGGGAAGTGAAGGTTGATGGTATCTATAGGTTAACGTGGGCCTCTATCGATCAATTTAATATGATCATGAACAATAGAACCTACTCTGGTGGCGTCGCGACGTTAATTATCGAGACTGGCATAACACCACAATTTTACTTCGTCGCGGTTGATAGCTCCACCATTAGATCAAAAATAGCCTTGTGCATAGAACTCGTAGATCATTTTTCTGGCTGAAGTACTAGCAATTCCCGCTAACGATGACAAATAATTGAAAACACTAGCGGGTTTAAAATAACAATGACTTTGTCATCGACGCAATGTCGCTATGATCAGGTCAGAGAATTTCAGAATAGACTCAAAACCCTCACTGAGGAGTATCAAATAAAAATAAAAAAATACCGACGAAGAATCACCGCAATTGATGTTACTATATACTCGGTGTCAAGTGTTCTCACTGGTGCCGGAATAATACTTGCATCGGTTACAATGATTGCCCCGGTCGTAGTTCCAATTTGCATTTCTGCGGTGGCTACAATCGGGGGTATATTAACCGGGATAGCAAAAAAGATATCATCATGCAGCCAGAGTAAACTGCAGAATTACTTACTTCAATTTCATATTGCATCAACCGCATACTCGCAATTATCATTGATGATATCGTCGTCACTCGATAATACGATTATATCAGATAGTGAATTCTCAGCGATGGTCAGTATTTTTGATTCCGCGATATCGAAATTAGAGCGACAACATGAATATAATAACAATGACAACACCGATGGAATCAGAAAACACGAACCCAAAAAAACAAAAAATGATCTCAATAATATCAACATTACCAGATTGTGAGTTCTCAGTGATGGTCAGTATTTATGATTCCTCGATACCAAAATTAGAAATAAATCATGAGTATAGCAACGATGACGACACCGATGGAATTACTTCAACGAATAGTGGAGAACACGAACCCAGTACAAACGAGTATGATATCAATAACATCAACGAATCCAGAATTCAGTGTGAATTTCCCCTCTCCGGTCCCAGTGAAGGAGATAGCGCTAGCAAAACTACGAGTGTATCACAGTTGGCCTAATATCAGATCGGTTGCATTTAGTGGTCAGCAACCCAATAACACACTGGTGTTCTCGTATAAGAATAAACCCGATGGTACTCCAGAGTGGGAAACAGTTTCGTTACCAACTGGGTCGTACCAAATTAAGCAAATCAATGCTGAAATTCAGCGTAGAATAAAATCAATCACTGGAAAAGAATCAAAAATAGCTATTAATCTTCATCAACCGACGCTCTCGTCGTCGATCGAAATAAGCACAGAGGGATACATTGTAGATATATATAACAGCTCGTTAAGAACAGTGTTAGGATGGCCTGAAAAACCACCGGAAAAATCCGCCACCGACTTAACCACGGACATACAATCATATCATGAAATCAATCCCAGTTATCAAGATAATTTATCTGATATAAGAAAAGGAAGAATCGCCGATAGATTTATATTTACCAACAAAGACACATTGCAATGGGATTTTATCATTAAAAGAACAACCGACTCATCTGTTACTATTTCATTTACGCTAACTGACGTCCGTGGTTATTTTAATGAGATTAAACAATTATATGACACACAACTAGAACAACTACGGAAAACAAAATCGCAAAAACACGTTGAAATAATAAATCAGCTTATATCGGACATGAAATATATCTATGAACTAATTATTCAAACAATAATTAATGACAACAGCGACAATAAACAACGATTCTTAACCGATTATAATATCACAGAGGACAATCTGCGTAATTTCAAGTTTCCCAAATACAACGCTGATGAACTAGCAAGAATTGTTAAAACCGATATCAAGGCGCTACAAAAATCAGATTCAGCTGTCCTCTTCAGGTATAATAATGATCCAGATGGTGGCGGTAGGCATATTGCCCCTCATAATGTGAATATTTCAACGGTGATTGCGCTCAATTTAGTATGTGATGCAATTGAAGGAAGCTATCAAATTAATCTAGAGCAATCAAATCAAGCTCAGCAGGGATATATTCTTTATTCATTTGCACCAACAGCTCCTCCAGGATTCCTAATTATTGAAAACCCAATTAATCCTGTCTATATGCGATGCCATAATAATTCATTAACCAGAATTAATTTCAAACTCACCGACCAGTCAAATAATCTGATTGATTTACAAGAAGAGGTGTTAGCGATTAGTTTGTTTGTAAAATCCTAAAAATCTTCGATTTTCAACAAAGGATTTTCGTCCTAAAGACTCGATCAAATTTTCGGTTGAAATCGTAAATGATTTTTGTTAACCCAGTGATGAAATCACTAGCAGCAGAGAGGGTGGATGACAACGACGTTGGCGTATATAAGGAAATCTTATTTTATCGAATAGACGCCATTTTTTTTACTATTTGGCAGAAGCCTCAGATTTCCGAATCGACGCTCGGAAAGTTGTAGGGTTCACCCTCTCTGCTGCTATTTTTGTTGTATTTATAAGTATTTTATATGTATTTTTATTTATTTTTGTTTTATTTATAAGAGCCTCACGATTTATTGTTTCAATTTTTCGTTTTTTTTTATTTGATCGGTTTAGAATAAACTAGATTGTATACATCAACCATGCCTCATATGTCAGGTCTCCATTGACCCCAACTATACAATTCTATTGTCCCAGATACTTTCTTATTGGAATGCAAAGTGTTAGCTTTATCTTCCTGTCATCCTTCGCTTAGGAAGTAAGGGAGACTAGTTTTCAGGATCGTGATTATAATAGCAGTAATCATTACTAAATATAGAGTTGCTTATAAGTCTGGCACAACTTCAAATAACCTATAGTATCCTATACCCTGATCTGTCACCACATAACATACATTACATAACGTACATTACATACCAAATTTTAGGAAGATCAAGGTCTGTGTTGTTCTTTCCTATTAAACAGCATAGACCCAGATTTTCTGGCACATTATGCATTGGCAGATCTAGATCAGGACTGTTTGCATTGGCAGAATAGATCTGGGCCATTTGCATTGGCAGATCTAGATCTGGGCTGTTTGCATTGGCAGAATAGATCTGGGCCATTTGCATTGGCAGATCTAGATCTGGGCCGTTTGCATTGGCAGATCTAGATCTGGGTCATTTGCAGTTGGACGTGACTCAGAAATAAGGATATATGTTACTGCTTGAAAAAGAGACAACACTGATAATGCTAGTGTTTGAGAAGGTGTGAAGCATTCTGTTGTTATGGATACTTCAGTGAAGTCAACAATATAATATTAAATTTCCTTTGTTTTTCAGGTTTTAACTGTGGCAATGAGTGGTGCATCTTTTGCTCAAAAGACAAACTTGAAGTATTTTGTCTGGTATGTTGATGTCTTTAAAAATAGCTTGTGTTTAATTCTAAAATATTTTGTCTGGTGAGTGCATTGATGTCTTTAAAGTTAGCTTGTGTTTAACTCAAAAATATATTGTTTGGTGAGTACACTGTCGTTTCTAAACTTGGCAATGTTTTTCTTGAAGTATTTTGTGTGGTAAATATGGTACTTTGTGGTACTTGAAGTATTTTGTCCATTACATTAATGTCCAAAAATTTAGCTTATACTTGAAGTATTTTATCTGATGAGTACATTCATTTTGCCGAACATAGCTTTTGTTCAACTTTGTTTGGTGAGTACGTTGGTGTTTCTGAATTTAGTTTGGTTTGTTTTTACTTGAAGTATTTTGCCTTGTGAGTACATTAACATTTAATAACACATATCAGCTTCGATAAACCTGTATATTAAGACTTATCTAAAAATGGACTAAGTAAAGGATTACTAATGTTTATTGCAGTTTATTGGACAGAGTAAAGGGTTGCTAATGATGTTTATTGGACAACATAAAGGATTATTAATGATGTTTATGACCATTTGTTGGATAATGGATTACTAATGATGTTTACAACTGTTGAACTAAATAAGGGATTATTAATGATGTGTACAACTGTTTGTTGGACAAAATTAAGGATTACTAATGATATTTACAACTGTTTGTTGGAGAAAATAAGGGATTACTAATGATATTTACAACTGTTTGACAAAATAAGGGATTACTAATGATGTTTACAACTGTTTGTTGGATTAAATTAGGGATTCCTAATGATGTTTACAACTGTTTGACAAAATAAGGGATTACTAATGATGTTTACAACTGTTTGACAAAATAAGAGATTACTAATGATGTTTACAATTTTTTGTTGGACTACATAAGGGATTACTAATGATGTTTACAACTGTTTGTTGCACAAAATAAGGGATTACTAATGATGTTACAAAAATAGGGAAAACAAATTTTGATGAAGTAGGCAATAGCAGCTTCAGAAAGTGCAATGAACAAATTAGAAAATATCTGAAAAGTAATAAAATGTTATCAGATCTTTTTTCTACAATTTACCTATGAAGTAGAGGAAGTGGAAATGACCATGCAGAGCTAGCATTTTTTTTATATAAACACATCTTAAGTTAGCCAAAGCTGTATACTCTAGAACCTAAATTACACCCATCAATCATACATCAAAATAATGGGAATTGAAAGTTCTTTTAATGACATCTAAGATAAACAAAGTCTTTATTATATAGCCAGTATAACCAAAGAAGAAATCCTGGGGAATTCTTTTTCTTTAAAATTCTAACTCGATGCAAAATATGAAACTGTAGAGCGCCACCTTAGCAAATAATCGGCTTCCATTGCTGGCGCCACTCCCAATCATTATCCCAAGTGTCAGTCCCTTCTGTGCTTGGGATTATCAAGATAAAAACTTTTATGCCCAGTTAGAGCTGAACATTTTTATTTGGCAGCTTACGTCCCTTCCTCTTTAGGTCTCAGCTGATATTTTGTCTTCCACCATTTTGAGGTGGATTACTATAACTATCAAGAGAACTCATCAGTCTATTTCCAAGAAAAGAATAATATTGTTAACAATGTTTTGGAATAAGCCCATTCAGGACCTGTATATGAGCCTTTAAGTTTGAACAGTTATTGTTTTTATAAAGCCACTCAAGAGGAATATGTTTGCATTCAACTCTACCTATCATTATCCATCATTTTGTATTCAATTTTCATTCTGTTTGCATTTGATAGGTAATATTACATGTTTCAGATTGCATAAGAAATAATAAAATTAAAATTTTCCAACATTCTAGGCATGTGACAGAGCTGGCATCCAAAAAGTTTATTTTCATGCTGCTACAGAGTGATTTGATGAAGTACTTCACCCCTGAAGAGGTTATTGAGTTGCGGGAATTGGAAAATGAGCATATCAGAAGTCGCAACCGGAGTATGTACGATGACATGACAACAGTGGCTAGTAGCTACCCTTCAAGCAGAGGTGTGTTGTGTATTGTTATGTTGGCTAGTATTCAATTCAGGTTTTTTTTAATCATTGCACCACTAAAATATCATGGTTTAGTTTTGTAGGTCATGTTTTTGTTAGGCATTGAAATATTCATTTTTTAAAATATTTAAGCCTTGTATTTATCTGCAGACATATACGTGATGAATGTAACACATGAGTGAATGAATGTAACACATGAGTGAATGAATGTAATACATGAGTGAATGAAACACATGAGTGAATGAATGTAACACATGAGTGAATGAATGTAACACATGAGTGAATGAATGTAACACATGAGTGAATGAATGTAACACATGAGTGAATGAATGTAACACATGAGTGAATGAATGTAACACATGAGTGAATGAATGTAACACATGAGTGAATGAATGTAACACACGAGTGAATGAATGTAACACACGAGTGAATGAATGTAACACATGAGTGAATGAATGTAACACATGAGTGAATGAATGTAACACATGAGTGAATGAAGCATGAGTAAAATAGGCTCCTTTTAATATTGGACTAAACATCGTACATCTTGAAAGTAGTTATGGTGGTTTTATAGATTCAGGTATCTAAAAAAAAAAATTAAAATATGATGTTTTTATGTTTTACTCAGATTCCTCCATCAGCATGGCAAACTTGGAGCACCAGCTAATGTACATGTATGACCCTGACATCATACGCCACCTAGTATTTGAACTCATTAGCAGACAAGGGAAGTCACCCTCACAGGTTATGTCACTAAATGAAAAGGTATGAGTTTCCAGTTTGGTTGTTTACAGGTGCTTTTATAAAGTTCCATTTGAAGATAATCATGACAAGTAGTTCTATGTTGGTACAGCATCTTTTCAGATTCATTGATCAAGTCACATTTAGCATGTACAAAACCAGTTAATAGAGGAAGTGACAATTATGATAAATTAGGAGATGTGGTTTTCCAGGCATATTTAATACTCAAAAAAGTGTATGAATATTTCAAATCAAAATGTTTAATTCATAGCATTGACACATTCTTTGATCTTAATTTCTTGTATTTTAATTTTTCCATTATCTATTATCGCCCTGTTCACCCAGCATGCAACATACTCCAAAAATTATTGTCAGATCACACTGTCCACTCATTATTAGCAATACCTGGCATAGACCACAAGAGCTTATGGGATGGTCTGTTGTCAATCTTCCAATATTTATTGTTTCTCCTAAAAGAATGTTCATATCAACATGGAGTTTTCACAACAACAACAAAAATTCTTTATGATGTCAAGTTGGTCCTAAAGAAAATGGTGGCAATCTGAGATCCAATATGGCTACCATGGCAACCCTCTTGCTACCATGGCAACCCTATTCGCAAGATGAAAGTCATACTGACATTTGGTTTTCACCAGAAGGCTTCAAATTCCTAAATGAAAATGGTTGCACCACAATGGCCATCTTGGAAACCTTTTACTTACTACTTCTAAATGGATGGCCATATCAACATGGTGGTTTACTTAAAGACCTCATGTTTAGTTGGTTATAAATGAAAATGGTGTTAATCTGTTGTCCAATATGGCACCCATGTTGAAAATCTTGTAATCACTTCTTGTCGGGAAAAGAACATTATATCAGTGTGAAGTTTTCACCTGAAGACAGTGTTTTGAAATGGATGGTCATAACAACAGGAGTTTTTGCTTTACGACTTTCAGTCATGTTGGGTTAATCCTGAATAGTCAAAGGTATGGCTTATTAATTTGTTATAAATCACTATTTTATTTGAATTCTACAACTTACATTGAGAAAACTAGAAAGAACTTCATATGCTGATTACAATCATAGAGCCATGGAATTTGGTTTTTTAATGACTGCACAGCAGCTGTAAAACATTGTTACAAAGATCACATTCGGCTTTCATCAACACACTTGCTATGACCTCATGACAGTGGACAGGAGAAAAAATTCACTTGCTCTGTTTTCGAGAGATAATGCAGAAAGTTGCATTTTTAGTATAGCAATAGCCTAACTCATAGTCAGAAATATCCTGATTCATTTGAAACTTGTATTAGAGAGCCACATTTAGGACTGTCTGTTTTATATAGGTTCTGTTCTTTAGAATTGTCTTTCTTATATAGGTATCTGTTCTATAGAATTGTCTGTCTTATATAGGTATCTGTTCTATAGAATTGTCTGTCTTATATAGGTATCTGTTCTGTAGAATTGTCTGTAGGTATCTGTTCTGTAGAATTGTCTGTCTTATATAGGTATCTGTTCTGTAGAATTGTCTGTCTTATATAGGTATCTGTTCTGTAGAATTGTCTGTCTTATATAGGTATCTGTTCTGTAGAATTGTCTGTCTTATATAGGTATCTGTTCTGTAGAATTGTCTGTCTTATATAGGTATCTGTTCTATAGAACTGTCTGTCTTATATAGGTATCTGTTCTATAGAACTGTCTGTCTTATATAGGTATCTGTTCTATAGAATTGTCTGTCTTATATAGGTATCTGTTCTATAGAATTGTCTGTCTTATATAGGTATCTGTTCTATAGAACTGTCTGTCTTATATAGGTATCTGTTCTATAGATTTGTCTGTCTTATATAGGTATCTGTTCTATAGAATTGTCTGTCTTATATATGTATCTGTTCTTTAGAATTGTCTGTCTTATATAGGTATCTGTTCTATAGAATTGTCTGTCTTATATAGGTATCTGTTCTATAGAATTGTCTGTCTTATATAGGTATCTGTTCTATAGAACTGTCTGTCTTATATAGGTATCTGTTCTTTAGAATTGTCTGTCTTATATAGGTATCTGTTCTATAGAATTGTCTGTCTTATATAGGTATCTGTTCTATAGAATTGTCTGTCTTATATAGGTATCTGTTCTATAGAATTGTCTGTCTTATATAGGTATCTGTTCTATAGAATTGTCTGTCTTATATAGGTATCTGTTCTATAGAATTGTCTGTCTTATATAGGTATCTGTTCTATAGAATTGTCTGTCTTATATAGGTGTATGTTCTATAAAATTGGCCGTCATATGTAGGTTCTGTTCTATAGAATTGACTGTCTTGCATAGGTATCTGTTCTATAGAATTGGCTATCTTGTATAGGTGTATATACTATAGAATTGGCTGTCTTATATTGGTGTCCTTTAGAATGGGCTGTCTTATAAATGTATCTAGGTGGCTGTTGTATAAGGTATTTGACTTGCTAAGGTGGCTGTCTTATGTAGGTCTTTGACTTGTAAAGGTAACTACCTTAGCTATCTTATAAAGGTATCTGTCTTGTATAGGTGTCTGCTTTGTGAAGGTATGTCTTATATAGGATGCCTACATATGAAAGTAAATGTTTTACTGGGGTCTTTTAAAAGTATCTGTTATATGAAAGTGGACATTGCTGTTTGACATTACATATTAAAACTCAACTATTAATTGGTTATTAATGAGCAAAATATTAACATGCATACCAGTTAATGTCTATCATATTTATTGAAGTACTGCTGCTCATTAAAAAAATGTTTTTTTTTTGTTAAATGTTTAGAAATATTTTGTTTATTAAAGGCAAAAAATTTGATTGTTGTGTGGATCAAGGTTTTTAGAAAGTTCAGAACTAAACCATCCATAGATAACTCCGATTATTATGCAGTGACTCCTTCAATAACTGGCCTCTCTGTTAATTTGGTGCCAGAGGGGTTTAGTTGGTATAGACTAATAATCAAAGGGTTACGGGTCTGATACCCACCCATGTTCTGAATGATATATAATGTTAAAATTGATGTTAAAATGAACAAAAACAGTGACAGAAAAATTACTTTATTATGCAGAATGGTCTTATATTGTGTCCCAACAAGGCCTTTCTAATAATAGAACTCAATACATGGGCCATCTCTATAAATAAACCTATCTTTTACCTTGATTCATCTGCAGACTTTGGTACCATTGTATAGTAGAACTCTTTACACCACCTTGTTAAAATGGCCTAAATGTTTTATCCTATTGGTGTACAGTTATAGGTTTCACGGTAAATAGTTACCCCTATTTTCAGTAGTTTTTGTTAAGGTTAGGAGAAGTCATTGTAGCACTAAAGAATTCTATGAAATTGTAATTTCAGTGGAAAGTACCCTTTGAAATCCTAGCACTAAAGAATTCTATGAAATTGTAATTTCAGTGGAAAGTTCCCTTTGAAATCCTGGACATTCTTCGTAAGCTACCACCCAGTGCAGAGCAAGCATATGCATTCATCCTGGTGGGGAAGGCATGTCACTGCATGGAGGTCAAGGTTAGCAACACAGATGGAAAATGGCTGAACACAACACTGTGTTACCCATAAACTGCTTAGACTTAAAAATAAAGAAATTATTACACAAAATTGTATAGTTGATGAAGATGTTGTCTCTTCTGGCAAGTTTATATCTATTTTATATATGCATTATGAACTAAGATTCCGACCAAAATATAAAATTGAATTGGAATTATTCTCATTGCTAAATTGAGAAGTTTTGTATCAATCCAGACTTTAATCTCAATTGGTAGCCAAAAATACACATGCAAAAAACTGCACTGATTATTCAGGTTTGTTATTGAGGACTGGATGATTAAAACCAATCAGAGGACCTTAATTTCATATTAGTTAACCGGCATAAGTTGCAAGTTTAGTATTTAACTACGAGTCATATTGTTTCTCTAGCTTGTACATTTATAGCTTATTATGGGAAAGCTAAAAGGTTGGCAACATGATGGTATGTTTGGTATGGCCATGTTTACAAATCAAACCAGTTTATAGAATTTTCATTGCTTTAAATATCACTAATTATACCTTCTTTTTAATTTTTTTTTTTGCCCAGCCAGGTGTAAGAACTGAATAAAATCAGTGTAGTTCATATAATGCAATGACAGCATCATCGTGTTTATAATTGTTGTTATTAGAATCTAGTATGATTCTTTAAAATAGTAGAAAAGAATGGTCCAGTAAAAGTCATTCTTAATAAGTCTAAATTAATATTGCCTCTCCATCATTGATTTCTTTTCAATGCTGATTGGGTAAAATGACATAATTTAGTACCGTACAAGCTGTCAAAAACTGTTTGTGTACTGGAATTTATTTTTTTAATTATTACTTGATTTTGTTTGGCATGAGTACAGTTGAGAACATGCAACAACAAGAATCAAATTTTAGATACTCTAGTAATATGCATCGGTAATAAACTAAATATGTTTGCCAGTGTAAAGATGGCTTTCTTTAAAGATCACAAAGATATGAAACTGCCAAAAAAGGAAGAATTTGGTCTTAGGCACATTTTCAGACCAAAACTCATAATTATGTGTGTGTTGTTTTGTTTTCACAAAATGCAGAAATGTGTTGATGGAAATCCAATGCTGATGATATAAAAATAAAAATATGATTTTTAAAAGTTTTGCTTTACCTCCTACAGAGGGGAATATAATTGTAACACTGAATGATCCCGATCATTTGTATTAATTGGGAACGAAAATCTAAATAATACAAGATGATGGAAATGTACAGGGCATTTATATTATGACTGGATTGATTTTGAAAAGTTTCAAATGAGTCATTATAAACCTGTTCATTTTATTGAGCTGAACAAGATTTTTTTTTATATTTCTTGCCACTGTCATTTTTTCTATATCCTCAGGACAAGAAAGACCATAAATAATTTCATTGTTAACATCTCACATTATCTTTTAACAAAATTTCAGATATTTGAGCGTGCACGTCAGCTGTTGGGAATAGCAGACAACGTAGTTGCTGACATATCTTACATGCTTTCAAAACACATACGATGGCAGATCTTATTGGCAGACCACCTTCAGTATCTGATGAATGAATCCTTCGGGGAAAATGCCACGCTTCAAGACTTAATTAAGAAAACTAAAACTTGCATAACAACAGTCAGGCTGGGTCAAGGTATGGCTATGTATACCTGTAGATATGTCCATCCAATGAATTAATACTTACCTCGACCCACCCACCCCCACCCCCACCCCCACCCCAGCACATTCTTTTTATAATGAACACTCATTAAAACAAAATGTTTGTTTGGATCTCAATTTATTTTATAGCTGCATTTTATTTTACCTGTAATTCCATTCAGTTTTTTTGCTCCTTATTTTGAATAATTTTTAATTAATTAATTTTAATTAAGGTCAGAACAATTGTAATTGAATTTAATAACAACTCAGAGAAATGTAGAATTAAAATGTTTGAGTATGGATATCGTAATTTCATTTTCTGCCATATGAAATGCAATTTAATTATTTTTTATACTTCAGGTCATTTGTTAGGGAAGTCGTTGTCTTAATTACTCCATGCAGTATTTTTTTTACTGTTTTTTGTGTGCAATATTGTTCATAGAGAAATTTTTTATATATAATTATATCAGGTTTATGATCTATTCTGTTGTACTTAATGTCACATATGTATATATAATTATTGTTATGAAAAGTTGAATATTTTTGAAAAAATGATTAAAGTTATGTTAAAAATCCAAAACACAAACATACACATGCATACATGCACACAAACATAGTTTCTTTTAATTTATTTTTCATAATATGCTTTCCTTGCCACCAGAAAAAATAATTTAGTAGATCATACATCTGAATGAGAACAGCAAAATATAATTAACTATGTCGCTGTGACCCTTATTTCAATGTTAAGTGGATGAATCATTGGTGGAAGTTTATCCACAAAATCAATTAAATCATTCTAGCAGATGCGCATATTAATGAGTACAGTAATCAAGTACTTCTGATAGTAAAAATTTTAAAAACTTTTTTAAAATGCATTTAAGTGCATCAACTTATTTCTACTAACTGGGTCACTAAGATCTATATTTCATGTATCAGAGATGTGTGTTTACAAGTGCCATTGTCACATTCCAGAGCTTTGTTTGTCATTGCACCCATTTTTGGTTTTGAATAATATTAACCTGCTTTTCCATTGCTTTATTAATGATTTTTTGTTTCCTGAACAAGCATCCATTTTTTTTCTGTTAGATATTCAGCCAAGCCCAGACATTCTGGAACACTGTGCAGCATTCCTGCTAAATATTCGTGACTGGGACTATTTGTTTAATATGGAGAACACTGACAGTGGTCATATTGAGGTAAGAATATTTCTTTTGTTATCTCACTGGAACCTGTTTATCTGTTTGTTAAAACTAAATTTGGTTCAGAGTGCAATTAAATAACAAGTGCAGTTTGTCTTTGTATTGTATTTGATGGGCAGTGATTGTGGCATGAGGAGTTTTTTTGATGGGCAGTGATTGTGGCATGAGAAGTTTTTTTGATGGGCAGTGATTGTGGCATGAGAAGTTTTTTTGATGGGCAGTGATTGTGGCATGGACAGTTTATTAAGTTTTAATTAAACCTTTTCATCATTATATATTTTCCTTTATATTATTATATATTATATATTATATATTACCCTTTAATAGATTGTCATCATGCATTATAAATAGCTAATGATTATATGACCTACTTGCATGCTCATTTTAATTTGTGTTAAGTGTTTCTTTGATAGAGAATGTTCATTCCTTGAAAGAATCATTAAGAAGCTTGGACAGTTCACTTAATCACATGCACACCTGGCACTTTCATCATAAGGTCAAGGTCACAACCATAAGAAATTTATCTTAAGGTCTTTGTTACATTTCTTAATTTTCCATATATTTTCTACAACCATTAATGGAGTTTTGTCATCCATGGGTTGAATCATTTTGAACCTAACACAATAATGTAACATGCATTATCTTTTCATTTGATCTTAGGGTGAAGGTCACACACTTGACATTGCTGCTTTAAAGACCAAGGTTTATCATTTAGCTTTTGACCCTGGCTAAACTTCCTACTGTAAGAAATCATTAAGAATTTTAACAAATGTGATATGGAAACATTGCTAATGCAACTAAATATTTAGATATATCATCTAAGCCAAGTGATAACTGTTCAGTGTTTGTTATAATATTCTATGTGTCCAGACTGCTATCCTGTTTGTGTAACTGATCAGTAATTGTTATAATATTCTATGTGTCCAGACTGCTATCCTGTTCGTGTAACTGATCAGTATTTGTTACATTCCAGTTGTGCAGACTGATGTCCTGTTTGTGTAAAGAACTGCCCTCGGTAAAGAATGCTCGTAAACCTGCCAGAGATTTGTGGGAAGCTGGTAAATTGGATTCCTGTTCACATTTTTTTCTGATTTTAATTTTCTGATTTTTCTGATTATGTTGAGATTTAAATGCAGTAGATTCTTGATTAACAGAAGTCTGGGAGATTTGAAGAAAACTTCTGATAATGCCAGGGATTGAATAACAGCCAAATGGTAAATGTACGCATTGTGGTAAAATGCAAGAATATTATTAAGATGCAGGGTGGGATTGAATTGTGTGTGTAGAGATAGTAAGTGCTCCCATCCCATATAACTTTCTGGGATCAAGACATTTGCATTGAGTCTAGTTCTGTCAAAAATAGTCATTATGTAGGAATATTATGTTGAATATTTTCATTTTAGTTATATTCTTGGGTACTTTTTAGTTTATGTTTTATATTGCAATTACTAAGTATTTTATATTGCGATTATCCATTTTTTTTTTATATTGCAGTTATACAGTAATTTACATTGCAGTTATCCATTATTTTATATTGTAGTTACCCAGTATTTGATATTGCAGTTACCCAGTATTTTATATTGCAATTATCCAGTATTTTAAATTGCAGCTACCCAGTATTTCTTTTGTAGTTACTCATTATTTTATATTGCAATTATCCAGTATTTTATATTGCAGTTACCCAGTATTTTATAGTATTTTGTATTGTAGTTACCCAGTATTTTCTTTTGCAGTACCCAGTATTGTATATTGCAATTACCCAGTATTTTATAGTATTTTGTATTGTAGTTACCCAGTATTTCTTTTGTAGTTACTCATTATTTTATATTGCAATTACCCAGTATTTTATAGTATTTTGTATTGTAGTTACCCAGTATTTTCTTTTGCAGTTACCCAGTATTTTATATTGCAATTACCCAGTATTTTATATTGCAATTACCCAGTATTTTATAGTATTTTGTATTGTAGTTACCTAGTATTTTATATTGCAAATATTACACATAATTTTATATTACAATTACCCAGTCTAAATTTCCTGATAAGACACTGAAATTAATTTTGGTGACTAATTTTATAAAGATAGGAATTTACAGACATCACCTTCGAATATTCTGACTCGTTATGTGAAGAGTACTATGCAAGCTAATTTTATATTTAAAAAAAACGTTAATGTATATCAGAAATATTAAATATTTATATGCATGTATGTCAGAAGTGTTACTTTAGTTTATGTATGGACTGAAGCAAAGGGGTTGTTCATAACAATCAGCTGTTAATATTCTAATTGTTTATCAGAAACAAATAATATTTGTTCACATTTCATTCGGACAGTTGTGGTAATCTTTAGTAGCAATGTACAGCACAAGCGGTTGAACAGTGGTCGTGAAAGTGCAATGTACCGGGATTCTCAGCAGGGTATACTATCCAGGGATTACTTCTCTCAGTTCCTCAAGAAGATCAAGGTAAAGGATTATAGGAAGTATATAAGATTAAAAAATACGGTTAAACCTGCCCTTGCAGCCACCCCAGAGATAAGACCATTTTCTTAGAATAATCATATTCTGTCATTCCCAAATAATCAGTTAATGACCACAACTTTTTTCTGCACCCTTTTTTACTTATGCATATTATGTTATGATGTTGTTCATCCATGTGTCCATCTGTCTGTCTGATTGGTCATCCATTAACATTTGATCATCAGGCATATATAATGTTATAAAGGTAAGACAAATTTGCATGAAACTTTGTTCAGCTACATATCATGGCTAGACAGTTTGTTATGTATGGTAATCACATGCCCTGCCTCTAGGTCAAGGTCTCAGCAAGAATAATTTTAACTCTGTGACTTGTATCCTTGCCTGCTGAAGATATTTTAATGAATCTTAAGCCAATTAAATATCATGACCAGATGTTGTGTTATATACCACTGTCATGCCCACTACCTCAAGGTCAAGGTCACAGCAAAGGGAAAATATAAACAGTTGATCTCTGTTCATGTTTTTAGATATCACGTTTAAACCAATGCAGATAGTTATATATTTTGACTTGACAGTATCTCTTATATTCACAGTCAAACCCGTTGTTTCAACGTCAAGGTCATGGCATTGGGATTTTATATGTGGCTTGTTAACTTATCCAGGCTGTCACTCAAACTCTACAATAGCATTCTTATCCAGGCTTGACAGAACTCTACAAAGGTCTGCACAGTATCATACAATAGTCAGGTCCATTACTAGTTCAAGGTCATTAGTAGGGACAAGGTCACAAGATAAGTGCATTGTCTGCCACTTATGGTATATTTATTATCTCTGTGTGTGGTCTTAATTAAAAGGTTTTGTATGCTTGGTAATATTTTAATCCCCCATTATATTTGCTTTTACAATACAGAGAACAGTCTATTCTTTCACAAATTTTTAACAAATACACTAAAATGTGCATGTTAGAAGCATAATAAAACTTTTTGATAAATCAATGAGGGGAATCATACACAAATTTTCAATGTAAAGGTTACCAGACATGTTTTAAAGGGAAATGTAGATCTATCTAAAAAGCTGTTCTAGGTCAGGTTATTTCCATGTGACAAAATGCTCTCTCTCTCTCTCTCTCTCTCTCTCTCATATGCACACACACAAGATAACTGACATCAAATGGTAGATTGATCTCAGAATTTAAGCAGTCACATTTTTTTATATGCTCTACATAAATCAAATGTAACTGTTTCTTTTGTGTCATATAAAATGTTACTTTTTTATGAAGCTAACCATTGTTCTTTGTTTTCAGGATCCCCTGGCAACCAGTGTACTTGTGTCCTGTCTGACAAAACTCTACAACATTATCAAGGTGGGTTAACCAGGGAATTTTTAAATGCCCTTCAAGACCAGACATTTACCCTGAGCAAAATAAGACTTTACCAGCTTCATATATACTGTCAAGCAGAATATTTCTAAGTCATTATGTATTCTCAATTTATCAATTTTTCTAATACACTGTATTCCCAAATTATAGATTCTCTACCTCTCCCCTTAATGGGGCCCATGCTCATTCCTGTCCCATTTTCCTATATGCAGAAAATTTTACTTTGCTGCTTTTGCTTTAGACTGCAATGCCTATTCTGTGTGGATGTACTTTTGATATATTCATGGTGAATAGATTTTATATTAGACTGCAGTGCCTATTCTATGTGGGATATACTTTTGGTATTTTCATGGCAAATAGATTTTATATTAGACTGCAATGCCTATTCTATGTGGATGTACTTTTGGCATGTTCATGGCAAATATATTTTATATTAGATTGCAATGTTTATTCTAAGTGTGATATACTTTTGGTATTTTTATGGCAGATAGATTTTATTTTAGACTGCAATGTTTATTCTCTGTGGGATATACTTTTGGTATATTCATGGCAAATAGATTAAATTTTAGATTGTAATGCCTATTCTATGTGGGATATACTTTTGGTATATTCATGGCAAATAGATTTAATTTTAGATTGCAATGCCTATTCTATGTGGGATATACTTGTATATGTATAGCTAATATATTTTGTTGGACTGCAATGTGTATTCTGAGTGGAATATACTTTTAATAATAATAATAATAATAATAATAATAATGAGGATTTTGTATAGCACCTAATATTTAGAAGCTGTGAGCGCTTTACAACATCTATAATGATATGAATACAAAAAATAAAAACACCATGAAATTAGTAGGAATAAAACCTGCTGAAAATATGGAAGGTAGGAAATATTTTTACGTCTTTAAGCTACTTCTTGCAGTCGAAAAAATAATTTTTTAGAGCACTCTGGAAAGGGATAACTGTGTCTTTGTATCTAACTGAAATGAGCAATTCATTCCACGTTGTTGGGCCATGGTATGCAAAAGAACGTTGTCCATATGACTTCGTTTTCCTAGTGGGAATAATGAGTGTATGATTGTCAGAAGATGAGCGTAAGTATCTTGCTGGTGTGTACACATAGATGAAGCTGGATAGGTATGCTGGACTGGTGTTCTCATGTTTTCATTGCATGCATTCTCACTCTGCTATATATTTATTCAAGTGCTTTCAGTCTTCACCCAGATTTAAATTACCATAATGTACTTGTATGTTGGAGTTTATGGTCTCTCTTATTATCATAGGTAGAATGACTGGACAGTACATAGATCTTCACATCACATAGTGTACTGGTAGATCTAGGTATATCATTTCACTTTTCATCAGCAGAATGAATAACCTGGACACGTAGCTGATATCACATAGTGTACAGGTAGAGCTAGATATGTCATCCCACTTAATATCATGACTAGAATGAATAACCTGGACACGTAGCTGATATCACATAGTGTACATGTAGAGCTAGATATATCATCCCACTTAATATCATGACTAGAATGAATAACCTGGACACGTAGCTGATATCACATAGTGTACTGGGAGATCTAGGTGTATCATTTCACATTTGAGTTGAATGAACCTTGTGTCACATAATCTACTGGTAGATCTAGATATATGATCACGCTTTATTACTCAAAGATTTCACATAAAAATGATATACAAATATTTTTACTCAAAAAATTCACATGGAAATGATTTTAAAATATTTTTACTCAAAGAATTCACATGAAAATGATTTTAAAATATTTTTACTCAAAGAATTCACATGAAAATGATTTTAAAATATTTATACTCAAAGAATTCATATGAAAATGATTTTTTTACAAATTGTATTACTCAAAGAATTTACATGAATATGATTTTAAAAATGTTATTGCAAAAAATTTCACATGAAAATGATATGAAAAATCCTCATTTGCACCTATATGTGACTACTTCACATTAAAATTGCAAACCTTGGGTCCCAAGTATATTTATGTGGCTAACATCAACTTCCTAAATGTCTTGTTTCTGGCAAAAATAGCTGATTACTGTACATTATTATAAAAAGAGTAACTTAAATACAGATGCATAATGCACTGACAGATCAGGGTCTGTATTATTTTTGCTACTAACAGACTGGATAGACCCAAGATCTGCCAGTGTTTTATGTGACAGCAGATCTGGGTCTTTGCAATTTGCAGTTAGACTCGACTTGTAAGTGCGTACATACCATAGTTTTGACTGTTTTACTTTTAAACACGGCCTTTCTATATATTTTCAGGATGACATTACTGTTGAGATTTCCAGTGAATATCTGTCAATATGGCCAACAGTCCTGCCAAAGTAAGAAACTATTTAAGTATAAAATCTACTCATAATGACCAATACAATGGTTTTTACTGTTAGCTCACCGGGCTGTAGGGATGAGTGAGCCTTTGATAAGACCTTGCATCAGGCATGTGTTGTCTGTCATCTCTAAGCAGACAGAATCCTGGTATGAACATTTAGATTTGTACTGTGGAACCCCGCTATAACGCGATGATCGGGGTCCATAAAATCGGATCGCGTTAAAAGCGGGGTCGCGTTAATGTGGGGTTTTACAATATTTAACTTTTTTCCGAGAACATATACGTGTAAACATGTACAATGATCAAAAGTCGGCTTATCATCAGATGAATATTAACTGGAATGCATTAATTAAGATATATTCAAAATAATCGATGGCTAATATATTTATAGGTTATTACTGTGCATTAAAAACATTTACTAATTTTTATTTGTTTGAACGATAATACAGATTGACCGATAATACCAGACTATCGCTATATCATGAAAAGTGTATCAACACCGTATGCTACCATGCCGTCGTGGCATACAGTTCATCCATAATGGATGTAATTTAATTGAAAATCGTACAGATTTAAAATATGCAATAATTTTGTAATAGTCTGAATTCGTCGTGTAAAATATAGGATGAACAAAATATTGAAACTATTTACTTGCCGTCTGATATCGTACGGTCATTGCATGCAGCTATTCCTGGGTCTACATACGGTGTCTGTACAAATTTCATACCGCTAAAATTTTATCATATGCGACAACTGCAAGAATAATTAACAATCAACGCATGATTTCAGCGTGCAAATAACTTTTATTTCAGGTTTTGTGAACATCAAAAGAAACATGTGAAAACTGCTAAATTAATCGTTGCGCAAAGTGCAAAGTCAGTGTGGTTCCAAATTTAAATTTCATCATTTCTTGAAAAATATATCCAGTGACGTTTGCTTCTTTGCTCTAGGGCATACAGTTTCTCTTTAGCAGAAAACGACTTGTGTTTTTGAACTTGCTTTTCCATAACAGTAAAATATTTTTTTTTATATAAGCAAACAACGTACACAGATAAAGCTCGATAACTAAGTAATGAAGGCCTGCAATGGTTACGAATCACTTTTTATATAAAACAAAATTAAGCTGAACGGATGCACAATTTCATACCCTTTTAATTTACAGATAATAAAGTGGATATTATTTATTTGCAACCGTTTGTTGTTTGATCACACCGCCAAGCACAGCATACATGTTGGCGGATTTCGTCCTTTGATGTTTATTAAATTGTGCGACTCTTGTATCAACCACAGCTTTGTCTGCTGCTTGGCTGTGATTGCAGTTAAATAAGAAGCCCATGTCGGCTATTGTTTGAGCAACGACTGTATAGAGAATTCATGGAAGACAATCACAAAGGCGATTTACTGGCTTTACTCATGGGTCCGTAATAAGTAACACTTCCGGTAATGTTTACTTCGGCTTAACAATTCAAAAACCTAATGAAACCAGTTTTTTCTTCTAGAGTAGAATACGGAGCTTCACCACAACCTGTTCAAATTGATAAATTTCAGAAGCCAAGCGTTGTACACACTTTTTCTCATACGTTATATATATCGTATTATTTTAGAATTCATACACGATCACTTCTCCAAAATCACTTAAAGAACCTGGATAAATTGTTAAGTTCCGATCGTTTATTATTAAAAGTTGTACGCGAATTCTTCCACCAAATTATAATAAACGTTTTACACACTATTTCTCATACGTTAAACAAATATTTTCACGGTCCAATAAAAATACACGTAAATGAATTTCAAATTTCACGAACCATGCCACGATCATATTATTTTAAAAGTCATGCCCAAAATGAAGTTAATTTCTTGTTTTTTTTTTTTTTTACTTTTCTCCAAATTTTTTTTCTCCATGTGTGAATGAATATAAAAAATTTTGGGAGCCATGCTACAACTGCGTTATATCCGAATTCGCGTTATGGCGGGGCGCGTTATAGCGGGGTTCCACTGTATATAACACTGATCTGCCATAAGATCTGCCTGCCGTTATCAGAATTAAATATTTTTTTTAACTAACTTCCTTTGAAAACTGCTTAGCAGAATTTAGTGAAGTTGGACAGAAAGCATCTGGGTATAACAGGCTTTCATATTTGTACAGATGATGTTACTATGATGGCATATATGGCCACCATTAATAGAAACCTTTTAAAGGACTTCTCAAAAGTCATTTATCAATATTTGACCAAAATTGATTGCAATCCTGGGATAAAGCACTTTTAATTATTTCAGAAATGGTAACTGTTTACTAAAAATATAGAAAGAAAACTTTTAAACTTTACTTAAAACACTCGAGCAGAATTTGACCATATTTGACACAAAGCATCCTGTAAAAGGTTCAGATGTCAATTTGCCATCCAATATGGCCATCATTTCGAAATAAAGATTTTTTCTCAAAACATGCTAAAAAGAATTTACCCCATTTGACAGAAATCATCATATCATGAAGTGTTTTTATTTTATATGTTTGTACAAATGATATCCATCGGACATCAAATGTCAGGCTTTAAATGGCTTCTCAAATCTTCCATAATTTTACCATGTTTTACACTCTGCATCATTTATTTAAGGCATTTCAGATTTGTACAAATTATTCCAATATGCCATCAAATATGCCCTCATGACTAAAGTAGAAAAAACATTTAAACAACTTTATCTCTGAAACAAAGTTGCTTGACAGAATTTGAACAAAAACACCCTGGCCTAAAAGCTTTAGACATGGAATTAACGATGGTGATATGCCATTGGAGGTAAAGATACAACCTTTAAAAATGATGAAATTATTTTCATTAAAATACTGCAGTCAAAGCATTGCTAGCATTGTGAGCAGTCTCAGGCACTCTTGGGCCTCTTGTAACAGAAGATAATATAAAATGTATGAAAATGCATAGACTATCTAATCACATAGATATAAAATAATGCTTTTCTGTAAAGTGAAGTTCTTTCAAATCTGGACTGTTAGACTATAATATGTTGCAAATATGATTTTTAAATCAGCTCAAGGTATGAATACTTAATTCTAAACATAATTTTTTGGGTCTTAATACCTGTTGTTAATGTAACTCGCATCTTTAGAGAGTGCTGTCTGCTTTGTTGAGATGATAATTATGAGATTTATTTTTAAAGAAAAAAATTCACAACTGTCTTCTGTTAGCAAATTTGTAAATGCAGTTTTAAAAAAATTCTTACAGAACTCTGGGATGCTTTTCTTTAACATTGTAACCATTTTTTTGAAATTGTAACCATAGGAAAATAGGTGTAGCTACCTCGCAGGAATTCCTCCTGTCCTTTCATCCATCCTTCCATCCATCACTCTTGATAATGCAGAAAGTCCCAGATTTGTTATGGGTTGCCATGGATGCATAAATACATGTATTATGGTCATCATCTGAAGATGCACCTATCAACAAATCACTTTAATGGGTCCCGAGTGGTCTAAAACGCTCTCCGTTACAGATCACTGCCATCTCACCTCTGTCTGCGTGGGTTTGAGTCTAAGATTCGGCTAATGTAGTTATGTGAGAAAGCTTGCCAGTAGCTTCTTGTGGGTCAGTGGTTCTTTCCGGGGGTTTTCTCAGGTTCTTCCTCCACCATAATACTGGCCGCAATGTATAGCCTAACATGTGCTGAAAAATGGTGTTAAACCCTACAACAACAATAATCACTTTCATTTTTATAAGAATTACTGCCCCTTTTGCCTTGCAGCTGACAGAATCTTGCAAATGCAGCTAGACTGTTTTTAATAGATCATTCTGAGTCTTGGAAGTTTTGGTCATCATCTGAAGATGTATATAGCTCGTGTGATTTTTGTTTAGAGTTATTGCCCTTTGTTACTTGGAAGTTTTGGTCATCATCTGAAGATGTATATAGTTCATGTGATTTTTGTTTAGAGTTATTGCTCTTTGTTACTTGCATCTGGATGAAGTAATAGGGCAGATTTTCTGAATGCAACTAGTTTCATGAATTTTCAATGGATCACAGAGAAACATGGAAATCTTATGGTCATTATTTGACGGTGCGCATATAGACAGATCACTCCTTTTGCAACTTCTTCTTTTTAACTTGGATTCAGATGTACTATATGATAAAATCTCAGTTTTCAACAATTGCCATGAATTGGTGTACATCAGGGGTCACCAACCTTTTGGATACTGAGAGCTACTTCATGGGTACTGAGTCATACGAAGGGCTACCAGTTTGATACACTCCGACTCCCATTTGTTGTGAAAGTGATAGGTTTTCTTTCTTTTTTCTGCCATGTTTTTGGGGTAAGAAACTGCGTTCAGCGCCAATCCTCGCTGCGCCCACTAGCTTACTCTCCACGAGCACTGTATTGTCACATGCACAATACTGACCTTCAAACTTATCTAAACTTCATGTATAAGAAACATATTTTTAAGATATTGTCATTTTTTAAATCTATATAAATGCAAGTGTGATTAAAAAAAAAGAATAGCAACAGAATAAAATACAATTTTATACGCAGCTGAGTTGTGCTTTGTTTAGAACAGGCCTGCGGGCGACTCATGTGGTCTTTGGGGGTGACCTGGTGCCTGCGGGCACCGTGTTGGTGACTCCTGGTGTACATGTTATGGTGGTCATTTAAAGATGTGCATATCATTAAATTACTGTCCTCCTGAAAGTTTTGTTAGAGTTATTCCCCTTTTATTTTGCTGTTGAATACATTGTAAGTCATGATATTGTAAATGCAAATGGACCTGTATTGTGGTAACATTGGTCTTCCCGCAGCAGAATGCTTCTTGTCTTGCATATTTTAGAGATCACTGTGAAACATGATTAATAATTATGGTCTTCATCAAGCCAGAAAAATTCTGATAAAGGTTAATTAGTAAATTAAATTAGTAAAAGAATTACCGCCTTCCTTTCAGACCTACAACAGTATGACAGAATTTAGTAAATGCAACTACTCTTGCAATTTTCAGAAGAAATTTTGCATTGCTTAGAAGAAGAAGATGTTGACTTATTATTATCTACTTATATCATAAGAATTAGTTTTTATTTACTGTAGACTCTTCACTATCATCATCATTTCTCTAGTTTTACTTATGGATTTTGGAATTATTCAGTTTTAAGAATAAATGTCATTTATCCAGATAAATTGATATATTTTTGATTTATAATAAATGTGTTGGAAATAATTTTCAAAATTATGTAACTATGATATCTGATGGTATTACTAACATCCCTGTTGCAGCAATAATGCAATTCAGGTTGGGGCTCTAGAGGAGGCAGTTACTATTCTGATGCAGCATGCTATTCAGATTCATCCCACGTATGCCTCATTGCTACGCACTCAGGCGGACATTTACTATGGTAAGATTGTTTATTAAGTATGTCTCTAGTTGCTACTATGCATTATGCCAATAGTAAGACAGTTGCTACTTTTCTGGTGGTAGAGGCAACAACAGTGCTAGACTCTGATAAGCTTTAAAGATTTATGTATATCTATATTGTGTGTATTATTATCGTAATAAATAATTTTTGTTAGGGTCATGTAGTGAATCCTATGATCATAGTTTGTACTTTAAAAATGAGTCATGTATCAAGTACATTGATTCATTAATAAAGTTCCAAGATTGAGTTGTACTATAAGTACAAGTAAACATCATGAGATCTAACAAGGTCATGATTTTTTTGGGAGAGGACAAGATGACATATTATTTTATTAGCTAGTACTAACCACATGACCCTGTTTACAGAGTGATTTCAAAATAACAAGATGAATCATTCATATTCTTTGTGTTTTAGTA
Source organism: Unio delphinus (assembly GCA_029339505.1). Classification (NCBI taxonomy): domain Eukaryota; kingdom Metazoa; phylum Mollusca; class Bivalvia; order Unionida; family Unionidae; genus Unio; species Unio delphinus. The sequence goes on from JAQISU010001235.1 coordinate 11,234,611, forward strand.
TTCTTAGTAGTATTTCCAGACCTAGAAGTTACATTGTGAGGAATTAATTTAATTTGATCATTTGTGGGAATTACAGCACTTGAAATGTTTCAGATTTAGTAATAGTAACAGATTTAGATAGTTTCTAATGGAATTCACTTAAGACATTAGGATACCATATACTGATTTTAAACCTCTTATCAAAGAGTATTTACACTGGAAGTGGTGGCATCATGAAAAACAAACGTCATGCCATCGAACCAACCCATGGAGAATGGACTCTTTCATAAAGAACAATGCGTAGGGAGGCAGTAGTCATTGCAAAAATTCGAATTGGTCATATGTAATATAACCCACTCCCACATGACAAAAGATGAAGATCCACCACTTTGCAATGAACCATTCACTGTTAAGCACTTTATGACAGACTGTTTTGACCTGCAATACATGATAAGTATTATGATGTGCATGACATGAAGGAACTTTGTGATACGATTAAACATCACTTGTATCATAGATTTCCTGAAGGAAGTAAACCTTTATTCTAAACTATAACTTTTAACTTACTGTTTTATTTCAACTTTATTTCGCTGGTTGATATTAAACCTATTACTATTTTTAAACATTTATACATATAACTAATGTATGGTGCTAATTAGCCTAAAAGCATAAATTAGAGGGAAGAAAGACAGATGGGTTTTTTAAGTAAATGCTTGTCAGATGTGGATATACATTAATTTGATTCTTTAACATTAGCAGTTCAAGGTTATAAAACACATTGGAAACCTTTCTGGCTAAATAATGGCATTTATCAATTTTGCAGTCACCTCTGAGTGTATTCAAGTCTCTGACTCAGCCAATATGGATATCTGAGAAAGCTTGCGGGTAGCTTCTCATGAGTCAAAAGTTCTTTCAGGGGTTTTCCTGGGTTCATCTTCCACCATTAATACTGTAATACTGGCCCCCAAGTATAGCCTATCTTGTGCTGAAAAATGGTGTTAAACCATACAACAACCACAACCACATAGAGACTGATATAATATTCATGAAGATTAAAATATCGATCCAGAGTAACAATTGTGTTATAAAGATAATTTTTTCTTTATTTCATATGAATCAAGGACAGATTTATAATTTGATATCATGAGTATGATGAAACTGTAAGGCACATCAAGGTTTTTATTTGAAATTATTCTGAATTAGGGGATAAAATGTGGATAACGTTCTATATAACCATTTTCTGCACATATAGGCAACAGGTGCGCTTGCACATTACATATAGGTAACAGCTGTGCTTGCAGAATTACATATATGTGACAGTTGTGTTTGTGAAGTTATATGTATGTGACATCTGTGTTATTAGAGTTACATGTGGCAGCCGTGTCTGCAGAGTTACATGTAAGTGGCAGTGGTAGATGATGAGTTACTTATATGTGACAGCTTTGTCTGGAGTGACATGTGGCAGCTATGCCTGCATAGTTACATAGCAGCTTTTTTTCTGCCAAGTTAAAGATATGACAGGCATGTTTGTATATGACAGTTGTCTGTAGTTACATGTATGTGACAGCTGTGTCAAATGACATGTATGATAGTTCTGTCTGTAGAGTTACATATACATGGCAACTTTGTGTGAAGTGACATATGTGTCATATCTGTGCCTTAAAAGTTACATATATGTGACAGCTGTGTCTGGAGAGTTCCATATAGCTGGCAGCATAATGATTTATTTTTTCATTTCCAGTAACAAATTTTTGGCCCTCTGCCTCACCTGGTTGTCTTCCCAGTTTTTATTTGAACAGTAATATATTTGAATAATGAGTTTAAACTATTTATTAGCAGCTCATTTTGATGATGGGAGAAATTTATAAGCATACATCAAATGGAAAATCATTTATTCCAAGGTGTACTTGAATTCTGAGGAAGACATTGGATGTATTAATCCTTAATTCTTCTGTGTCTTTGATTTTGTAAGTTAACCTGTTAATTTTATGTATGATATCATTCAGGTGAGGGAGCCACACAGGTCATTGTAACATAGTTTTTGTTCTATTAATTTTCAGCACATAGTCAGTATTCAGCTGCTATGAAGTTTTACATGGAAGCAGGGGCTGTGGCATCTGATTTCTTTGCTAATGCAGTTCCTAAGGGTATATACGATGATCAGGTAAGAACATGTTTGAATGTTAATTTTGTTGTCTTATTCTCTTTGGATTTGATTGCTTGTTATACTAATTTTACCAGAGTTTTTTTCTTTTAAAACACTCACAAATATTAAATGCAAGGACATCATTTTGAAATTTGAACCACTAGAGGTAAAATACACGGTTGGGGGGGGCAGTGTATACCAACATGGGAGAAACATGCGGAAGCTTTAGTTAGATGTGAAATAAAATGATGCTGTTTTCCTGTGATATTGATTTTGTTTGATTGAGTTTAAAAGGTATATAATTAGCTTGCTACTTTTTTTAATTAAAAATAACATGATGAATTCATTTTTTTTTTATAGGTATCATTTATTATTGTTTTGTGAATAAATGACATTTTCACTGGGTACCAAAATTTATGGATTATGGAAGTGATTATATAGTTTCCAAAGAATGGTCATTTTAGTTGTGTTCTTAAATTCATGATTTATACCTGCGATGAAATCCATGAAGATTCATATCCCATGAAAAATAATGACCTGATAGTATTATAATTTAGAATAAAATTAATCTTTTATTTTCAAAGACAAAGTGGTGTTTTTTCTTGTGTGTTTCAGATGTTCAGGAAGATGATGAAATGTTGTTCTTACCTCCAGTGTCATACACAGGTGAGTAGACATTCATGGAAAAGTTTTTTGTATTATTTAAATTATTCATTGGAATTACAGTGTGCTCAATAATGTTTTGGGCTAAAAGTACTCAAAAGCCAGCTGAAAGTGTCTACTCATTCTCTCATTTGTGACAGGACTTAAATACAGTAATAAAGAAGGTAGATACAAATTTCAAGCCATTTAGTTTTTGGTGTAATCATTTCAATTTTTATCTTCAGATTCCAATATTACAGTCACTTTTATGATATTCGGAGTTTCCAGTCAGATAAAAGTTCATATATTTAAACTACAACTTAAACACAGGAATATCTAGATTTCTAATCTACTCATAACGTTAAATATTGATCAGTCGGAAGTTGCATTATCTTAACACCCTGGAAGACTTAAAAATGAATGGCTGCAGAGGATTATACCTCTGCAAGAAAATATGCTGCCCAAATTTGAAAGTAAATATGTAAGGCATTAATATTTGCAGACCTACCAACCTTGCAATTTTGCCTTAAATCTTACGAAAATTACACGTAAAATATGGGCTTATGGCATAAAAAACAAAAAGTACGAAAAATGATTGTTGTCGAAAAATCCAGATAATTCGTTCATCCATGTTTGATTTGGATCCGGGTTTCATATTAGAATTAGTGAACATAGTCGGGGAACCAGACTAGCTTTACAGCAGCACCTCAGATGCTTTTAACTGCACCTATTTGTTCATGCAAAGCACCTGCATGATCAAACTTGATTATATAATTTTTTTAAATGGCGCAGGTGATGTTTAAGATGAAAAGGAAAATAAGCCTCATGAAGTGTTAATAATCAACACGAGAATAAAAAGCAATATTCAGATTTGAGTATGTTTCTTGACTGTTATGTGAAATGGAAAAAGAATTTTCAAGAATTGTGTCAATTTGAGAGATAGCAACAGGCAATTGAGTTACATAGGGTTTGGAACTCAAGTTTGTGCAACTGAACTTATGGTAAATAAAGTCTACGCATACTTTACAAACATAATGTTTATTATTGCTGAATGTTTCGAAAACTTTTAATTACATTTTCCACCTTTACAATAGCAGTATATGATATTTATTTACACCTTAATTGACTCATGAGGGTTGGCAGTTCTGCATTTGTTCTTTTTCTCAACAAACTTCAGCATGTCACCTGACAGGAATGATGACTGGGGAGCATGTTTGAACCAAAATGTAGTTTGAATTGGTAAGGTTTATTGCCCATCAATGAGGTTTAATGTCGGTCTCAGAGGTTTAATGTCAGTCTGTGAGGTTTAATGCCAGCCAGAGAGGTATACTGCCAGTCAGTGAAGTTTAATGCCCATAAATAAGGTTTAATGCCAGTTTGTGTAGTTTAGTGCCAGTTAGAGAGGTTTAATTCTTAAAATATGGTTTGATTCAAAATTTTAAGTATTCCTTTATTCCGATTTTGATTTTTATCAAACTCAGATTAGTATAGAATGTAGCATATGAACTTTTCCAACAGCAGCACTGGCAACACCAATAGACTGTTTACATTTTGGTGTATCTCTTCAACCCCTTGACATTCTTCATACTTGATATGAGTCATTATTCATTGAATACTTTTAATAAGAAGCTTATACAATTATTTGTGTCATGCCCACTTGCATCTGCGACCTTGCGACGAAATACCCCGTCATTGAACATTTGTGTTAAGGTGTTGGTTGAAGTCTTTTTGTACTGTTGTTATGTATCCTCAAATCCTACATGTTTTTAATCATTATGAAGTCAAAATAATTATGCAACATGTTTGCCTGCCTGCATGATATTTGGATCCAGGTCAATTATGGAAAATTTGTGTCTATTGTTTGGTTCAGGATCTTCTATTTGCTGATATTTCCTTAACCCCTTGATGGATGTTCTTTATTCATGGGATGAATCAAGGCAGTTCGTTTATGTGTTTAGCTTTATGACCTTGGGGTTGTTTATTACAACAATGCGCTGATTACTGACAGGTCATGGCTTACTAGTTTAGAATTAATATTCCTGTTTCCTATTGGCAGGAGTTGGTATTGTAAATGAGTAACTAGGATTGGTGGATTGGCAATGTATAGTGTTTTACCTGTGGATCAGTGAACTTGGCAATGTATTGTGTTTTACCTGTGGATCAGTGAACATGGAAATGTATTTTGTTTTACCTGTGAATCAATGAACTTGGCAATGTATTGTATTTTACCTGTGGATCAATGAACTTGGCAATATTTCACGTTTCACATGTGGATCAATGGACTTGGCAGTAAAGTGTTTCCTATGCACACAAACTTAACTTTTTGATGACTTTCAGATAGAAAATAGCTATGGATTTATTTATTTTGTTGTATTCCTGGATTGGGGAAGGGTTCCAATCACTTTTTGTTTGGATCTTGCATGCATGCTTTTGTTTTACTTAAATGTTTATTTTGTTTTACTTAAATGTTTATTTTGTTTTACTTAAATGTTTATTTTGTTTTACTTAAATGTTTATTTTGTTTTACTTAAATGTTTATTTTGTTTTACTTAAATGTTTCTTTTGTTTTACTTAAATGTTTATTTTGTTTTACTTAAATGTTTCTTTTGTTTTACTTAAATGTTTATTTTGTTTTACTTAAATGTTTATTTTGTTTTACTTAAATGTTTATTTTGTTTTACTTAAATGTTTATTTTGTTTTACTTAAATGTTTATTTTGTTTTACTTAAATGTTTCTTTTGTTTTACTTAAATGTTTATTTTGTTTTACTTAAATGTTTATTTTGTTTTACTTAAATGTTTCTTTTGTTTTACTTAAATGTTTATTTTGTTTTACTTAAATGTTTCTTTTGTTTTACTTAAATGTTTCTTTTGTTTTACTTAAATGTTTATTTTGTTTTACTTAAATGTTTATTTTGTTTTACTTAAATGTTTATTTTGTTTTACTTAAATGTTTCTTTTGTTTTACTTAAATGTTTATTTTGTTTTACTTAAATGTTTCTTTTGTTTTACTTAAATGTTTCTTTTGTTTTACTTAAATGTTTATTTTGTTTTACTTAAAAGTTTCTTTTGTTTTACTTAAATGTTTCAGCAGCAGAATATGTTTTCTGTAATTTGTCGATCGTTAAAATGTAGCATTTATTCTGCTGTGTAATTTTACAAATTGAAACAGTAAAAAAAATCATGTAGACAAATGATTTTCATATTAATGCATGACAGATTATTATTATTATTATTATTATTATTATTATTATTATTATTATAGTCAAAGGTATAGCTAATAATAATTGTGTTCCCTTAAATGAAACAATTATAATGTCTTTTCTAGGTGGCTATATTGTGCCAGTTTTTGGATGAAATAGACTACACTGCCGCTTTCAAAGCACTACAGGAGAAAACAGTATATGATGCCATGGACTCATACTACGTCTGTATCTGGGACATCAGTATATTGGAGTATCTAGTCCGTATCCTTTATCAGTACTAATTTTCTCAGATAAAAAAGCTCAGCATAAAGAGGTTAGTGTTAGGACTGGTCGGCCTGGTGTCAGGATAATGTGACTGGGTGAGACATCATGCTACATGTCTGCGGCATGATGTCTCAGTGCTAGACATCACTATAAACTGCCTCACTGCAGACATCGTAGCGATATAACTGAAAAATTGTTAAAGCTACGTTAAAAATCCTAATCAAACAAACAAAATTCTCAGATTAAATTATGTCATTTATTATTGTTAATATTATATTTTGAAATGAAAGAAACAAGTAGGTATATGAGTTCAGATGTGACAAAACTTTAAGTATATTTCTGTTTCTGTGGTTGGTTCCACATGCTCATACAGTTGTATTCACCAGTGTACTGCATTAGAAGTAGAGTTTTCATACAGTATTGTCTACCTGTGTATTGAATTATGAGTTCCCATGCAGCTTTATACACCTGTGTATTGAATTATGAGTTACCATGCAGCATTATCCACCTGGGTATTGAATTATGAGTTCCCATGCAGCATTATCCACCTGGATATTAAATTATGAGCTTCTGTGCAGCATTATGCACCTGGGTATTGAATTATGAGTTCTCATGCAGCTTTATCCACCTCGTTATTGATTTATGAGTTCCCATGCAGCATTATTCACCTGGGTATTGAATAATGAGTTCCCATGCAGCAATATTCACCTGGGTATTGAATTATGAGCTCCCATGCAGCATTATCCACCTGGGTAATGAATTAAAAGCACGGTTCTTGTACAGTATTATCCACCTGGGGAATGAATTAAAAGCATGGTTCTTGTACAGTATTATCCACCTGAGTAATGAATGAAAAGCTTGGTTTTTGTACAGTATTATCCACCTGGGTAATGAGTTAAATGCATGGTTCTTGTTCAGTATTTTCCACCTGGGTAATGAATTAAAAGCATGGTTCTTGTTCAGTATTTTCCACCTGGGTAATGAATTAAAATCATGGTTCTTGTTCAGTATTATCCACCTGGGTAATGAATTAAAAGAATGGTTCTTGTACAGTATTATCCACCTGGGTTATGAATTAAAATAAAAGCATGGTTCTTGTTAAGTATTATCCACCTGGGTTATGAATTAAGAGTAGAATTCTGAGGGCTGTACCAGTAAAATGTACTTGTGACCAATGGAAGTCACTTTCAACATTGAGCAGTCATCCATAGAGGCAGTTTGGTATTTTGTGTTATTTTCATGTGAACTCTTGAGTAATCATAGTATCGTAGGATATGGTGTTTTAAAAAAACTGCTTTCCCAGGCACCAGGTATGTCAATGGAACAACCATCATACAGCATGACTTACCTGGGTAGTGAATTATGAATAGAGTTCTCATTAGGTGAGGATGTTAAAATACCCATAAAAGTGACAATGCGTAAATAGGCAACTAATGATTGTGGCATGTTAAATACAAAAGATCGAACCCAGGACTTATGCAATGAAAACCAAGTGCTTTATCAATATATAATACTATAGCCTTTTCCTCAAAGAGTGTATGTACACACTTCTAAGAAATTTCATATAACATGGTGGTTGCTTAACAAATGTTACTTCTGACACTTTAATACAAATTTTCCTTTACTGTATATACTTCATGCATTATTATATGGCATACGCTTCAAATATGTCAACTTGGTATATTTTTCGCACGTTTACTTGGCATATTCTTCTTCACATGTTTATTTAGTGTACACTTCACATATGTATGCTTGGCATATACTTCACACATTTATTTGGCATACACTTCACATATGTTTACATGGCAAAAAGAGTTGCATAAGAGTGTTTTGCTTTTTTGGATATGCGTTTAATCTTGACTGAGGTTAAATCATAAAATCCTTAGATAATATTTTTTAAAGTTATAGACTAATGTGTGTTATGGTAGATACTATTGATTCTTTCCTTATCCTTGGATCAGACCTTCATTCTCGGAGAGGAGAGATGGAAAAGCGGCAGGCAGCTGTAAGTATTGAAAATAAATGCTTTCAGATTTTGTATAGTGTGTGTAATCTGTTTCAGAGTGGCTGGCTTATGTACAAATAATAGAACCTAAACACATTTTACTCTCTATCTATGGAAGGAGGGGGGAGGGGCGTAATAATAATAATAATAATGAGGACTTTGTATAGCGTCTAATCTTTAGAAGCTCTAAGCGCTTTACAACATTTATAATGATATAACTACACTTAAGAAAAACAAATAACAAAACCATGATATTGGAAAACTTAAAAACTTGCTGAAAACATAAAGATACAAAACATTATTAGGTCTCTAAGTTTGTTCCTGCAGTAGAAAAAGGTGAGTTTTAAGAGCACTCTTAAAATGGACCACTGTTTCTTTGCGTCTAATTTCAATGGGCAATTTGTTCCACGTGGCCGGGCCCTGGTATGCAAAAGAACATTGTCCATATGACTTTGTTTTTATAGTGGGAACAATCAGTATACGATTGTCAGAAGAGGGGCATAAGTATCTTGATGGTATATACACATGGGTGAGGCTGGATAGGTATGTTGGACTGGAGTCTGTCAGTGAAACATAGCACAAAGAACAAATTTTGTGTTTGATTCTGTATTGAATTGATAGCCAGTGTAGGGTACAGAGCAGTGGTGAGGCATGCTCTGATCGAGGTACTCTAAAGATGATCCAAGCAGCTGCGTTTTGAACTTTTTGACATTTCTGGAGTAGATATTGAGACGAACCATACAGAATTGAGTTACAATAGTCCAGTCTTGAAAGTACTAATGAACACAAGTGTTTTAGTGGTTTCAACTGAAAGATATTTGCAAATGGAACTCACAAGCGTTTTAGTGGTTTCAACTGAAAGATATTTGCAAATGGAACTGATGCATCTCAGTTCAAGATATGCAGCCTTGCATATGTTCATGACATGTTGGTGCAGTGTGAGAGTACTGTCTAGAGTAACACCAAGGTTTCATACTGACTGAGAATTTAATGTTGGTGTTGCTGATATTTATTGTCTGAGGTAAAGGATGTGATTGAGAAAGTCTTTGTGTTGTGATCAGAATAGCCTCAGTTTTATCATCATTCATCTGCAGTTTGTTACATGTCATCCATGATTTCACATCAGAAATGCACCTCTCTACTCCATGGATGGTAGCATCAACTTCAGTTGGGTGGCTAGACTTGTATATTTGGGTGTCATCAACATACAATTGGTGAGACACTGGGTGATGATCTATGACACTTGAGAGTGGCTGAGTGTATAGAATGAAGAGAATAGGTCCAAGAACAGACCCCTGTGGAACACTAAAACATAGATCAATTTGTGTCCTGTTGACTAAGTAGGACTTGTACCACTATAAGGCTATATTCTGAATACCAAATACATGCTGGAGACTGAAGTAATATATCATGGTCTATTGTGTCAAATGCTGCAGACAAATCAAGGAGAGTGAGGACTGTAATATTTCCACTATCCAAAGCAGAGAGAATGTCATTAAATACTTTCAGAAGAGTAGTTTCAGTACTGTGGCAAGGGTGATATGCAGACTGTACATTGCTAAAAAGACTCATTGAATTCAAATGAGATACAAGTTGGGTTAGAACAACTTCTTCTAAGATTTTTTATATGAATGGGAGATTAGAAACTGGGCAGTAGTTCTTTAAATCATTATGGTCAAGTGTTGGTTTCTTCAGCAGAGGCTTTACGATGGCAGTTTTAAAAAATTATGGGAATTCCCCGGATGAGAGAAAGATATTAATAACATCAGTTAGTGAAGGCAATAATGGGTCTAAGCACTAAAGCATCAGTGATGTCGGAATTGGATCAAGTTCACAAGACTTTGGTGCACTCTTCATCATGATTGTCCGTACTAAATCAATAGAGACAGGTTCAGATGCTCCTAATGGTTGTTGCTGAAATTCTGTATCATAACTGTATGGTGACGAGTCAGTTGAAATTGTGTTGTCAAGTGAATCTAATGGTTTGTACATTGTCATGGAAGAAATTTGCAAATGGGTCTGGGAGGTCTACTGGAGAGAAAGTAGTTGGAAGTGGTGTACATTTGTTCCTTGACATTAGTTAGTTATCTCGAAGAGCTCTTTGCAGCTGGAACTCTCCATGATTTTAGTATTATAGTGGTATAATAGTGGGATGATTTTGCTAAATGGACTATGTTTGTGACGTCCTTCTTAGAGGCTTCATAGATTTGTTTATAAATAGTGAGTCTGGTGGAAAGCCAAAGCCTCTCTGCTTTTCGGCGATGTCTTTTAGCGGTGCGAAGCTGGTCCCTAACACTGCTATGCCATGGACAACACTTTTTTATTGATACTCAGCATTTGGTGGCTGTGGCATGTTTTTCAAGCAATGAAATCAGGCAGTTATCGAGTTGTTCTGCTGTAGGATGTAAGTATGTTGTTAGGTTTTCTTGGATGTCATACATGAATTTGGTTCAATTATCATACAGAGGTTTCTCTTAGTAGCAAACAAAGGTGGAGGGTTAGGGACTGATATGTTGAGATAGCATATAATGCAGAGGTGATCTGATGCAAGTTCCTAGGATACAAGGGTGGATTGTAGAATATTATCCTTTGGTCTATAGAGAAATCAGTGACCAAGTTGATGGGTGGATTGGTTAACTGACTGTTTAAGATTGAAAACATGAATGGAATCTAGGAGTTTTGACGTGTATGGGTTTCCAGGACTGTCAAAGTGAAAGTTGAAATCTCCAAGAATAATTAGGTTGCCACCTATTGAATTTCCATACTCCAGAATATTCGGAAACTGCTCCAAAAAGAGAGATTACGTCAGCATGTTTTTTCTACTAAGAGGAGGGCGGTAGAGACAGAAAAAAATGGACTGACCTTTGTTCCAGTTTGAGTGTTGTCTGTCTACATCTTGTCACATCCCATCCTGCCATCATGAGTTACTTCATGTCATGACCATTACAAATTTGTTGTTCAAATATGTTACTTAGTCATAATATGCAAGGATTACATCCACTCCACATTAAAACCATATCTATGTATCAGAAAGACTGAGCCATTGTAAACCGTGAAAGCTGTTTCAGATCCAAATTAGAAGACAGTGCCAGCTCCATGTTAAATGGGACATAACTCCCTCCATCTCTTACTAGCTTTTTGTTATATTGTTATTGTTAAGGATTTAACGCCATTTTTCAGCACAAGATAGGCTATACATGGCAGCCAGTATTAATGGTGGTGGAAGAAACTGGGAAAACCCCCAGAAAGAACCACCAACCCACAAGAAGCAACTGGCAAGCTTTCTCACATACCCATATTGGCTGAATCTGAGACTCAAACACATGCAGAGTTGAGATGGCAGTGATCTGTAACAATGAGCACTTTAGCACTCGGTCACTCTGGGCCCTCTTTTACTAGTACCTATTTTCCAAATATATTATGATCATTTAACTTATTTTTTAATATTTTTTTAGTAAGATGTTTCTTCAGTGATACTTGATCATAAATTGAATGCAACCTCTCAACTCATCCCTATATTTTGTGGAAGAGCATGAATAATCAGCTCGTGTAGTAACTGATAAAGTCACAGATTTGGTGCCAGTAACTATCAAAGGGAAGCTCACTCAAGTCAAACATTCACATAGGCAAGCAAGCAGCCTTTTAGTATTTTTGTTGCTAATACAAGTTTTGACCATCAGTTTTAGCTTGGTAGTGTTGGATTTACAAGTTAGTGGATCTAACATTCTATAAATAGATATTGCTAAAGGTGGCCTAAGTGGTTAGAACATCCAACTCCAGATGCAGGAGGTCAAAGATTTGATCCCTGGCCGAGTCATACCAAAGACTTATATAAAATGGTACTGAAAGCTTTCTCGCTATTGCTCAGCACTACTAGGTTAGTGTTAGGACTTGTTAACATCATGCTGCATATCTGTGGCATGATGCCTCAGTGCTCGACATCACTATAAACTGCCACACTAAAGACATAGTGATATGATTGAAAAATTGTTAATCCTACATTAAAAATCCAAATCTCACACATGCACATTGAAGGAGCATATTTTGCTTAAAAGAATGGCGTTCTTTTAAAATTTTAATTTAACTAAATTTGGTATGCAGCTTCACATTATGAATTTTAATAAATTTAAATGTAATTTGAGTTTTATAGTTGCAGCCCTAGTTTGAGTAAGAATTTTACTGATAATTTGATCATATTGATTTGGACAACTCTGCTTCTATATTTAGATATAAAAGGGAGGTAATCCATCAGATAATGATGAGATGTTTGCATTTTCTGTTATTTTAAATTTTTTTTTTTTTTTTTTAAATTATTTACTTTTTGCATAATGTTAATGTTTATTTACATATAGATAAGGAGTCTTTGGACTGCATTAGTTGTCTATTTTATAGATGCGAGCCATTGCCCAACTTGACCTGAATAGTAACAATCCCGAGGACATAATTCAAAGATCAATTCAGATCCGGAAGAGAAAGTTCCTCCGAGCCTTGGCCAAGCAGTATATGTAAAAAGAGAAGAGTTATTTGGCATCAAATTACAGATAATCCTGGATATGATGTGTCAGAATTTGGAAATATGAAGATAAGAAGATGGGTATACCAGTGCAAAGAAAGAGTTCAGAGATTTGAAGAGGACTTACTTATAAGTGGAATCCAGCTCCAAACAATACAGACCTTGATCTTCTGATGCATAGCAGATCAGAGTTTACAGTTTTTGTTCTCTGACATACAGCCAGATCTTCGGATCATTTAGGTGACGTCAGATCTGGGTGTATGCAATTTGCAGTTGGATTTGACTACATGCTGCATGATCAAAGACCAGATAATACATTGCATTGTGTCACTACTAAATGGATATCAGTCGATAAATAATTATAATGTCTCAAAGAATAAGCTCTATTATTTATGTTATTGTTTGTTTATGGTTAAGATTGTTGATTTTTTTAACAGACTTTTTAAACAGTGTTCAAACAGCAAAAGTTGTTATATGACAAGATGAATCTATCAGTCACAATGAAAAAAAATCATTCATATGGTGTGAACATATGAACCTACACAAAAGATATCCATTACAATGTATTTTCATCAAAATTATAATCTCATAAAGTATTGTGCAATATTTTAGTTATTGCATCTTTCATGCAAAATCGTTTCATTTAAATATGTTAATGGCTATACTTGATTGTAAGCTTTGAAAATATATAACAAAAGTATCATCAGAGTAATTCATGTAGTTATCCGAATTTTATTATGCTGACAAGTAATAATAGAGCAATCAATATATATATATATATATATATACATATATATACATACATGTACATACACATACATGTATACACACACGTACATGTATACACATACATATACACATATACACACACATATATACATATATATACACATATATATACATATATATATATATATATACACACATATATATACATACATACATATATACACATACACACATACATATATATACATATATATACATGATCTATATATATATCTATGATCTTAAGAGCTTCAACCATCTTACTGCATTAGTACAAAATGATTACGCTTGGATCCCAATTTCACCATTATGTGTCTTAAGTTACCTTGAGAAATATGATTGATTAGTTTTAAGTCAATGGTAAATTTCAGAAATTTTGTTTCTGAAAGAGACATAATGCACAAAGTTATGTGACAGCAAGACTATGTATGTATGGTTGTAATTTCCAATATCTGTGTAGGTTTTGTTCTGCTCCAGTAGAACAAGCTCTAGTCCCAGTGTAGGTACTTTCAGTGTGGAGCAGTGACCCGACAATGCTGTTTAGAATTTTATTCATATGAAATCTAAGTAATCAAACTACCATGGAATATATTTATAAAAAATTTCCTTCCCTGGCTCTTTCTTGAGTCTAACATTGATACATGTGTAATGAATGGATAGCTACCATGAGGCTTTTAACCACAATATTGGGATGTACATTTAGTGTATATACTCACTTTATAAATAGACTTCAACTGCAAACAACATTGACCCAGATTGGCTGTCATGTAATGCACATACAGATCAGAGTTAATTTTGCTTGTTCTATTAAACCAACTGCTTAAACCCAGTACTGTCAATGCGTTATGCAACAGCTTATCTGAGTCTATACAGTTTACAGTTGAACTTATCTTAGAAGTGAATATAGTGTGTGTGATTTGGATTTTTAAGGTAGTTTTAACAATTTTTCAGTCGTATCTCTATGTCTGCAATGTGGTGGTTTATAGTGATGTCTAGCACTGGGGCATCATGCTTCAGACATGTCCCACCCAGTCACATTATCCAGACACCAGGCCAACCAAGGCAACTGCTAGTACCATTTTTATAAGTCTTTGTTATGACTCAGCCAGGTTCGAACCTGTAACCTTTTGCATCCAAGGCTGATGCTTTAACTGCTTAGGTCACTGGAGCAGTCACAAGTGTGTATGTATCGCAACATGTGAAGATGTTACATCAAATACAGTTAGTCTGATTGTATGTATGGCAACATGTGAAGATGTTACATCAAATACGGTTAGCCTGATTGTATGTATGGCAACATGTGAAGATGTTACATCAAATACGGTTAGCCTGATTGTATGTATGGCAACATGTGAAGATGTTACATCAAATACAGTTAGCCTGATTGTATGTATGGCAACATGTGATGTTACATCAAATATGGTTAGCCTGATTGTGAGTATGTGAGGCAACATGTGAAGATGTTACATCAAATACGGTTAGCCTGATTGTATGTATGGCAACATGTGATGTTACATCAAATATGGTTAGCCTGATTGTGAGTATGTGAGGCAACATGTGAAGATGTTACATCAAATACAGTTAGTCTGATTGTATGTATGACAATATGTGAAGACGTTACATCAAATATGGTTAGCCTGATTGTGAGTATGTGAGGCAACATGTGAAGATGTTACATCAAATACAGTTAGCCTGATTGTATGCATGGCAACATGTGAAGATGTTAAATCAAATACAGTAAACCTGATTGTGAAGCAGCATGTGAAGATGTTACATCAAATATGGTTAGCCTGATTGTATGTATGGCAACATGTGAAGACATTACATCAAATTCGGTTAGCCTGATTGTATGTATGGCAACATGTGAAGATGTTACATCAAATACAGTTAGCCTGATTGTATGTATGGCAACATGTGAAGATGTTACATCAAATACAGTTAGCCTGATTGTTATGAAAAATTATGGAGTTACTTTCAGTTGTCAGCAGCAATCATGTCATGTTATGAAATGAATAGAAGAATACTTTATTGTTGAGCCGATACACAGTAATCATTGTATTAGAGATTGAAATGTGTATTATCTGTTACTGCCTACTGGAATAATTGTATTCATCTGTGTGTAATCTATGTTTTCATGGTTGCAATGGTTTGATATATTGTGGAAATGCAGGTAGACCATTTAACTGTAAAACAAATTCCAAACTCTCATAAATTAGATATAGGTCTTCACTTTCAAATGAAATGATGTTATACATTTACAATGCCAATTCTGTACCTCAGTTTTGAATATATCTATGTTATGTGTTATGTCAAAATCAAAATTAAGATACATTAGGTTTTATATTCACCCCCCTCCCAAGTGTCTTCCAATTATCATATTATGCCATTACGATAAACCCGATGTACATTTCTGTATTTTACCAATGAAGTATGATGCCATCACAGATATTACATGGTCGAAATATGCATTTGGGATGTCAGACCGTTGTAAACTCCTGATTAGTGAAAGGATTTAGTTTGACATGCAATAATGATAATTGAATGAGTTTTAATTTTCTACAAAATAACAACAAGAGAAAATATATATTTTTCATACTTTGAGGTAAGTGTTCAGGTTTTCCTGATCAAGATTTTATTCCTTATTTACTTCGCGCTCATTAAAACTTAATTCATCGAGATTCATCAGTGCTGTGTGATCTGCCTTGTTGTCAACTTTTTCTTTCCAGCACAAAGGTAAGAATGAAAATCCAGTCAGGATGAAGGATCAATTGAAATACTGTCAAAGTTTTAAAGAGGTTTTGGATTATGAAACCTCGTGGTTTTCTGCAAATTTATTTCTATGAAGTCGTACATTTTTTTTATATATATCTAAATTGCAGATGACAGTTTTTTAAGCTGTTTTTTTATCTATACATTATTTCAACAACGCATAATCCATAATGGCAGACCATTTCCATAGACAACTGATTTCCAGATTTGATGCTTAAAAAGTATTTTACTTTTTCCGGTTTTTTTTTTATAAAAAAAATTATCAGAGAAATTTCAGCAGATTTGACAGTTTTTTTCCTCCAATCTCAGCATATTTATGTGCTGACTGGTGATTTATTTTACTTTGTAAAGCTAAGTGTTGAAACATTTTCTAGAAATGAGTAATTTTTTTCATGATGTATCACTGGTTTTGTTTCACAAGTGTCTTTTTTTCATGATGTATGTCACCAAACTCTTTTCTCAATATGAATGTATATTTTTTTCTTGATGCATGACCAGATTTTTTAATGATGTATTGTCACCAAACTCTTTTCTCAATATGAATGTATATTTTTTTCTTGATGCATGACCAGATTTTTTAATGATGTATTGCCAAATTTGTTTCCTTTTCTTGCAATATTATTTGTTGTTTTTGTGTTCTTTTCAGATTTGTTGGCAGCAGTATTTAAATGATTTTCTTTACAATGCTTCCAAGGTTTTGGTCTGTATTTATGTTTAGCAGCTGCACTGCATTCTTTCTTGACAGGTGATCTTTGTAGATAAGATTATTTTCTACAGTAATGTATAATTATTGCAAATAGCAACTATCAAATTCATGACCTTATGTTGAACCCATCTTGGCACAAGTTTGACATAGCAATCAGTTCGGCATTTATATTCATCCCTCCTTAGCAAAAGTTTGACATAATGTTCACTTTGACATCCAAGTTAATGTTGGCTCATCCATTTATCTGTCCACATCCCAGATTAACCTCCAAGTCATTTTATGTGGTTTCTTAAATATATGTTGTGGTCACATCACCATGTTACTTGGAAGTCAGAAATGTGTACAACAAAACGTTTTCATTAGCGTGGACAGGTTTGTCAATATGGCAATGGCCAGCTTTTTGTTTCTAAAGTACAGGAGATAATTTGCTTCCAAATCTGTGATGGATAAAGTTTGTAATTTTCTTGCTTTTTTATTATATTTCTTGGTTATGGACATTGATTTGATGGTGTTTTCAGTCACATTTTGTTGGCTAGAAACCACATTCTTATATGCATAATTAATGATGTCAACACAGAATTATACACATTTCAGGATAAGCAAGTGTTGTGTTCATTGTATTTATATTTTCAGTTATAATAATAATAATGAGGACCTTGTAAAGCACCTAATTTTTACAAGCTCTAAGCACTTTACAATGTATATAATAATAGGAATAAAAAAAAAACACAAAAAAAACCCATCATGAAATTAGAAAACCTAAAAACATGCTGAAAATATGTAAGGTAGGAAACATTATTCGGTCTTCAAGTTTGTTCTTGCAGTCGAAATAGTTACTATTTTTGAGAGAATCATTAATGTCAAGCTTAACTTAGAATAATTTATATACCACTTCAAACACATCTTTTAAATTGGTGCATCAAATATATCCCATTTTTTTTTCATGTTGATTTTTTGCCAGCAGAAAACAGAATTTAGCCAACCAAGTTGTGTTTTTTTCTAATTCTTTTGTTTCCAAATATCACTAAAAATTTGTAGCCAGAAAGGCCCGAAGAATGTATATAGACCCAAACCTCCTGCTGATTATGCAGTGGCCGATTGGGGTACATGGAGTTTGTAATCAAGTACAGATAGTAACAGATTTAGATTCATATTCACTGTTTAAATCTTCCCTTTAGTTCAAAAATTCTAAATATTCATAAGTTTAGATGTCATAGACCTGACAGTTTCTTTGAAGACAATGATAATGTATTGAAATGCAAAGATGTGAAAAAGTTTCAAAATTTCTTAAAAACAACTCTCGAGTTTAATTATGCTTATTTAGATATCGATGTCACTTGATTAAAATTTACTGTGCAAGTAGGTTATAATTTCATTTATATTTTAAAGAATCAAATATGTCTTCACAGATTGAATGCAGTGTTTGAATAATCGATGAAATCGAATATAATAATCACCAGTGGACTTGTTTCCATTTTGAAAGTCAGCATAGATTAGTTAAATGTTTTGTTGGTAAGAGTATTTCTTATTTTTATACTTGGAAAATAAAAGCAGAATTAATTTGTGAACTTGAGTCAATTAATGGGATGATGTACAGTTTGACTAATGCAAGAAGCACTGCTGTAGAATGATACAAATACCTTCCATATATATCTGCTTAGAAGCTGAATTCAACTCCAATGTGAATTGAAGATATGTTTAGGATTCTTTGTTTCATTTTTTTTTGAGAAGTTAACTAAAAATCTTCATTGGATTTTAAACAAATGTCAGTAATGTTCTGTCGACTGAATTGACTTTGCCTGCTAATCAGGATTCTCACTGAACACACACTCAATCAAGCTTTTTATTTCATCCTAACTATACAGTGTTAACATCCAGGACTACTCAAAATTTATCTTCAAAATGTCATTGACTTGAACCACTGATCTCTCCAACTGAAGCCCTATGTTAGTTCAGCTCAAACCACTGATCTCCAACTGAAGCCCTTTGGAAGTTCAGCTCAAATCAAATCTTTCAAACTGAAGCCCATTGGAAGTTCAAGCTGTAGAAAATATTAGTGACACAAACCTACATTTTATTAGCCTTGTATACTCCTTTGTAAAACCAAGTTTGATTTCCCATGGCAGTTATATTTAGCATTTTTCCAGTAATAATTGATGAAAATCAACTGTTTAATAAGGGTTAGCAACATATTATATTTAAAGTGTGATTGGTGTAAAGTAATTAGATCTCATGGGCTTCTGATAATCAAATTTGAAATAGGTGATTACAACTAATCTTCTGCACCCCCATCTTTATTCAACTCCATGTTTGAACATGTATAAACAACTCTAACAGTGTTTGTGGATTCTATTGTACAAGTTACATAATCTGTCATACATACATTAAAGCTATACAGATAACAAAATGCAAGTTCTGTTCAAGCACAAAATGATGGCAGGGTTAAGGTCATTTGGAAGACTGTGTTCCAGACTATTTTCGTGGAGAACTATCTAGTTCTTATAGAGATCAGATTTTTTATCTAATGAATTTCAAATACTTAAAATATTAAAAAGCACAGAAATGGGCTCAACCATAACTGTGTAAAATTAAATTTTTTGTTCTTGAAAATGTCAGGGGTCGGTTGTTCCAAAGCATTTAAATTTTTAATGTTCAAATCATCACTTTTGAACCAATATTATAATATTATTGTATATATCTATTTTGATACATTAATTGCAAATTAGAGCAGAATAATCAGCGATCATGATTGCCAAAAATGGAATTTCATCTCCATTATTCGTTTTTCTTTTACAAACAAATCCAACTGTCCGTGAAAACATGAATTAAAACAGAGGAGCTTTAGTTTTTGTATGTAATGATTTTGGTCATTTGTTTGACATAGCATCTTGCACATGGTGTATGTCAAACAACATACACCGGTAGTTAACCTATATATTAATTGGACCTGGTGAATATTCTGCTAAAAGATTGAACTATATCACTTTTAATTTGCCATCAGTTTGTGTTTGGATATAAATATTTTAACCAGTTACTACTGGCAGTTCAAAGATTTTGACAAAACATTATGAGCCATAACTGACTTTAAAACAGTAAAGTAGGGACTAAATAATTCACAAATACATTCAACAGTTGTCACTTTTCCATGGAGATGAATATGCTTACTACATATAAAACAATAGTGTTCCTGGATTTTAGATGGAAACCATTTTGGTTTTATATTCCTAAAATGTCACATCCTGTTAAGTAATACATATTGTATGTTAGAAATTATTAAGTAACCCATCTCTCTACCATAGATCAAGAAATTGTATCAACTCAAAACTTATTTCAGTGAACAAAACATGCAGTTTTGTATTATAACAGAGGCAACATTTTGGTAAGTTAAACATATCCATATGCAACTGATGCCTCCACCAATATGATGACATTAATGGTCCAAGTCAAACAGGGACAATAACTACAAAAATGTCTAACAATTTCTTCAAAAACCTTCTACAGTTATTTTTTATATAAAGTCTTGTTCCAAATTTGGTTTCATTTTATGAAGTCCTTATAATGTTACTTAGCAGTAATTGACCAGTAAAAGTCACACAATGTTATTTAGCAGTAATTGACCAGCAAAGGTCACACAATGTTACTTAGCAGTAATTGACCAGCAAAGGTCAGACAAGGGTCATATAAAATGGAACCAGAAATGGTGAAGATCAATATTTACTTTTGTCTTTCTATTGTAAAGCATCTTACCATATTTTGCTTTAATCTTTGAAACCCTTCAACAATTACTGAGCAGAAATAAAATTTGTTACCAACAAGACGTGACGTGTGTGACTATATGAACATGGGTCACAGCGTATGTGCTATCTATAGATATACTAGGTACATCAAAACACTTCATTCCATATGGAATGAATTATCTATAATCAGTAACTATGTATGTCCCCTCCATAGATATGCTCGGGGCATAAAAACACATCATTCCATGTTGACTATCTACAATGAGTAACACGATATGCCCTCTCCATAAATAGGCTGAAGGCATAAAAACATGTTCCATGTTGATTATCTACAATGGGCAACAACATATTCCTGCTCCACAGATACGCTGGAGGCATAAAAATATATTTCCATTCTGAATATCAACAAAGGCTAAATCCTGCATACATGTAGCTATATCTTTCAGTGTAATTGACATGAAATTGAAATGTACATTATTGCCAGTTGTAAACACAATGGTAGTTTTAAAAAATACAACTTATGACATTTATCAAACAAAGATACTCGGTGAAATGCTACAAGTAATAAATGATCCAATCATTTGGATTAATTACAGTAGAACTTCATTCATCCAAACTGCTAATGATTCCATTAACATTCAGATAAATATAAGTTAGAATGAATGAACTAGGTTTATATAGCAAATCCTCAACTTCAATTTTGACTGGGACATTCATGTAATTCAGATGAATTAAGTTCCACTGTATATATTATACACAGTTTAGACAATAATTCTATAGCTCCATTGTAAAATGGCCAAGGAACAGGTATTAAATATTATTTGACCCACACTATGATTACTAAACTAAAATGACACATACTATTCTGTAACGAGAATACCACCAACATGCTTGCATAAAAATGTTAGTTATAAACATGGTTCCCACGCTTTTGTAAAGAGAAATTTCCAGATTTTTTCAGGATGAAATTAAATTTTTCAAGAATCACATGACCATTACTGAATGAAAATAAAGATCATTTTCTAAACCTAAAGATGTTTCTCTTTCAAGACTCTCCAAAATTATCTTGGTCAGAAATGATTGATAATGTACAAAACCACAAAATGAGTCACACAAAACAAGTCTGATTATATTCCTATAAATTGGCATGTAAAGTCATTTCAATGTACAGAATAAAAATTCTAACTTTGCTGACCTGCATTATGCTTTATAGAAACAACATAATGAACATACATTGATTTGTTTCCTTTCAAACCTAGAATTCTAGAGCAATATATATATATATGCATCTTTTAGAAAGTAAGCATTTTATATTACAGAATTTAAAAAACAATAAATACAAATAATTAGAATCTTGTCTTGTAACGAAAAGATTTTAACCCGGAATTTATCTGTGCCAATAAAATCCCAAACAAGATTTTTCAAACAACCTAATCTGATTAAGCGATCTGATTAATAAACATTTTCAAATGGGTTGATTTAAATCCGGTCTTAAACTCAAACCACACAGAGGGCCACATGAGAACATTTTTGATCATCAAAGAGCCGCACCATCTTTGGTCATCTCTCATGATACCTTGAGACGCCAATCATTTTGCAGGTTAAGGCTTGGCGGGCATCACGTTTTAGACCCCGGATTTAAAAATTTTGAAAAAGATCTTCTAAATTGTATACTGTTGTATAAACAAGAAATAATTTTTTACCAATTTCTTATGCATTTCATGTTATTTACTAAATATTCACTAGTATTTCAAGCTGGTGGCCACCATGGACATCAGGATAGCCATGATTGCACAAATATTAAGCAATTGAGTCTTTAATGAGTAAAAGATTACTGCAGTTAAAATCTGTTCTATTTACAAGGAAAGAAGCCTATGATAAGTGTTATCTTTACAAGGCAAGAAGCCTACGAAGACAAGTGCTCTATTTACAAGGAAGAAAGCCTACGAAGACAAGTGCTCTATTTACAAGGAAAGAAGCCTACGCAGACAAGTGCTCTATTTACAAGGAAAGAAGCCTACAAAGACAAGTGCTCTATTTACAAGGAAAGAAGCCTACAAAGACAAGCGCTCTATTTACAAGGAAAGAAGCCTACGAAGACAAGTGCTCTATTTACAAGGAAAGAAGGCTACAAAGACAAGTGCTCTATTTATAAGGAAAGAAGCCTACAAAGACAAGTACTCTATTTACAAGGAAAGAAGGCTACGAAGACAAGTGCTCTATTTATAAGGAAAGAAGGCTACGAAGACAAGTGCTCTATTTACAAGGAAAGAAGGCTACGAAGACAAGTGCTCTATTTACAAGGAAAGAAGGCTATGAAGACAAGTGCTCTATTTACAAGGAAAGAAGGCTACGAAGACAAGTGCTCTATTTACAAGGAAAGAAGGCTACAAAGACATGTGCTCTATTTATAAGCAAATGAGACTATAGTGATAATGAGATTTAAAATTCATGAAAGATTTTACCTAACTTAGTAAGGAGCCAGGACAGCACAAAGATAAAATGCTTTCTTTATATCTATGTAGTCCTGAGTTCAATCCCTATTCACAACACTTGCAAGAATATATGGTCCCCAATCTATGATTTGTAATTACATCTGACTTGCGTTTTATTAAAGACTGCCTGTACGAACCATTTTGCCACAGTGTATACTGTAAACAGGTGTAAAACGTGGATTTTTCAATAGTACATGTATATGCATTTTTTAACACAGCTGCAGAGGTCTGAATGGATAATTCAAGATGTTAAAAATATATAATGCTAAACATGGTACCATATTAATTGCTTATAGGTCAAGTGTAACAGCAAACTGCATAACATTCTGCCAGATCAGGATATGTGCTGAAAATAACAGAATAAACAACACAGACACCAATCTGTTGTTGCATAATTTTCTGCCAGATCTCGGTATGTATTATAAGTAATCAATACATTAAACAACACAGATCGAAATCTGTTGTTGCATAATTTTCTACCAGATCTCAGTATGTATTATAAGTAATGAATACATTAAACAACACAAATCGAAATCTGTTGTTGCATAATTTTCTACCAGATCTCAATATGTATTATAAGTAATCAATACATTAAACAACACAGATCGAAATCTGTTGTTGCATAATTTTCTGCCAGATCTCAGTATGTATTATAAGTAATCAATACATTAAACAACACAAATCGAAATCTGTTGATGCATAATTTTCTACCAGATCTCAATATGTATTATAAGTAATCAATACATTAAACAACACAAATCGAAATCTGTTGTTGCATAATTTTCTACCAGATCTCAATATGTATTATAAGTAATCAATACATTAAACAACACAAATCGAAATCTGTTGTTGCATTATGTTCTACCAGATCTCAGTATGTATTATAAGTAATCAATACATTAAACAACACAAATCGAAATCTGTTGTTGCATTATGTTCTACCAGATCTCAGTATGTATTATAAGTAATCAATACATTAAACAACACAAATCGAAATCTGTTGTTGCATTATGTTCTACCAGATCTCAGTATGTATTATAAGTAATCAATACATTAAACAACACAGATGGAAATCTGTTGTTGCATAATTTTCTACCAGATCTCAATATGTATTATAAGTAATCAATACATTAAACAACACAGATCGAAATCTGTTGTTGCATAATTTTCTACCAGATCTCAGTATGTATTATAAGTAATCAATACATTAAACAACACAGATCGAAATCTGTTGTTGCATTATGTTCTACCAGATCTCAGTATGTATTATAAGTAATCAATACATTAAACAACACAGATGGAAATCTGTTGTTGCATAATTTTCTACCAGATCTCAATATGTATTATAAGTAATCAATACATTAAACAACACAGATCAAAATCTGCTGCTGCATAACATTTTCACAGATCTGGATCTATGTAGAATAACACAACCACTGATCTGCCACTACAATATGGGATGGCATATCAGGTATTACAGTTTGCAGTTAGACTAGATTTGTATATTTATCAGCGAGTGTGCTGGCTTAAAAATCTTGCATTGAAGTTCTGTAATAAATACATCTCACAATGAAGTGGGTACATTTATGTCAATGACATGCAAAATTAGTTCTTAGACTAAATTAATGCTACAAAAATATACATGTGACCTCAATGTAGGAATGTATTATCAATTTTATTACAATTAAGAAGTTTTCAAAAACAATCACACCTATAATTAAAAATGAAATTAACATTTTTACGGACATTGAAGATCCTAGATGTTGCCTAAGCTAAAGGTATTATATAACTGAATAATATCGCGTATGAGTATCTTTATTAATGACTACTCTGGCTTGTTTGTATAATTGATGATAATAAGTAGGATACTCAACTAATAACCCTAACTCAGGGTAATCTGTTTAACCCTAACTCAGTGTAATCTGTTTAACCCCAACTTAGGGTAATCTATTTAACCCCAACTCACTGTAATCAGTTTAACCCTAACTCACTGTAATCAGTTTAACCCTAACTCTGTAATTGGTTTAACCCTAACTCTGTAATCAGTTAAACCCTAACTCAATGTAATCGGTTTAACCCTAACTCAATGTAATCAGTTCAACCCTAACTCACTGTAATCAGTTTAACCCTAACTCAATGTAATCAGTTTAACCCTAACTCATGTAATTGGTTTAACCCTAACACTGTAATCAGTTTAACCATAACTCAATGTAATTGGTTTAACTCTAACTCAGTGTAATTGGTTTAACCCTAACTCAGTGTAATCAGTTTAACCATAACTCAATGTAATCAGCTTAACCCTAACTCAATGTAATCAGTTTAACCCTAACTCAATGTAATCAGTTTAACTCTAACTCAGTGTAATTGGTTTAACCATAACTCGGTGTAATCAGTTTAACCATAACTCGGTGCAATTGGTTTAACCGTAACTCAAAGTAATTGGTTTAACCCTAACTCAATGTAATCTGTTTAACCCGAATTCATTGTAATTTGTTTAACCATAACTCAATGTAATCTATTTTGAAACTTGAGTAAAGGCAACAAACAAAATAATTCCATATTATCACAGATCTGTTAACACAAAAACACAAACTGTATTGCATATCTTGTTCCAATGTGTCGCCCAACACCAAAAATAATACTACTGTTCACAAAAATGTACAAATATATTTACTAGATTTTCAGTATTGTGCTTGATGCTGGTGTGTGTGTGTGTGTGAGTGTAGAAATTATTTCTTTGGAGAATTATTTACAGATTCATCAAATTAAATATGAAACAAGCACTTGTGCAGATATCTTTGAAACAAAAATGTTAATGAAAAGCAACTAGCCAGGGTAAACTGCTGCAGTGTGTCATTGGTAAAAATTTAGTCCCATTTATCTGGCACAACATAGACAATGATGTGTGGGAGTACCATTTAGAACAACCTATCATCAAAAGATAACTGTACAATGTAAACAATTGGAATGGGACACATGTGCTTTGTTCTGATACAAGCTAATATGCATACAACATGGGCAGGCAAAAAATATACTCTGTATATTTCAGTATAACATGAACAACACTGAAGACAGTTTAGTCCAAAATCAGTCATTACATAATGCACTACCAGATCTCTAAGTAAGCAATATATTTTGTGTAGTTTATACAAATTTGAAAGGAAAAAAAAAGATTTAAAAACATTTTTATTGCATTTTTATTGCAAAAAATAAAACAATTTAATTTCAGGCATTTAGTCCAAAATTATCAGCATACTTCTTTTGGCATATGAACAGGTCATGTTTTATTTTGTTGGGTGAGAAATCATGGAATGATAAACTTAATGAGTATCACCTAATAATATCAATATCAAATTATTCTTGTATATTATAGGAAGGAAAAAACATGGATTGCATTGAGCTGAACAAAAAAAATTAATATTATAAATATAGTTTTAAAAAATATATTAACAAGAACACAAATGTTAAAGTGTATAAATCTGACTACAGTATGCACATAAACAACTATATTTATATAACACAAAATTTTGACTCACAAAATAATAGTATATCTATAACAACTGTATATCTAACAAGGTTTTGACTATCACAAAATACCACCAGTATTTTCTTTTGATAAACTCTTTTGTGGCAGCTAGCAGTCTCATCCATTACCAGTTCAGAGAGTATAGAAATCAGTTTGCAATGTAAAAACAATCTCCAAACTTTTGTATACAATGTGACCAGAAATATAAAAGTCAACAATTCCTAAACATACAAATATAATTCTAACAGAAAACTAAAGCAAAAAGAATGTCAAAGATTTTGTTACAAATATCAGAACAGACTTCTGTGTTGAGAGTTTGTTGCAGAAACTAAATGTAAACTAAATGCCGAGAACCAAGTCAGCAGGCTTTTAAAGAATCTAGGTATTAATTGTTCTGATTTTAGTCAGTCCATGTAGAATGAATAATAAGTTACTTCATATATTACCAAGCCCCAGTGCCAGACATCACTATAAACTGCCACACTACAGACTTCATAATGATATGACTGAAAAATTGTTAAAGCTACATTAAAATTCCAAATTACACAAACATATTCCAAGGATGCACCTTTAATGCAGGTTTTCAAGAAAACTACAAGTTATTTCAAAATTATGGTTCGGCATTACAGTCTTTAAAAACCTATGTTGTTTTAATTTAATAAAGATTGAGTACCGGTAGAGAAATCAGTCTAACTGTATTCTCCACAGGCATTGAACTGAAGCTCTCTTTGCAGTAACTTTTTTGCTTTCAATGACTGATTGTCAAAAAGAATGGCAAAGCCCCATAAAATTTAATTCAAAGAATAAGTCTTTGCCTCTGCTTTAAAAACTAATATTCATCTTTTGTATCCTTATGTGGCTCTACATTTCTAGAGATGACATTTTTATTTTTTTTTGTTTTTGTTTTTATGGTTTAACGTCATTTTCAGCACAATATAGGCTATACATGGCCCTTTTATGAATACAACGGAAGCTTCTAGATTCACATTTCTTTATGATATTTGTGAAAATGTGTACAGACATGTACACAGTCAAGTAATCCAAGTCTTTCAATTTCAGAATTTTTCATGCAACATTTTTTGGCCAAAACAAATACCATAAGCATTAGTTTTCTCCCAAATTACCACATCTTTTTATTCTCTTCATTCAACTTATTGCAAATTAAATCGAACTGATATGATTTGTTTTAACTCTATATTCAATGTGCCACCAGTCTATCATATATTGTTCTCCACATATAAAACTCTTGTTCAAATTTCCTCCCTGAATAGATGAACAACCAATGAATTTCTGTTGACTTTTTTAAAATCTGAAAATATTCTACAAACTTGAGAATACTTAGCACCATTGATAAAGTTTATTCATTAAAGCTTATTCATTGCTCTACATACTGATAAAGTAAAAACATTTTAGCACCTTACAAAGCTGGTCAAGATGTCATTTGGTGGTGAAGTGGTAAAGATGTATCAGAGTGGTGAAGTGGTAAAGATGTATCGGAGTGGTGAAGTGGTAAAGAAATATTGGAGTGGTGAAGTGGTAAAGATGCGTTTTAATGGTGAATAGCATCTTTGGACGTCTCTTAACAATTTCACTTCCATATTTACTTGTACATCACAGTCACTCACTGATGGAGAGAAAAATGTACCAGTGTAAATCAGACATGGTATATAATAAAATACAAAATTTAGGGTCTACTCTAGTTTTTTATAGTACTGATAACATGTGTCTTTTACCCTGGACTTCCAATCAATCAAAACTCTCTAAGCAATTCTAGGACATCTTTGACATTCAAATGCAAGTCCTAAACTCTCAATCACTCTGAGCTCTGTGTAAACACTTCTAGCAGACTATGCCATTTAAATGCAAGTTCTGGACTCTAAGGATATACAACATGTGGACCTTCAATAACTAGCTGTAGGACCCATGCAAATAGAAATTGCCTCAGCATTTATGGAGCAGGATGCCCAAAGTTTCAAATATTTGGGCAGCCGATATTGAGGTAAAAATGATCAAGTAGCAAATAAACCAAATTTCTGCCTATGATGGGACTTACCAGATAACAACACCATCAAATCTTGATACTACAGACACAAGCAGTGTTGAAGCCCAAACTGGAGTTCTGGGGATAAAAGACCTTGATTGGGAGGGTTTTGCCACTACCAGAAAAACGTGCAAGTCTGTGTCCTTTGAAAATGAATTGGGACATTTTAAAAACAAACCCCAACTATCTCTTCCATGTAGAAGAGAATAAGGTAACTCAAGAACCAGACATCAAACAGAAACTGAAACCGCTGACATCGAAACTGACCCCAAAGAAAAGGAAACCTACAAATTCATCCCAGAGCACCTCCCTAGATGAGGAGGTGAATGGTGATGAATTTGTCAGAAATAAAACCCAACAATTAATTATTCCACCTATTAGGCATATGATCATGAATAGAAAAAGAACAAACAAATGATACGGACAAAGACAAGAATAACGAAACAGAAGCAGAGGACTTGAATATGAAAATGATGACACGTATGGACTCATAAATGGAAAACACGGACGAAACGCAGATTATAACTCAAACTCAGATAATAAAGAAATAACAGAGGAAGAAATCCAGAAATCAAAAGAAGCTCAGAAATTTGTTCAGAGCTCTTTAAAAATATAATAATAACTTTTTTTAATAACCTATTATCATTTTAAATATTTTAAATAGGAATAAAGTGTAATTGATGGTAGCAGCCAGTTAAGTGTAGCCTAAAATAGAGGGAATAAACTTCTGAATTGCAATCAATAGCAATGGGATAAATAATGAAAAAGTAAACAAATTAATCAAAGAAATGAACTTTGATGTGATTTTGCTACAAGAAACTCATAATGGGATTACACCGGAATTAAAATATATATTAAAAGACAAACTAAACTCAATTGTTATATGTAATTAAGTTACCGGAGGGGGGGGGGGGGAGGAAGAGTGGCCACAATTATATAAAAAAAAGGTTTAAGTTGTGAACAAATGGATGTAGGATAATTTTTTAAGGGACATCTATATATTAAGATATCAATCAATCAATCAATCAATCCTCTCTGCGCCGTCTGGTGCTTGAGGCAACAGCAAGGGAGCACCATTTCCGTCTGTCGGCAGCTATTGCAGGGGCGGTCTGATAGGTGAGGCCTCTGGTCTTAAGGTCTCTCTCCACTGTTCGTCGCCAGGTCTCTTTGGGTCTGCCACGGTTCCTTTTCCCCTGTGGGATCCATCTCAGTGCCACCCTTGGTAGTGAGTCAGGAGGCATTCTGCAGACATGGCCGAGCCATCTCCATCGCCAAGTTGAAATGATCTCAGAGATGGTGCTTGCACCCGCTCTGTGCCAAAGTTCCTCATTTGAGATCATGTTTGGCCAGAAAATCCTCATGATGCGTCGCAGGCATTTGGTTTGAAACACTTCGAGCTTGTGTTCTATGTTCGCAGTGGACTTCCAACACTCTGAGCCGTACAAAAGGATGCTCAACACGTTGCTCTTGAAGATACGGATCTTTGTGTGGACACTGAGGTTTCTTGTCCTCCATATGGGCTTCAGCATTGCGAAGGTCTGGTTGGCCTTGCCGATTCTTGTGACGACTTCCCTTGTGCTATCTCCATCCGTGGCAACCTTGCTACCCAGGTAAGTGAAATCGTCTAGTTCTTGCTAATATATTATTAAGATATACCAGTGGCATATAATTAATGTATATCTTCCAGCAAACAGACGTAAAAAAACATTTTTTATTAAAAACTTATTTATCAATTTGTAAAACAAATTCCATGGAAAATCTGATGGGGGGTGAATTTAACTGGGTAGGCAATGAAATGGATAGGACAGCTGACCTAACAGATCATGATAAACTTTTTAAAACTGACATGATAAATCTAATTAATAAACACAATTTATACGATGTATATATATATATATATATATATATATATATATATATATATATATATATATATACACACACACATAGCATACATACAAATATATATATACACATAGCATACATACAAATATATATCTATATAGTAAACTAAATATAGTTTGACCAGAATACACATTTGGATATAAACAGAATCAGGTCAGCAGGCAAGATAGATTTTATGGAACTAATTTCAATCTATTAGCATATAAAATGTTAAAATAATTGATTCTAAACTATATGACCACAATATGCTTTACATTGAATTAAAAATGAGAAATAGGTGTAAGATGGGTCAAGGACCGTGGAAATTAAACCAAAAAATATTAAAAATGCAGAATTTGTAGAATTAATACAGATGTAAATGATGCTTATAAAACTAAAGAAATTGTTGACATAAAAAAAGAAATGGATATTTTAAAAGAAACAATAAAAAGAGAAAAATACACTATTCTAATACAAGGGCAGACAACTTAAAGACATGAAACAACTTTAAAAAAATCCGCGGTATAACAATAAATGAGGAAGAGGAAGGAGGTATAACAATAAATGAGGAAGAAGGAGGTTTAACAAAATATGAGGAAGAGGAAGGAGGTATAGCAATAAGTGAGGAAGAGGAAGGAGGTATAACAATAAATGAGGAAAAGGAAAAATAACTGCAAAGAGAAGAAAAGAAATCAAAGAAGAATCCCAAGCGAAAATAATCAGGTTATGGAAATTTACCAAACTATATAAAAAAAGCCCAAAGTTTGTGCAAACAGTAAGTATTAAGAAAGGGTGGGGAATTGTTTTTAGACAAAATTTTGAGTTGATAATGTAAGATACATTGAAAAATCTGATATCTTTAATACTATTTTTTAATATATTCTGATCTATATACCAGTACCACAAAAAATGTTGATCCTGACATTATTGACAACTATCTAAATGAAGTCGAATGTGAGATGATATCAACAGAACACAAGAACTTGAAAATATCAACGAATATTGCTACACTTACAAAGAAGAAATCATCATGGAAGGACAGAATCACTGTAGAATTCTATAAAAAAAATTCCATGGTGAGTTATCACGGATTCTAAATGCTCTGTATTTTTAATATATTTTTAAGCAAAAGGAAACAGATGTCCAAATCAATGCAGGAGAGTATTATACCAATTATTTATAATTGTAAGGGTGATAGGATATTAAAAACTAGATACCCATCTCACTTCTTAATACAGGCTACAAAATCTTAAGTTGAATATTAACCAATCGAGTAAAGACGGGATTAGGAAAAATAATTAATATAAATCAAACTTGTGGGGGAAAAGGGAGGGATATACAAAGTAACATTCTAAATATAAGAACAATAATTGACTATATAAAGGAAACAACATTTAAAGGTGCTATGGTACTTTTTGATTAAGAAAAGGCTTGGGACCAATTAGAATATTATATACACAAAGCACTTGAAAAACTCTGTTTAGGAACATATTTCCTAAAGTGGACCAAATCCTATATACTGGAATAACCTCACATGTACAGGTAAATGGAAAATGCACAAACGATTTTGATATACAAAGATCAGTGAGGCAAGGATGTCCACTGTCAATGCTATTATACGTGATAGCAATTGAAATTCTAAGCCATAAAATTTAAAACAACTCACAAATACAAGGTATTCAAATTCCGAATTTAACAGGCATGTGAAAGAGTGTCAGAAAACCCAACATGAAGCATATGGACAATCAAAACAAAAATACAGGCACTAACAAAAGGTTACCCATTCTAACTTGAGGTCTAACACAAAATATAAACCATTTTGATTTTTTTTCTAACGGATTAAGTTAAATAAGAAAGATAGAAGGCTTAAACTAAGACGGGAGAAACAAGTAAATAAAGAAAATGTGGACCTTCACTCAAGCAGAGCCTATCTCATTTATAAGACTGGTACATATAATTATTTTAAACAAAGAACGACACATAATTGATCACACATATAAAAAAAAAACATCTTGGACTAATGAAATCTAAATATCTATGCCAAGACAACTGGGATATATTTGAAGCTCTGTGTCGTTCCTACAGAATGTGTAGCATACATACAATGTAGCAATGATACACATAGCATACATACAATGTAGCAATGATACACATAGCATACATACAATAAATATAGCAATGATACACACAGCATACATACAATGTAGCAATGATACACATAGCATACATACAATAAATATAGCAATGATACACATAGCATACATACAATAAATATAGCAATGATACACATAGCATACAATGTAGCAATGATACACATAGCATACATACAATGTAGCAATGATACACATAGCATACATACAATAAATATAGCAATGATACACATAGCATACATACAATGTAGCAATGATACACATAGCATACATACAATAAATATAGCAATGATACACATTGCATATATACAATGTAGCAATGATATACATAGCATACATACAATAAATATAGCAATGATACACATAGCATACATGGATGTGACATAGGGGATCTCTGTCAAAGATCACCTAATAACAAGGGATATAACTCTGATTTAGGAGATCAAACCCATTATCGGACTAACAACCCTTTTGAAAACACTAGGGAAACAAATACCCTATCAAAATTTAGGTTTTTTTTAAACTATAATTTTGATCACAAATCTTTTCCTAAAAACAAAAAACATACATACCTTAAAGGGAAACACTAATACATAACATTTTAATTGTTTTGATGAAGTGGGAGGGGGCATCTGTCTGGTGCACCAAATGATCCATACTGCACCCTGCAAATATTCTGGTTAGAACTTGATGATAAATTTTACTCACAATTAGTTTAATTACGACTCAATAATGTCATGATTTTTTCAGGCATCAAGTGGTAGCCAAACGTTTTTCCCGACTTTCATCAATATTTGTGAAATTCAAGGACTTTTCACTGTAAGGAATTTTTAAAAATCATTTCTCCTGACTTTTTCCCAGTTTCCCGGTAGCATGGGAACCTTACAGAGAGATCAGGGCACTATCCAGGAATTCCAGAGTGAAATGGCTAGAGAGAGATCAGGGCACTATCCAGAAATTATAGATATAAGATACTTTGAAGCCAGTTTTTCTTTTTAAAAGGATATCAATATAAGGTTAGTTTATTGCAAAGCAAGCTGACTTCAGAAGCTAACTTTGGATTCTTCTAAGTGTACTAATTTGTTTCTTCTTCTGAACATACAAAGATAGCTGAGACACAGAAGCTAACTTTGGTTCCTTTTCACCAGTATTCAAATGAATTTTGAAAATAAATTGAAACAATGGAACAAATTTTACTGTGACACAATATAGTTCTTCATGCATGGACATTGATGATCCAGTGTCGCCCAGATTTGGAGAAAATAAAATCCTTTGATGAATTATTCATAAAGGCAAGAAGAGAAGCAGATAATTATGCAAATGAGAGAAAAAAAATCAACCAATATCTTGAAGACAACTGCCATTCACGCATGACATGATGTGAGGTGCTAAATAACCATGATTGAATTATATCCAGGTCAACTATATGAAAGAATCTTGCAAATAAAAAACATTATTTGAAAAAACATTCAATTGCATACAACTGACAATCTTTTCATCAGCATGGGTTACAAAGAGAAATTAATGCGCATTTGTATTAATTATAAATACAGATGCCAAAACCAGCATGGGTGGTGAATAAACACAACTGGCAGTGAGCAGTAAAGTCATTCCTTGAACTTACTGACAGGACATCAAACACAAAAGTTTTTTATATTACAAAGCAATCCAACAAAGAAAGCCAAGTTTGGATTTTTTTAAGCCATTTTTTTCACCAAAGGTTGTCAATACAAAGGTCATTTTATTGCAAAGAAAGCAGGCCTTGTGCAGACTTTTTTAATTTTTTGATTGAATACAAAGACAACCGAGATAATTCATGGGAATTTTTTTAAAAAAATTGAAAAAACAGAACAAATTTTAAAGTGCCACAGTATTGTGCTTCGTGCATGGACATTGATGACCTGGCATCACACAGAAGATTTGGAGTAAATAAAATCATTAGATGAATTCATGAAGCCCAGAGGAGAAACAGATGATTTTACTGACATTATAACCATTAACATGGATGAAATTCTAGTGTACTTTGATTTCATGATAAGATGGGGTCAAAAGTGTGAGAACAAATCTGACTTTAGTCCTTGCAGTTTATAATTCAGCTGATATGTTGCCTCTAATGATATTTTTTCACGGTTTAAGAAAGCTAAAAAATATTCATGCATCAAAAGAATGGATCGTATATGTGCAGGAAAGGGATTGTATTGATGAGATGGTATTGCAGTGTTTTTATCTCAAAGTATGCAGTTTTATAGTCTTTAAAATAAAATTTTAGCGGCAGTGCATTTCTGACACATAATTTTTGAAATATTTGAAAGGTGTCTCACAACTTACGAATCAAAAAACAATGTGTCAAGGAACATACAGTACATCAAAAAATTACTTTCAAAATGAATTTATGGTGTCCCAACATATACAGTAAATACCTAATCCCCAAATTTTCAAATGCATCTCTCAAATTAACTGTTAACTATTGCATTTAAAAATCCATTCATTTCAATAAGGGATTATTTCCATGCCAGTGACAACACCTACAGAAATCCATGCTGATGGGCTTGGAATGCAACAATTCTTGTCTCCATGGCAACTACATGTAATACCATAGAAGCTTGCTAACAAACACAAATGCAACAAACATTTTCAGTGAAAATTTCAGAAGAATTTTTTTTCCACCACTTTTTTGTTGTTTCTGACTATCTCTGACTAATGGCATGAATTCAATTTATAAAAACCTGGAGTACAATTTATACATATGAATCAACATACATATGTATATTGCTTGTTCAATTAAAAGAACTGTTATATCACAAACATTCAGTATCATCGGCAGAAAACACTGCACCAGTCTAAAAATTTGTTGGCTGCTTATTCACTTAAAATTTTGTATGCTTCTCATCCTTCCATTAGTGGCATCTACCAGTAATGACCCCTTTAGTTTTGTAGTCTGCTGCTAGTCATGCATTTCTTAGTCACTGTCCGCAACCAATACTCTTTCCACTATTTTTCTGTTACTAATGATCCCTGGACTTTTCTACATTGTCTCGTAGCATCTGCACTTGCTCTGAAATATAAAAAAAAGTACAGGAGCTACAAAGATCCCATTCTGCCTCCAGCCCCCTGTAACAAATGAATTATTTGCTCCTCCAACTACTGCATATACTCGTGTATAAGCCAGTTCGTGTATAAGCTGACCCCACCAAACTGAATTGGTAAAACTGTTATACAGTGCATGACCCGTGTATAAGTCAACCCATAATTTCTAGACTACCGGTACATCACAAGATGCACAAAGCGAGTCCTGAATATGTTTATTTAGGCAAATCACAATATTAAATAAAATGAAAGTAAGAAAGCTAATTTATCTGTTGAAATAAAAACAATTCTGAAGTGTTAAGTCTTAATGGAAATTTAATTAATCCTCATTCTACAATCATGCATTATAAAAAAGGTCAATCACTTTTAGAATCCTTCAAAATCAGGTTCTGTATCAGACTTGCAAAACAGTTCACGACACTCAACTTCTGTTACGGGCATGCTTTCATCATATATGTCGTCACTGTCATCATGATCATCCGATAGTCTGGTTCATAAAACGAGAACACCAGCTGGCTGATGCAACAAATTTTGAATCTGCCAACTTATATTTATAATTTTTCACCATCTGCATAGCATGTAGATAAATTGCTGCCATTCCCGTACTTGCTTCTCGTTCACAAAAAATTTGCATGCTGCAGCACAGTTGTTATTTGCTTCTGCATATTCAATAACATTAAGTTTGAATGCTGCATCATAAGCAGAACGCTTTCTTTTACTTCCAATACTATTCATTTTATCTGATTGAATTGAATATAAACTTCTAGACAGATTAAACTGAAATAATTTCTTATATTGGTAGTATACTATTTATATACCTTATCTTGTAATTATTTCCATGTGTAGTTGGTTATCAATTTGTATTTGATAATTATTTATTATTGTTGTTTATTTGTGGGGGTTTTAAACAGCCAGTAGTGTGATTCAATTGATCAAAATATGATTGGTTTCAGCATGGACATTATTCAAGTATCGTGACTGTCTATAACTTTGAGCAGAAACCATGCCCACTACCATACCTCAGTAAACAATACATCTGATAGTCGGCATGTATTAGTAAAGTCATTGGCATTGTGCAATAAAACAAACCTATTATCCCCGAGGCATTTACCACAGATTAAGCATATGGTAGCTATTGTACAACACTCTACCGCTAACAAACCACTTTGCTTTACAAACAACTAATCAACAGTAGTATATAAACTGTGACTGCCTATTACGTCTAAAACAACTATCAAAGAAATCCAACAAATTATATTGTTTTACAATTATTCACGCCAACTCATACATTGCACTGTTATTTAGCATGCGCTCAACAAACTCCTATGGAGCCTCTCGCTACTGTTCCTTTAAGACTATCATACATATATTTCTACTCTCGATCAAAATGTTTGTCTTATATACCTTCAGTATCGTAATTCTATATTTTTTTAACATAGATTATATTCATATTTACACTGAAATAAGCTAGCGTGCATTTGTACGATACCATAGAGTTTAATGATTACTGATTAGCTGAGTGTTAAATACTTGACTAGAGATTACTAATATAGTGGCTCTTTCGGAAAATACACGTATTT
Organism: Unio delphinus; assembly: GCA_029339505.1. NCBI lineage: Eukaryota > Metazoa > Mollusca > Bivalvia > Unionida > Unionidae > Unio > Unio delphinus. The sequence goes on from JAQISU010001235.1 coordinate 11,272,108, forward strand.
CCGTGGTTCAAATAACATGTGTGGCTGTATTTTCTGGTAGATGGACATCTGTCAAATAGACGTCAAGTAAGTTAAAACATGTTTTTCATTCATTATCCTACCACTTAAGTTAGAAAAAAAATATTTGTTTCACTTCATGACAGGACAAATTTTATGAGCCATGTGGCATTATGAGGCATGTGATCTGATCTTTGGCAATTGACAGAAACAATAAATACTGAAAATTGAGGGAAAAAGCATTATAAATTTCAGACTTGGACTTTGACCCGCAGATAAGCCAACCGCCCTTCTTCCAGGCCTTCTTTTTTTCTAAATTATATACTGTAGTACAGGAGCTACAAAGATCCCAGTCTGCCTCCAGTCCCCTGTCCAAATGAATTATTTGCTCCTCCAACTAGTACAGGAGACTAGAAAGATCCCAGTCTGCCTCCAGTCCCCAGTCTAAACTAATTATTTAGTTTTTCCAACTTGTACAGAAGAGCTAGAAAGATCCCAGTCTGCCTCCTTAATGACAGCCAACATATGGAATCCTTTCCTCTTTGAATTTTGACCTAGAGTACAGGACATCAGAGTGGAATGGGAAAAAGAAGCACTCGCCTTTTCGAATCACTGCCATCTCACCTCTGCTTGTGTGGGTTCAATCAAGTATCAGGCTCAGCCTTTCTGAGAAAGCTTGCCAGTAGCTTCCCATAGGTCATCTGTTCTTCCCAGGGTTTTCATGGGTTCTTCCTCCACCAGTTTTAGTGGCTGCCATGTATAGCCTATCATGTGCTTTTAAAAAGAACATAATTAAAATTTATGTTATCCAAACATACAAACAGACAGATGCACACACACAGACACACAAAGAAAACTACATTTTAATTACAGTAATATATTATTTGCTACTAATGCATCACTGACTTTACTAGTTACAGGGAAGGCTGATGGCTTCAACAAATCTGGTACAAGACTACTTTCCTTCCGAGTAGAGGTGTTCATTACTATAGACTGGTCAATGGTTGGGCCATATCTTAATGCTGTGACTGTGACCCAACAGAAAAATGCATTTGCTGATGCACCAAGGATGAAAGGTTGTTGCTGTTGTTATTTTATGGCTTAACACCATTTTTCAGCACAAGAAAGGCTATACATGGCGGACAACATTAATAGTGGAGAAAGAACCCAGGAAACCCTCGGAAAAAAACACCAACCCATGAGAAGCTACTGGCAAGCTTTCTCACATACCCATATTGGCCAAACCCGAGACTTGAACCCATGCAGCCAGAGGTGACATTGCAGTGATCCATAACGGCAAGCAGTTTAGACCACTCGGGGCCCCAGGATCAAAGGTAAAGCAAAGGAAAAGTACTGTAATGCTACCATAAGGTAGCTCTCATAAATTACCCGAAACGAAAGTTGCCTAAGTGGTTAGACTGTCTACCTCAGATGTGGGAGATCACGGGTTCAAAACCCAGCTGAGTCATACCAAAGAAAACCATAACCCCTTAGCTGTGTCAAGGAGCCAATTTTGATCATCCCCAGCAAATATAATAAATTGGGCCATGGAGCCTAAATTGATCATCACAGTAAAGATACAATGGAAACTGGGCATAGAAGCCTGTCCTGTCATCCCCAGCATTAAATCAATAGGAAGTGGAGCTAAAGCAGATTTTTAGCCATGAATGCAGGCTAGCAAAGAAGTGAAGCCATGTTGTAACCAGTGCTAAGAAAGGAGTGGGCAAAAACAGGAAAGTCCTTTCCAGTAATTCTCTTTAATGAGGAAGTTGTCAAAAAAGTTACCACCGTACCAACTCTGCTCTTGTGGGTAGGTGCGGCTGACCTAATAAACTGTCCTCCTAGTCAAATGGCATTGTTAATCTCTTCTAGATCATCTAGAAGTGAGTGGTGGCTATACTCTTTTTTGTTGGACCAGGCCTGAAGTAACAAATTAGGTCCAAGGAAAATGAAGAAGGTATTCCATAAGTTGGCTGTGAATAAGGAGTCAGATTGAATAATGCTCTTCTCCATTTTGGCCCTGCAATACCAGATGAAGGAGTGTCATATGTCTTTCTGAGTGATAACACAGTAGCACATGAAGTGTGATAACACAGTAGCACATGAAATGTGATAACATACAGATACCATCAAGTTTTTGTAAAGTTTATTGTGGATCCTACTGTAACACATTTTGAAAATAAGTCAATCAGAAAGCCTGTTACTTCCTTACTTTATTATGCTAGGCTAATAAAAAAAAGCCTGTTATATTCGCATATGATTTGGTGCCTACCTTCTTTCAGACTGGCAATGGTGGACTGCTTACGTAGAAATTCCAGACAGAGATCTTTTCCAAGGCCAAATGCTCTCATGTTACATGTGAAAGTTCTGAGATAATAATAATAATAATAATAATAATAATAATAATAATAATAATAATAATTAAAAATACAGCATTTTATCATCTGTACAACATACTACCATGGTCATGAGGACACTCAGTTGTATATTTTATTTGTAGCTTATTTGAAAATGTTGTATACATTTTATTAACCCTAGATTTAACAGGAATGAAACAAGTTTACACTGTGCCATGCACACATTTCAATATTTGATAAATAATTAATTAAAATCTTCCATCTAAATTGGTTTTAATGTTACATTTGCAAAATAATCCCCATAGCAAATCAGAATTTTATATCATAAAGAATTCTACTGCTGGTGATGTTTGTGGCACTCAAAAAGAATGTTGTTAAATACAAAAGCTTCTTTTGATTCACATGAAACAGATTATCTTTATTATCATTCCTATATAATAGCTATATATGCAGATTTCTTTTATACACACCATTGCTCAACTTATGGTCAGTGTGACCTTGACCTTTAATCATTTGAAAACAAACCAATATGCTTCTTCTAAATCCTAATTTGCTGATTAGCCACAAAGACTGGTCCAGGCCTTTTATGTTGTTGTGAATAAACAGATTTTCGTCTTTCAGAGACAGTGCTCATGACCTTTTCATTTCTGACCCCAAAATCAATAGGTTAACCCAACGCACAGTTAATTTTTATCATTTATTCCAAGGTTTTCTATATATATTGTTCCAGCCATTAAGTGCAGTCCAGGTTTCATTATCTCATCTTCAATCCATAAAACTATGCTATCAGTGCATGTTTAAAATCTCTGCCTGTTTTAAATAATAGTACTTGATCACAGCATTTATTATCATAAGAAATTAGATCAGTGCTTGAGGGCAGCACACCTGGCTATTTCCAATTACATGAAGACTTTGAACACACCACTTTACATGAAGAGTAAATGAGCAGATTAAAACGGATCCAACTGTACCATATGCAACTGCATTAGTAAGCATTCAATTAACACAATAAATCAGATCAATTAAACCCTTAAGGGAATGCCCACTCACAAAACATTTTAGGTTCTTAAATGTAATAATATATATCCAGTAGTAATTTTCATTGTGATCCAGGATTAGTAAGATTGACTGATCCACTGGCAAACTCTCTAACTACAGGGTGGTGGATTAGTATTATTCTCTATCTCTGTAATATCAAACTAAAAATAGTACATTTTGGCAAATCATTCCAAACTGCATTGACCTTGATGCTCAAGTCTATGCTAATTCTTACACTTTTCATTTTAATGAATTCTGTACCACACACAATAATATATGGGTGTATACACTGTACTGTTTATGTTTTTATGGATATATATATACACTGTACTGTTTATGTTTTTATGGGTATACACACACAATAATATATGGGTGTATACACTGTACTGTTTATGTTTTTATGGATATATATATATACACTGTACTGTTTATGTTTTTATGGGTATACACACACAATAATATATGGGTATATACACTGTACTGTTTATGTTTTTATGGGTATATACACTGTACTGTTTATGTTTTTATGGGTATACACACACAATAATATATGGGTATATACACTGTACTGTTTATGTTTTTATGGGTATATACACTGTACTGTTTATGTTTTTATGGGTATACACACACACAATAATATATGGGTATATACACTGTACTGTTTATGTTTTTATGGGTATATACACTGTACTGTTTATGTTTTTATGGGTATATACACTGTACTGTTTATGTTTTTATGGGTATATACACTGCACTGTTTATGTTTTTATGGGTATATACACTGTACTGTTTATGTTTTATGGGTATATACACTGTACTGTTTATGTTTTTATGGGTATATACACTGTACTGTTTATGTTTTATGAGTATACATGTTTGCAAATAGGTGGGTGTTATACATTGTATATATGGTAGGTTTTCTTGTCTTCAAACTTACCCTAACTGACCAAACATGATGTTCTCCTGGAATCTGTTGTCATCATACTGGGTCTCATGTCCGTCTTCACTGAAATGATGGAAATCTTCTACTTAATATCTTGCATGTTTTTTCAGTATCTCAAGTTATTTTTTTACAGTATTCTACATGGTTCAAAGTGTAGAGTAATAAATAAAAAAAACTAAATAAATAACTGATGCCTAAAGTCAATACAGATGTCTAATTGGGTCTTCTAATTAACAGTTGGTCTACAGTTAATCTAAACATGTGTCTAACAGGTCACCCAATCAACAGTTGGTCTACAGTTAGTCTAAATCTGTGTGTAGTATTCCCATTTCCTGTGCATATTAGTCATTAATGTTTTAAGTGCTATTAAACCAAATGAAAAAAACAACCAAATATCTGGTACTACATATTAAATGAACAAACAATTGCATTTTGGATACCAGCACATGTATTTATTTGTGAAGTAACATGTGAAAAATTGTATAGTCACTGGCGGAATAAACAAAAGATCATGCATTTTTTATTGGTTTATAAACAGAATCTTTCTTCAGGTTTCTACATAGAGGTGACTTTAGGAGTACACGGAGCCTAGGGCCGCCCATGCATACATGGGGCCAAAGAAGATAGCTTGACAAACTCATAAGGACAACCATAGACTGAAGCACGAGGGCCCCTCAAGAGCAGGGCCTCAGGCAGTTGCCCCACTTGCCACCCCAAATGCCTTCATGGCCATGGTAATTAAAATCATCACACCATTATACTGTACATCTTTTGGGAAGCACCTACATATTCTCACAAGATCTGAAATTGTTGAATATTAAAATTAGTAGAGCTTTAAAAAAAAACATCGTGGATAATAAGTATGCTTATATGACTGAGATGCTTAGTCTTGAAAGTGGATTTCCCGAAATATATGGTATATTGTACAGTAGATTCTTGCATTTGTACACATTTCAAATCACATTTCTTAAGCATGCCAAATAATTAAAAATTTTGAATTATTTGTTTTTCCAAGTTTGTCGAGAAAAATTAAACTCACTTTCTTAATTTCCTTTGAAAGAACTACTCATGTAAGATCCTCCATTTAATTATAGCTTAGCATTTTCTTTTTGGCTTGCATGACTGTAAATATGACAGCTGGTTTTTAAATCCAATATGTAATATGTGTTTCTACTAATCTCAACCCTTGTCTGGTTCCCAGAGATTCTATTAACTGCCATAGATGTGTAGCTGGTTTCAAATCCTTTAAAATCACATAAGAAAACCAGTCTGTAAATATCCCATCAAAACAGATAAATTGAGATTTGTGTCAGTACCAACTGCTGATCCTGTCTAGTTCCTCATTATGCCTGCAGTAAATAACATTAGCTTCATCCATGGAGGCTTAACAAAAACCACTTTCTAATGCTAACGTATTATCACAATAAACTGACATATAAACCCATAATTTGGAATGCCAGTAATGACAGATGACTTACTCAATTTGGCTTTTTGAACCTGAAACTAAAATATCAATGCTGACAGGTGTATCTGCAATTTAGAATTGTGTCTGTGTCGTATGTCTCCAGACACGAGATTTGTTGTTGCTCGATGGATGGATCAGTCATTAGAAAATATTATGGTCATTATGGTCCTGCAACTGTTCATAGAAAGAAACTAGAAAAATCAAGAGCCCAAATATCAGGCTTCAGACTGGACTATAAAAGTTTTATTTTGGAAGCAAGTATTGCTTGAGCAGCATTCTAATACAGTCAAATCTGTTCCATCAGCCACTTCTGTCAAAATAGCAACCTGTGATAAAACAGTCATCATTATAAGACAGACTCATTTAAAGCATTTTATATAAAATTAACCTCCATATAACAACAACTTATCATATTTAGCCAGTCCCAAAGATAGCTCTCTGATACAGGTTTCTAGAAATCAATACATTCCTTTAAAGGATGATGCCATCATTAGCTACATAAATACAAATGTTTTATTCATTTCATTAATGTTGCTAAAAAAAAAAGGTCTGTTTTATGTAAAAAATGTAATAAAAATATGTTCAATAAAATGGAAAAGAAATTAATAAAATGGCATGAAAATATAATCAGTTGATTTAAATGCTAATACAAATACGCATACCAATTTTCAACAGGTCTCCTTCCTTTTGTGATGATAAATAATCAAAGAACAAGAGTCCATCAATGGAACTGATGCTTAATTGACCAAAAACAATTTCCACAGAATCAAAACAAGACTATTTCTTCCTTTTAACTGCTGAGCAAAACAAGGCTTTAAAATTAGCTGCTGTGGTGGATATATTCAATGTCAAATTTCATTTAAAATCGACAATACCTCATTTAGGTCTAACAAGACACCACAAGATGTCTTCTGGTGAAAATCCCATGCTGATGATTTTCAGTTTTGAAGAAGTAACAAGATTTTCAAGATGGCTTCCATGGTGGCCATATATCTTGCATATACTAAATGATGTGCTACCAAACAGACATGAAGCTCTCTTTGACTAAGTGGTGTGCTACCAAACAGACATGAAGCTCTCTTTAATTGACTAAATGGTTTGCTACCAAGCATCCATCCATCCCCCCCCCCCTCTCTCTCTCTCTCTCTCTCTCTCTCTCTCTCTCTCTCACACACACACACACACACACACACACACACACACACACATATTGATTTAATGTTGAAGACGATTTGTCCACTACAACAATTAGTGCCAATTGATTCAGAAATGGATGCTAATTACTGGAATATATATATATTGATTAGCCAGTCTTCTATACATGTACTGAACTACTAATGGAGCAATTCTCTTGAAACAAACAATGACTACAATATACGAGACCAGATGGTCCTTAAGTAATTTATCTCCCATATGTATGAATTGCATAGATTCAAGAGCATCTGCATTTTTAAAATACATCTGACTAATTTCTCTCAATTTATTCAGCATACACTTTTTTAACATGACCATACATAAACGTTTGTCCAAAAAAAAACAATGTGTGGGACATACTAGTCGATACAGCAAAAATTTTCTGAAAACTTAAAATCTATGGCCATTCCTGGGACAGTTGTTACTGTTATTGTTATAGGGTTTAATGCCATTTTTCAGCACAAGATAGGCTATACATGGCAGCCAGTATTAGTGATGGAGGAAGAACCCAGATAAATACTGGTAAGAACCACCAACCTACGAGAAGCTACCGGCAAGTTTTCTCACCTACCCACACTGGCTGAGCCCGAGACTTGAACCCACACAGACAGAGGTGAGATGGCAGTGATCCGTAATGGTGAGCACTTTAGACCACTTCATCACATGGGGTCCCTCATGGGACAATAATGGACAGTATAAATTACTTATTGTTCACCATTTATATAATAGTGTATATGTCATTCTACTAGCTCACTGGTGAAAAAGGATTATTTTGGTTTTGCAGGACTATTACCATAGTACCACCATGCCAGACAGGTGCTTGCCAAGTCATGACAATGCTTTACTTGCCTGTCAGCTGCCACCATGCCTTACATGCCAGACTGGTGCTTGCCAAGTCATGACAATGCTTTACTTGCCTGTCAGCTGCCACCATGCCTTACATGCCAGACTGGTGCTTGCCACCCTGGCTTAATTTTGCCAACATACCTTAATCAACATGCCTTAATCTCTTGCCACCATACCTCCAATTTTGAAATTTCTTACAAAAATTGCAATAGTTTAAAGTATAATATGAAACAGAGCAAAGGTTTTCACTTTTTTATTGCCAGATTGACCTATGAATAAATTTATCTTTAAAACTGTTTTAGACTGGACAAAAATCCTTTAGCTGAATGGAATATAAATGAAAGGGATTCCATGAAGCCCAACATATCGTACAGATCAACCCATAATGCCCCATCCTGGGTACAGCTCTGGTTTGATCACAAAATTTAGAAATGAAAATGAGAACAGCCATCTTCATGTGTTTAATAATTCCATCTGGTAACATTTTTACATATGAATTTTGGGCATCAGCTTGATATGAGTTACCTCCTATCTTTCTTTTGCAGTAAAAATAATTATCTTAGAAGCACTAGTTAAGTGCACAAATAGGCTCTTGTCATTAGAAAGGCACCTGATTTTACGCAGCTTGAAATGCCCTGACATGCACCTAGCATCCTGTCTATTCTAGGGGTATCAGATGTTACAAAACTTGTAATGCCCTGACAAACATCCAGCACCCTGCCTTGCTCTGACCAAAGGCACCAGACTACCAAAATTGAAATGCCTTACCATAAGGAAGGGTGCCGGACTTCACAAATTTTGAAAAAACAAAGGTAACCAGCAAACTGTGCAAAAAAAAAAAAGGGTGCCAGCAAGAATTCAAAAAGTTTTCAATGCCCTTACAGTTGACCAGCACCTTACCATTAAAAAGGGTACCAGATTTTACTAAGTTTGAATTGTGTTGACAGGTAACTGTACCTTTCCCGGACCAGTGGTCTAGAGCAGGGGTCAGCAAACTATGACCTGCAGGCCAAATCCAGCCTGCCACCTTGCTTTTGTATAGCATGCAAGCTAAGAATGGATTTAAAGTTTTAAAATTCTTTTAAAAGTATGCGCTATAATGGTACAGACAACTGCTGAGTTTTGTGATGTTGTTGTTGGTGCTAGAAAGGCCTTATTAAGGTGTGCTACAGTAGCTTTGCATTTACATGCTGAGTGATGGCAGCCTCTGCCGTGATACCACACAGTTATAATTCGGCAGCACTTCCAGTGCCACATGTCCACCGTTCTATGACATTTTGTCTACCAGAATTTTAAAAATATCTTCCAAGTGATGAATATGGTCAATTAAGATAATATGCTAGGAGATTTATTTCTGTATTTGGCAGCACTTACCCGTGTGAAAAGACATTTTCAAAGCTAAAATACGTAAAATCTCAATACAGGTCAGCATTAACAGACGAACATTTACAATTAATTCTGATGATAGGGAGTACTAACTTTGAACCACAATTTAGTTAAATGCTATCTAAAAAACAAACCAAATTAGTAGAGCTGTATTTCAAACAATTGTGTATTATTATGTTACATCTTGTTAAATAAATATGCAAAAATTATTTTTTATTCTTGTTATTTATATAAGTCAAACAACATAAACATCCTTGAGTTTGACCCTTGACCCACAAAGCCTAAAAATTTTATAATGTGGCCCTTTACAAAAAAAAGTTTGCAGACTTCTGGTCTCAAGTAAACTATTGTTAGATAATACTGAGATATATGCAAACAAGGATATCTAAAGACACAACTAATTAACTAATTAACTTCATGATGCTGATGACATGCACATTGATGAAAGTGGATAATATTTACTAAACAAATGAAAATATGGATATTGTGATGATTGAGTGGATGTGTGATGATAAGTGAATGTGTGATGATGAGTGGCTTGTGTGATGATGAGTAGATGTGTGATGATGAGTAGATAGATGTGTGCTTATGAGTGAATGTGTGATGATGAGTGAATGTGTGATGATGAGTGAATGTGTGATGATGAGTGGCTGTGTGATGATGAGTAGATAAGTGATGATGAGTGGCTGTGTCATGATGAGTGGAAGATGAGTGGATGTGTGATGATGAGTGGCTGTGTGATGATTAGTGAATGTGTGATGATTAAGTGGAAGATGAGTGGATGTGTAATGATGAGTGGATGTGTAATGATGAGTGGTTTTATGATGATGAGTGGATGTGTAATGATGAGTGGCTGTATGATGATGAGTGGATGTGTGATGATGAGTGGATGTGTGATGATGAGTGGCTGTGTGATGATAAGTGAATGTGTGATGATTAAGTGGAAGATGAGTGGATGTGTAATGATGAGTGGATGTGTAATGATGAGTGGTTTTATGATGATGAGTGGATGTGTAATGATGAGTGGCTGTATGGTGATAAGTGAATGTGTAATAATGAGTGGCTGTATGATGATGAGTGGATGGGTGATGATGAGTGGAAGATGAGTGGATGTGTGATGATGAGTGGATGTGTGATGACGAGAGGCTGTGTGATGATGAGTGGAAGATGAGTGGATGTGTAATGATGAGTGACTATGTTGATGAGTGGGTGTGTGATGATGAGTGCAAAAAAGTGGATGTGTGATGACGAGTGGCTTTGTGATGATGATTGGAAGACAAATTAATGTGTGATGATGAGTGGCTGTGTGATGATGAGTGATATATGAATAGATGTGTGATGCATACATGCCAACCCCTGACGAGGAAAAAGTGTAATCCAAGTGGTCAAAAAGAGGAATCCAAGCAGAAAAAGAGTAATCCACATATAACATACTACAATTACAATTAACAATGATTTATTTGCTTTTCTCGTCTTTTATCATTCATTAATGGTTCAAGTGTTCATATGTAGCACTTTTAGCTTTAGAAAGCAACAGATTGTCATGTTGCATTTCAAAAAATTTTGTACCAGCTAAGGCCATGAATGTTTTGCATACCAGTAGAGCACTCATTACTGGGTTACTTAGCCTGGACCTGAATTCAGTTTTATTTTTGTTAACAACACTGAACAATCTCTCACAGTCAGCATTAGAATGGTAAAGAACCAATATTCCTTTCATAACCTGACAAAGAAGAGGAAATTTATTTCTTCCAGTGATAGAGTCTTTTAGCTGGGAAATAAGGTGCCATTGCACATCAACTCTATCTGCATTAAGTATATTGTCAGGTAGAATCCCAACTTGATACTTCAGGAATTCTTCTTCCAGATGATCCAAGTTAGACAAGGGTGGCAATAGAAAGGGATATCTCTTGACAAAGAATCTAACACTTTTGAAGCTTTTTGACTGTCTCTCATTTACATAAGCAACTGAAGCATTTAAAAGCAGTTCATCTCCGTATGGGAATTTATGGAGCATGTAATCACAGGCTGTAGCATAATAATCTCTAACATTATCATAGAACATCTTCACAGGAAGAGTAGAATTGTGTTCTATGAATTCTCTTGCTTCTGCACCAATAGCTAGATCTTCATTATCTTTCTGGTTTGCATGGTCATGAAAGTCAATATCAGTTAAAAGTTTGGCTGATGCGATGATTTCTGGCTTAATAAACCTTATTAGCAAATCTGACAACTGGTTTGACAGAATCTTGTGCATAATATGAATGCATGGTTCTTCTTTCTGCAAGACATTTGCTGCATCAAACAATGGAATGGCACTCTTCATAAACAAGCAGTACAGCTTTGTAACTGGATCATTAAGCTTTTTGTAAACCATCTCACATGCTAGTTTTGCCCTTTGAAGTATGAGAAGATCCAGTATGCTTTTTAACAGATTCATACTCTGAAGAACCTGATCCAGATGGCTGATGAAATTTTATGTCAAAAGATTTATCTTTCACAGTCATGGTCTGAGCCTGGAGGCCCTCTAGCTGGATAGATAGAGGCCTCTCAAATAAAAATTCCATGGATTTAAATTTCTTTCTTTCTGCTACACCAATCTCTTTATTGTTAGTATGTCTGTCTATACTTTCATCTCTTGTTCTCTTCTGACTTGCAATAACAGATTCTGCTTTTGTACCACTCTTCTTCACTTTTCCACCATGTTTTCTCTGTGCAGATTCACTTTCAGTTTGAAAGAATGCTTGTAATGCATCCCAAAGCTCAAGCAAAACGGCTAACACATTTGCCAAGGGAAAACCATCTTGTACACACATGCTTTATAACTTTATAGTCTTCAAGATCAAACTGATCTTGTAACAACTTTAGAGCCTGTTTCCTTTTACTATTTTTCTCCAAATAATAGTAGATATCTATTAATAAATGGCCAATATCTACTTCTAATTTATCAGCAGCCTTACCAGCAGCAAGGTGCATCAAATGACAGGAGCAACCTGTTATGAACACTGATGGAGACATTTTCAAAATATAGGATGCAACTCCTTTATGAATTCCAGTCATCACTGATGCATTATCAGCTGCAAACCCCATACAGTTCTGCCAACTTATGTCATGTTTCTTCAAAATATTGTCAAGCAAATCAAAAATGTTTTGTCCAGTGGAATCTACTGTTAATTCTGGTAAAGAAAGAAGAACACTCATGACTTTGCCTTTTTCACTGTCAAAGTATCTAACACATACTGGGTACAACTTTTTAACATCATAATCACAACTCCCGTCTGTGGCAATACTAAACGGCCCAATTTTCATTGCTTCTGCAATTTTAAGTGAAGTATCTTCTGCTAGGCACCGAACAATGTGAGATGATTTTGTTCTTGCACAAGCATATTTTTCCGCAATTTTCGAATCAGGAAACATCCGCTTGAACAAGGGACCAACGTGGTCTGCTACCGCCAAGTGTAGTCCGTGTTCTATTAAAACCTCGGTAAATAAGAAGTTACCTTAGTATTAGAGTTCGTAAGGCGAGCTAATTCGATGTGTTTCCTTATTTTCACGTGTTTTTCCACATCAAATTTACCACCATGACCAATGCTAAAATCGTTTCCGCAGTCTGCAATGAGCATGATGCTGTCCTAGAATGGAACGCTGTATTATGCCATTCATATATTTATCTTTGAATCTTTGGAGGACTCGTTGTTTTGCTTTTTTCTGATCCATCTGCGAAATTTTTGGGGGAAAAAATGTGCTCTAACATACACAAAGACTAGAATCCATCTTAACATCTGAAGCCATTTAGCGCCAACGATTAGACGTCACGTGATGATGCCCTCGTCGTGTTTGGAGGATTGATTACATTTTGCTTTGTTTATTATTGACTTTTTCTAACCCATCTGTGAAATTATTTAAGAGATATTTTTTGCACTCATAAACGCATTGAGAATTTTTTAATACTTTTTAGCGCAAAAAAAACTTTTAGACTGGTTCTGCACTATACAAAATTAGAACTAAGAGTATGTGCATAATGATTTAAACTAAATAGAAACCAGTCTGTTCTCTCCTCACTAAGCCGCTATAAATAGAATATGAGGTCGAAAGTTTGAAAGTATCTTAGTAACATGATAGTTGCTATAAATAGAACATGAATATTAGGAAAGTCCACGGACAAGTATACTCGTATATAGTAGTTATGTAGAAGCGGGGTATTTTTTAATTAAAAATAAAACAGTATGTAAAAAATAAAGTAATGCTAATAAAAACGAAATTTTTTTTTTTTTTTCGCAAGATGGATATATCGAAAAAGCGTAATCTATAAACGTTAACGCGTAATGCGGAATTTAGTGGGAAAAAGCGTAATGATTATGCCAAAAGCATAATGGTTGGCATGTATGGTGATGATGAATGACTGATGTTGAGTGGTTGTGTGATGATGTGTGGAAGATGACTAGGATGTGTGATGATGAGTGGAATATAAGTGGATGTGTGGTGATGAGTGAATGTGTATGACAAGTGGAAGGTGATTGGCTGTGTGATGATGAAATTATATGTGATGAGTGGAAGATGAGTGGGTGACTGTGATAATGATTGTGAGTTGCTGCATGAAGATGAGCTGATGTGTGAAAGTGAGTGGAGTTGTGTGATGATGAGTGGATGTCTAAAGATGAATGGATTTGTGGTGATGATGAGTAGATGTGTGATGATGAGTAGATGTGTAAAGATGAGTGGAAGATGATTGGATGAGTGGATGTGTGATGACGAGTGGATGTGTGATTATGAGTGGTTGTGTGATGATGAGTGGAAGATGAGTGGATGTGTGATGATATGAGTGGCTGTGTGATAATGAGTAGATGATAAAACTGATTATTTCTTGCTAACAAAGAAAAATACATTTGCCAGTAAATTTCATAACAAGTGGCACCAATGTTGATTTTCGTAATACCTAATACAATTTCTAGTACTCACCAGAGACAGAATAGTACAATACAAATTAATGCTAAGCTCATGATATGCCAATCTTCATGGCTAAACATTCCTTTGGGTGCTACTGATTGAAGCTGTCAGGTCTAAAATTTGGGATTGCTATTTGCAATACATGATTCAATTTTTGCTAATCATAAAATCATGATGTATAAGCAGTATTGGACCTGTATCATGGTTTCAGTGAATTTAAATATTTTTTTGCATGGTTTTCATGTTATCATTAAAATATTAGATGAATTCCTTGGTGTTTCCAAATCTGTAAATTCAGGGTTTTGGTCTGTAAAGTTAACATGAAAATCTCATCTTCTTGTCATGTTATGCAATATACACACTGGAATGAATCCAAATATTTGCCAAAAACTCAAGAGGTAAGTGGGTTGGTGGGGATTACATAAAGCAGCATGATGAGAGATGTCACCCACTGAATCCCAAGTCTGGCCTTATCCTACACACAAATCAGAATGAGTTGAAACACAATCAATAAAATCAAGAAACATTTACTATGCAGGCAGTCAAAGGTAGTCACATTAATGGAAATACAAATTGAACTAGATGTCTACATCTCTGCATCAGCTGCTGAAAATTAAACCGGCAAAGACTCCAAATATTCAATCCATCCTACTCAGCATTCCCCAGCTGATGCAAAGTATTGCCAATCAGTTTTACATCAGTACAATCCCAGAAATTATTATCAACACAACAAATCCTAATTTGCAAAAGCCGTATTTTGGTCAAATCTGAAGTTAAAAGATTCATTTTTTTCAAGAAAATTTAAATGAAAAGTAAAACAACCCAACTTATATGACTCCACCGCCTGCCCTTTGGTGCATGTGATTCTGTTTCCATCAACTAATTTTATACTAGCTGACTTTGGGATCTGAGGTGTATGGAAATTAGACAACAGTAACAACAATAATTCATTTGTTAAAAAAAGTATTTTGAATCATGAATGGCTGAACAAGTTACAAGTGTTCAACAGTCACAAAAAATATTGCATTCAATGTAAGATATTTTTTAACCATACAATCCAAATTAATAAAAAAATTACTGCCTTTTGTTTTGCTTAATAAACTGTTTTTTACAACTGTGAAATAGAGATACTGACCTCCACTTTTCCTTGACCATCATATTTCACAGCTCAGTAAAACAATGTACTGAAGTCAACATGAGCCTGTTACTTTATCGAACACAACTGTATCAATCACAAATATGTAAAATTTGTCAATCATCAATAGATTTCAATTTCCCTGCACCGTATTGTTTACAGTAATGTCATGAATTTCCTTAAAAATATCACTGACCAGATGAACGATATTTAAAATTGATCACTAAGACAAGTTTGACTGTGCCACTTAAAATAATGCACTCCATGAACATATGATATTTAGTTTTGCACCACGAAATAAGTAAAAACAACTCTGAAAATCCACAACTTACATTCATTTTAAACATTATTCCTGAATACATCTTCATATCTGGAACATTTTTGAACATATAATGTATCTAATTAGCATTAAATAAATGTAGCAGAAGCATATATTTTATAAGTTTATATATTCATGTTTTAAATAGGCAGAAGTGTGTATTTTATTATTTTATCTAATTACTGTTTTTTAAAAGATGAGTGAAATAAAATCATCAGTTGCAATTAGTGTTATTATCATTTTTTTTCACATATATAGCCATTTAGCCAACCATGAACCATGATTACCTACTGAATTTTGTTCACTGAGCAATGAAGCTTCCCTGAGTGCTGTTGATGCTGGGTTGTTCTAATGCATGACAAGTGGTAAGTAACTTTCTGATTGGTTAGTTTGCTACTTGTCTGTATAAACAGCATAGCATGGGCAGCAGATTAGTGGTGGTCATTCCATATGAGTTGCTGAAGGGTGTTGGTCATGGCACTTTAGTGCCTTTAATAGGTTATTAACCCCCAGTCTTTTCTGAACCTATCATTATGTCCATACGCTTGTCTGTCTGTATGTCTGTTCTGCTTTGTGCAGTGCACACTGATTATTGTGTTTAGGTTCATTTGGTCAACTATCTTTCTAGATACAATCTTTCTAGTTTACTTTCTTGATAAGTAATAAATATGTGGTGGTATTTATTCGTATTGAATATACTGTGAAACAGAATCGATGTAATGCACTGATGACTGTATTTATAGTTGTAGTAAATGTATTTTATTGTATTTGCAGGGTTGAGTTGAATAAAACAGGAGCTATATATATTTAGCTAAAGTTGCCAACCTCGTGCACAATAAACTTGTATAACATATACTGGACTTGTCAATTGTCTATTATAAGAGTAGACAGGAAAGAACGGTAACATAAACATTGGATGCTGTATATTTCTGAAACTTTTGTTGTGGATTTAATGCCGTTTTCACCACACGACAGGTTATATGTCGGCCAGTATAACTGGTAGTAGAAGAAGACCCTTGCAAAACCTCGGCAACAATCACCTGATCACAGGAAACTACTAGCAGCTTTCTCACTGGCTGAGTCTGAGATTGGAACCCATGCAGACAGGTAAGTGACACCCATGCAGACAGGTAAGTGACATTGTCTACCTTGAATGTTTTATCCATAATCATGTTAAAACAGTGTTGTGTCTAAAATGTTGGAAGTCTAAAATGCTCCAAAATGGTTTATTTGGTGTCATTGTAGAGCTAAATCTGTCTACCTTTCTATAACACCACCCACTTTAGTGTATTTTACATGACCTTGACGCTACAGAGCTTGGAAGTTGGCTACTACTTCCTGCCCTGTAAATGTGGCACAATGGGTTAATGTGTTAAAGAATTCACTAGCGTATTTTTGTCTTTGATTTGTTTGCTGTTGTGGGTAATTCTAGGTATAAAGCTTCAGTTGCATACAATGGATACACATCAGATACTGAGAGAAGGTAGCTCAAAGTTTGCTGATGTAGCAGATTTTTTTAATACTGAGGGTATGCTCAAACTTATTATTACAACAGAATTGTAATAATGACTTGACAATCTAATCGGGTCATAAACATATAAAATATGATATCCAAATTTCATTTCTCTATGTTAAAATGTATATGATAATCTTACTAACAAGCTTCTTGAGATGGACAGACAAATGGACAGATAGATGCTTATGACCAAATCAAAATGCCCCTGGTGAAAACAGTGGAGGCACACAAAATATCAATGCCCTGTATTTTCCGTGTGTCCAGGTTATTTGTACATTTTGTCAAACGAGATGTGATAAATATTTCTCTTTCTCTGATCAATTAAATGCCATTTAAATAAAATAAAATCTGTTAAAATGTTCCAGCATAACCTCCATCACAAATTCTGAAAGCATGGTTCTCAGAGCAACTGGTAAAGAGAAGAGTAACCCCCAATAATAATTAAAATGCGGAAAATGCAGAAGAAGACCAGAGTTATATTTTTTATGTTTCTTACCTTGTACAGACTGGTTGCCTGGCTCTCTCAGTCTGTACAGCATCAAAGAAAGCTGCATTCCAGAAACGGAGGGACTGCCAGATAGATTGTTCCTTCAAACAGCTGTACAGAAAGGTTTTATATCTCATCTTCCCACGCTGATCTAAAATAGTGGGCAAAAAAAAGTGCATTGACTGGTTTTAGACAAATTAGTTTTGTGTTTGTTGATAAAGGAAAGAGGTAAGAAGACACACAGAGATATATGGTGATAGTGAGAGACAGGTGCTGTGGTTGTCCAGGGTTTAACACAATTTCTCAGGATATGATGGGCTATACAAAATGGCCAGTATAACGGGTGAGGAACCTGGGAAAACTCCTGTAAGAACCACTGATCCGTAAGAAGCTATTGGCAAGTTTTCTCTCATACCTACATTGGTCAAGCCCGAGATTCTAACCCACTTGAACTGAGGTGAGATGGCAATAATTGGTAGTAAAGATGAACACTTCAAACTACTCGGCTACTCTGGACAGAGTGAGAGAAAGAAACATAAGGAAATGTCGGAAGAAAATGGGAGTATGATTGACAGTAATGGAACAACTAGCTACGTGCTTCAACATCATTCTTTAAAAGCTTAAACTGAGCACATTTTCAAAACTGATTGTGAAGCAATTCATAATCGTAATTTAATTTTAATTTAGCATTTACAGACTAATTCTGAGGACCATAAAGAGTGATTAGAAACAAATTCAATGTGTTTGAGATAATATATACATATATGTACATATATGCATATGGAACACCCTTCCGAGGTAAGATAATACAAATAGATGATTATTATTTCTATAACGCATTCTACTGTAAAAGACATTATGAAACAATAATGATATTACAATCTATGTCAAGATGGCAGACAAGTTTCTGGTGAGTCTTGTCAGCAATGGTAATTGCTAGGTATATAGTTAATCTGTATTGTGTTATTGACCTTTGTCCATAAATGATGGTAAGAGGTTGGGCCTGCCGAACTAATGTCAGTTTTTTGTAAACATTTATTGTGATCTGAGTTCTGAACATACATTCACACTTGGAAGTTCCTGGTCTACCTAATGTTTGACACTTTTTACACTTTGCCATACATTACTCAGCCATTACTCAGCATGTATATTACAAGGGAATTATATTGAATTACTTTTTACACTTTGTTGTACATTACTTAGCCATTACTCAAAAGTCTATTACAAGGGAATTATATTGAATTACTTTTACACTTTGTTGTACATTATTCAGCCATTACTCAACATGTTTATTACAAGGAAATTATGCTATAGTTAATTACTTTTTACACTCTGTTGTAAATTACTCAGCATGTTTATTACAAGGAAATTATGCTATGGTTAATTACTTTTTACAATCTGTAAAATAAAATGCATAAAATGAAATCAACTAAATACAAAACGAAACATAACCCTACTTACTTTCATGGTAGAAAGTGAAGCACATGTTCATCAAAGACTTGGCTGGGGAGAAATCCTCTGCTTCATTACACTCAAACAGAACAATGGCAAAATACTGCACCAAGCGAAAAAATATGGATTCCTCCACCTTTCTTGTGCGAACCCTCTGTAATCAGGACAATTTGAAATTTAGTGCATTCAGTTTTATCAAGTCATAAATCTCAGTTTATACTATTATAACCTTATCTTATTGTAGGTTTGCTAATATCACATGCTATATAAATTACCTTGTCTTATTGCAAGGATTGCTAATCTCACATGCTACATAAATTACCTTATTTTAGTTTAGGGGTTGCTTAATTCACATGCTATATAAATTACCTTATCTTATTGTAGATTTGCTAAACTCACATGCTATATAAATTACCTTTTCTTATTATAGGGATTGCTAAACTCACATGCTATATAAATTACCGTATCTTATTGTAGGGGTTGCAAATCTCACATGCTATATAAATTACCGTATTTTATTGTAGGGGTTGCAAATCTCACATGCTATATAAATTACCTTATCTTATTGTAGGGGTTGCAAATCTCACATGCTATATAAATTACCGTATTTTATTGTAAGGGTTGCAAATCTCACATGCTATATAAATTACCATATCTAATTGTAGGGGTTGCTAATCTCACATGCTATATAAATTAACTTATCTTATTGTAGGTTTGCTAATCTCACATGCTATATAAATTACCTTATCTTAATGTAGGTTTGCTAATCTCACATGCTATATAAATTAACTTATCTTATTGTAGGTTTGCTAATCTCACATGCTATATAAATTACCTTATCTTAATGTAGGTTTGCTAATCTCACATGCTATATAAATTACCTTATCTTATTGTAGGTTTGCTAATCTCACATGCTATATAAATTAACTTATCTTATTGTAGGTTTGCTAATCTCACATGCTATATAAATTAACTTATCTTATTGTAGGTTTGCTAATCTCACATGCTATATAAATTACCTTATCTTAATGTAGGTTTGCTAATCTCACATGCTATATAAATTACCTTATCTTATTGTAGGTTTGCTAATCTCACATGCTATATAAATTAACTTATCTTATTGTAGGTTTGCTAATCTCACATGCTATATAAATTACCTTATTATAGTGCTGTTTTCACCTATATGTATAACAAAGAAAGCTGTTCTGCAGCAGCTAACAAACCTTCAAAACTGATTTTAATATTGGTCACACTAGATGAATACATATAGAAAACTGCATGTCTCTGAAAACAATAATACTCAAGAAATTTAATGTGAAACTGAATGAAAATTATGTCACTGCAACCTACTTTAGTGGAAAAGTAATATAAACCTAGATGCAGATATGTACCATTATGGACTTGCATGACTATGCGGTTCAGTTTCTAAGAAACTAACCTCAATGTAAAATATAAATAAAGTTACTTAAGCATTACATGTAGGTCAGAGTGATCAACTTCCTGTAGTACTGTTGCATACTCACGAAGATGAATATGCACACAAAGTTGCATGACACATGGGCTTACAGTTTTAGAGAAAATGACCTAAACACAAAACCTTAACTGAAGTCAAATTTGAAATTCAGGTCACAATGTCATATTTTTAATTCATTGCGTGACTCTGCACCTAGTGTTTGAAAAAATCTCCTAAAGACAGAATTTAACCAATATGGATGTGTAAGCAATTTTGGAAAGATAATGATAGTATCTATCAGGGCATAACTATGTTACCTCTTTAGACACCATTCATGTACATATTATGATATGGAAATTTGGCATTATGTGCATATTATGATATGGAACTTTGGCATTATGTGCATATTATGATATGGAACTTTGGCATTATGTACATATAATGATATGGAACTTTGGCATTATGTACATATTATGATATGGCACTTTGGCATTATGTACATATTATGATATGGAACTTTGGCATTATGTGCATATTATGATATGGCACTTTGGCATTATGTGCATATTATGATATGGAACTTTGGCATTATGTGCATATTATGATATGGCACTTTGGCATTATGTGCATATTATGATATGGAACTTTGGCATTATGTGCATATTATGATATGGCACTTTGGCATTATGTGCATATTATGATATGGAACTTTGGCATTATGTGCATATTATGATATGGCACTTTGGCATTATGTGCATATTATGATATGGAACTTTGGCATTATGTGCATTGTTATAAGAGTATTACAACTATATTAGTTAAAAATCACTCTGAAATCATTTTGAAATCATTCATGAAAGTATAAAGTGCAATGGAGATTTACCTGACTATTGACATATCTTGCAAACCAGAGTCGTCCAGGTGCTTGCTGAAATTCAAAAAAAAAAAAAAGACTGATTAAATAAATATAGCTATTAAATAATATAGCTAATACAGTGGTACTCTGCACAAAGACGTAGCTAATAGTACACTCATAATAATGTAGCTAATGCAGAGGTACTCCTTCCTCATAACAATGTAGCTAATACAGTGGTACTCCCCATTATAATGTAGCTAATGCAGAGGTACTCCTCATAACAATGTAGCTAATACAGTGGTACTCTACATACTGTATCTAATACGCTGGTACTCAACATAATAATGAAGTTAATACAGTTGTACTGTAAATAAAGATGTAGCTAATATGGTGGTAATCACAATAATATTGTAACTAATACATATGTATTCATGCTGATATGACAAGGAGTAGCAAGAATAAAAATGGACATTATGATGGTCATATCAGAGGACATTATGATGGTCATATTAGAGGACATTACGACTGTCATATTTGAGGTCAAATGGGCATCTTCTATGTTTAAATCAAATAAACAGCATAAGAGGTCCTGTGGTGAAAACTCCATGTTGATATAACTATTTTTTTTAATGAAGATTTCAAAATAAAGATTTTTAAAATTGTTGCCATGGTGGCCAAACAGAATGCTAGAATGAGACAGTTATCATACAAGTCCAGCTACATATCACAAGCAGACATCTGATTTAAACACCATATCAATATAAAAATCCGTCTAGGATAAGAACAAATGTAGTTAGAAGATTTTCAAAATGGCCACTGTAGCAGCCATATTGGGGTCAGATCAGCACCATTTGCAGCTGGGAACATATAAATATTGTAAAAATTCTTTGAATGAAAGACTGTTTCCAATATGTGTTTACATTCGGGAGGAGTGGCAAATAAGATTTCCAAGATGGCTGCCATGGTAGCCATATTTGATAACAGACTGTTACCATTTTGTTTGTGCCAACCAGACATAAGATGGCCTCTGTGGAACCTCCACACTGATTTGTCATTCCATTCAGGAAAGTAGCAGGAACAAGATTTTCAGAATGGCTGTAATAGTGGCTATATTGTAAATCAGATAAGTTTTTTTAAGGAGCAACTAGTAACCACAAAAAGTCTTTTAGTGAAACCCCATGCTTTCCAGGATGGCCATTGGCTATACTGGATGTCCAATTAGCAGGATATTATTTTTAGAACCAACTATACATCGTAAGAAGTCTTCCAATGAAAGGGCCCATGTTAACAGCCCTTTCTATTTAGGAGTAGCAATAAAAGACTTTCATGATGGTTGCACTGGTTGCCATATTGGATGTCACTTCAGCTCCATTTTCATTTCAGACCAACTAAACATCATATGAAGTCATTTCATGAAACCCCATATTGATATAAAAAGGACTAGCAATAAGATCTTCAAGATGACAGCTGTGGTGGCTATGTTGGATGTCAAAGTACCACTGTATTAGCTACAAAGGACCAAGTAGACATGGGATGACTGCGTGTGTAAAGTTTAACTTTAATCTTCCAAGCAGTTGATGAGGAGTAGTGATTTTTTAAAAAAAACATTTCAGATGAACAAATGAAGATCACTGGCCACATTTACATTTAACTTAATCTCTCTATACTGTGTACTTTCAGTGCCTCATCCAATATTGGTTTCTCAACACAGCATAGCCTGGCACAAGAAAAATCCATAATGTACAGGGCATAATAAGCATAATAACCAGTTAATATTATAGATCCCAAGCATACAATACATAACCAGTTAATATTATAGATCCCAAGCATACAATACATAACCAGTTAATATTATAGATCCCAAGCATACAATACATAACCAGTTAATATTATAGATCCCAAGCATACAATACATAACCAGTTAATATTATAGATCCCAAGCATACCATACATAACCAGTTAATATTATAGATCCCAAGCATACCATACATAACCAGTTAATATTATAGATCCCAAGCATACAATACATAACCAGTTAATATTATAGATCCCAAGCATACCATACATAACCAGTTAATATTATAGATCCCAAGCATACCATACATAACCAGTTAATATTATAGATCCCAAGCATACCATACATAACCAGTTAATATTATAGATCCCAAGCATACAATACAAGGGTTAATCTCTATTTAATTCTACCAACCAAAACTTAATAATCACCATATGTACCAATATGCAACTCAAATCCAAATGATAACAAAATAACCTAAGATATGAGAAATCTACACTGAGTGACTAAATAGTTAATTGAATGAAATTATAAATCCTCATTGGCTAGCAAGTTTAGTGATGATGTACATTGCTTGATTCTAGACATGCTGTACAGTTTGCATCTGGATGTGATGTACAGTTTGCTTCTAGACATGCTGTACAGTTTGCATCTGGATATGCTGTACAGTTTGCACATGGCCATGCTGTACACAAGTTTGCACATGGCCATGCTGTACACAGTTTTCACATGGCCATATTGTACACAGTTTACATCTGGACATGCTGTACATAGTTTACATCTGGACATGCTGTATCTGGCCAGTATACATGCTGTACACTATTCTCATTTGGACATGTACATTGTTTGAATTTGGACATGCTATATATGTGAGCTACTACAGCATGCAATTATTACAGAAAATCTGAGGCATTAAATAATGTACATAATTATTAGGAAGTAATGCCTCCAAGTGTGTTCCAATCAGGCAAAAATTAAACAAAAACCAAATAAATAGGAATAGAGAGCACTTTGCTCTCTTAAAGATTACCCCCCCCCCCCGTAATTTGGTTGTACAATACTACAAGATATGTCTTACCTGACAGAATTGTCCAAACTGTGCTTTTTCTGTTTGAGAAATTTCTTCCCTACAAAATGAAGAAAGTTCATCATCAGGGTGAATGAAATCATTCTAAGTATTGTACATGTATAACAATTTTAAAATTCTACACATTATATAAAAAAAAAAGTAATCAGTACATATACACCTTAATATTTTAATAAACCAATTAATTAACCAATTACATTCAATATTACTTGACCAACAACTGGATTAAAATCAAGATCTTACACAGATATTAGGTCAAGGTCAACTGACATTTTTAACAACACTTGATTACTGTCTGATTCCTGTGTATTGAATGTGTAGATTTTATCTGGATTAAAAACACTTGATTACTTAAGATTCCCATCTGTTAAATGTGTAGAGTTTATCTGGATTAAAAACACTTGATTACTTAAGATTCCCATCTGTTGAATGTGTAGAGTTTATCTGGATTAAAAACACTTGATTACTTAAGATTCCCATCTGTTAAATGAGTACTGTTTACCTGGATTAACAACACTTGATTACTTAAGATTCCCATCTGTTAAATGGGTACAGTTTACCTGGATTAACAACACTTGATTACTTAACATTCCCATCTGTTAAATGTGTAGAGTTTATCTGGATTAAAAACACTTGATTACTTAAGATTCCCATCTGTTGAATGTGTAGAGTTTATCTGGATTAAAAACACTTGATTACTTAAGATTCCCATCTGTTGAATGTGTAGAGTTTATCTGGATTAAAAACACTTGATTACTTAAGATTCCCATCTGTTGAATGTGTAGAGTTTATCTGGATTAAAAACACTTGATTACTTAAGATTCCCATCTGTTGAATGTGTAGAGTTTATCTGGATTAAAAACACTTGATTACTTAAGATTCCCATCTGTTGAATGTGTCGAGTTTATCTGGATAAAAAACACTTGATTACTTAAGATTCCCATCTGTTGAATGGGTAGAGTTTATTGGGATTAACAACACTTGATTACTTAACATTCCCATCTGTTGAATGTGTAGAGTTTATCTGGATAAAAAACACTTGATTACTTAAGATTCCCATCTGTTGAATGTGTAGAGTTTATCTGGATAAAAAACAATTGATTACTTAAGATTCCCATCTGTTGAATGTGTAGAGTTTATCTAGATAAAAAAACACTTGATTACTTAACATTCCCATCTGTTGAATGTGAAGAGTTTATCTGGATAAAAAAACACTTGATTACTTAAGATTCCCATCTGTTGAATGTGTAGAGTTTATCTGGATAAAAAAACACTTGATTACTTAACATTCCCATCTGTTGAATGTGTAGAGTTTATCTAGATAAAAAACACTTGATTACTTAACATTCCCATCTGTTGAATGTGTAGAGTTTATCTGGATTAAAAACACTTGATTACTTAAGATTCCCATCTGTTGAATGTGTCGAGTTTATCTGGATAAAAAAACACTTGATTACTTAACATTCCCATCTGTTGAATGTGTAGAGTTTATCTGGATAAAAAAACACTTGATTACTTAACATTCCCATCTGTTGAATGTGTAGAGTTTATCTGGATTAAAAACACTTGATTACTTAACATTCCCATCTGTTGAATGTGTAGAGTTTACCAGGTACCTTAATTAACAACACTAGATTACTGGTGTTAACAAAATGTCAGTACAAAAGACATTTAGTACATGTACCAAAATTAAAACTATGGAAAACAGAAAATCTATGTCAAAAACTTAATAACAAGCCCAATTCCACCTGTTGTCCATCAGCTACCAGCCATGTTTGGTATGTTTGAAATACTGCATGGAAATAGACCAATCTCAGGGCATTTCACAAAACTCGAAGCAGCAGGTAAAGATGTTAAAGTAACAAGTGGGTTTGTGTCTGCCACAGTATGGTTGCAAGGGATGGCAAAAAGGAGCAGGTTGCTCTGGCCGATTTAGGCATGTATTTAACAGAGTACTGACACTTTGGGAATACCCTGACATCTTCTTCATGCAGGTTTAATGCCATTATCCAACACATAATAGGCTATACATTGTGGCCAGTATAACTCGTTGCGGAAGAACCATGGAAGAAAAAAAACGGGAAGAATAACACACCAATTGTAAGCTACTGGCAAGCTTTCTCACTGTCCTGAGAGGCAATGCCTGAGACTCAAACCCATATAGAGAGAGGTGAGATGGCAGTGATCAGTAAAGGTGATCGCTTTAGACCATTCTGTCACTCAAAGCCCAAAATAACCCAATTGCCAATAAGGAGTGTATGTGAATCATGGTCTAGCTATCATAGCACATTTTAAACCCGGACTTTAGGTTGTTTGTCAACCAATAACCAAAAACATTTAACTTTTCAAATTTCTAGGAAGCAGAAAGTCAGAAATCAAAAGTATTTTGTGATTATCCAACTTCTGGTACAGCGCTAATTAACATTAAAAAATTGTTTAATATTTGTTTTATGTTTTCAATTTAATTTTGTGAGCAACCATTTAAATGCAATATACTAGAGGAATCTCAGGAACCAGAACTTCCAGGTCAAATACGAATACAAGTTTCAAATTAAGCAATTTTCTCTCTGTGCTGCATTCTCATGATGCATCTCCTTTTCCCGCATGATGATCCCCCTTTTTTGGTCATGACTGGGTCTGCAGAATAGTCTGATGGTAAGATAAACTTGCATGAATCCAGTGCAACTAATTAACAGTTACTTCATCTTTGGTATGCTGACTTAAAGAAATCAATGTTCTATTAAATAATTAAATAAAGCACCTGTAAATTTTTCAAAAATGTCTTTTGTTGTGTTAGCTGTGTTAAAATTTTTGACAATGTGTATATAAATCACGAGTTTCATTGGGGAAAATACAGTTAAATCATTAGCAATTGATAATAATAATAATAATAATAATAATAATAATAATAATAATAATAATAATAATATAAATAATAATAATAATAATAGTAATATAAATAAGCATAATAATACTAATAATAATACTAATAATAATACTAATAATAATAATAATAATAATAATAATAATAATAATAATAATAGTAATATAAATAAGCATAATAATACTAATAATAATACTAATAATAATACTAATAATAATAATAATAATAATAATAATAATAATAATAATAATAAAACTACATATGGTATTGAGTAGACTGTAGGGCACATTATTAGTACCGGTAGATGCTTTTTAAAGAATTGCAGAGATGTACTTTAGCTCATTCAAATATTATTACATGAATAACGTGGACAGAGAAATCTCAGAAATTATTGTGAAAAATGACACTGCAAAGCAGGACAGTTCCACATATTGAAACAGAGAATCAAACAATCAGTATAATGGAGATGCATCCTGTACTTATATAGATGTATATGTGTTAAATTTCTCTATGATTATTTTTGAGGCAGCAAATTTAAAATCCAGATAGTATGTAACAAACTAATGCTGTTAAGCACACTTGTGACTTTATGTGTTGTCACAATATGTTGATAATGATGACAAAGTATAAGTAAAACAATGCAATGTATTTTATGTGTAATAATGTAACAAACTGTTAAAATACAACTTAAAAATATTATTTATATTCTGTTTCATTATTAGAAAACAATTTACATGGAATTTATTACTTTAGCTACATAATAAATAAATTGGATACATGTATTGTGGTCTAACATAAAGTACATCACTACTTTGTGGATGTACAGTACTTAAAAATGTACCTACACCTTAAACAAATCACTCCTCTTGATGTACAGTACATGTACTTCAAAATGTACATGTGTCATTAAAATATCATTCCTCTTTGGATGTACAGTACTTAAAAATGTACATGCACTTTAAATTTAAAAAAATTACTCCTATGTACATGTACTTCTCTCTCATCCACAATATCCAATAGTACAATCTATATAATTTATAAGTACATGATGAACTAAAGGTGAGTGGGGTTCTGTTTATACATCTTCCTACCCAAGCAATGTCAAGAATATATTTTGAATCTCATTCTTGACAACTAATAATTATTCAGTTTGGGACAAAAATATCCTGATCAACAATATAAAAAAAGTAGTTGCATATAAAGTACCTTTGATCTAATTTTCTTATGATTCTAAATTTGATGTATCACGATGTGGAAGTAAATTTAAAAGAGGAACTTTGTAAGGCTAGGGTAGGCCATTTTTTTAAACTTTAACAAATTTGTCAATTTTAGTTCCCTTCACTAATCATGATACTAGTGACTGATTACTGGTACTAGTGACTGATTACCGGTACTAGTGACTGATTACCAGTACTAGCAATGCAAAGTGTTAAGAGATTTCTTATCCATTAAGCCACGAGTTCAAGCCCTGTGACACTGAATCAATTTGGTAGAAGATTCAATATGAATAAATCTTATCAAGCATTCCTTTATAATTACAGGCAGCAAAACTGTAGCTAGCAGCTGTGATAGGTCTTATTTGTTGCATAGGAATTTCTTTGAATGAAAAGCTGGCTTAGCCAAGGAATTTTGGCATAAGCAGAATTGAATGCTGAGACTAGGAATGTGATCAATTATTTGTCTGAAATCAATGCAAGTGGGTAGAAGCCTTGAAAAGGATTACCAAAATGCACCAGTCGGTTGGAAAGGTATTGATTATCGAAGAAATGGTGTGAAATATCAGGTGCTTGTCTGTGATGAGATATATGCTTATGCAGGAAAATATAATGCATGAACTTAATAGCTGCTTGTTACAAGACTGCCACAGGCAATTTGTGCTTTAATAGATATTGCAAATCATGGATAATAAGCACATGTACAAAGAAGCGTATACAGAAAATAAGTTTACACGCCCACGTGCAATTAAAAATAGCACACAAGATTTTTTTTTTCTTCATAAATATTAAGAATACACACACAAACACATACACACACACACATACATAATAAAACAATAAAATAGGATAGTCATTTGTACAAGATCAATATGGGGTTGCTATAAAAGCTGATAAAAACTAAAAAATATTCTTGCTTTTCTAATTAAAAAAATCATTGTTCTGAAAAGCTGATTTTGAAGCTATTATCACTGTCCATCAATCATATATTGAAGTGAAGTCTCTGAGTAAAGTTGACTTAGAAGCTGTACAAGCACTGAATAAACATACTGATACATACTTCCAAATGCATACTGAATAAACATACTGATACATACTTCCAAATGTATACTGAATAAACAAAATGAAATGCATACTGAATAAACATAATGATACATACTTCCAAATGCATACTAAATAAACATAATGATACATACTTCCAAATGCATACTGAATAAACATAATGATACATACTTACAAATGTATACTGAATAAACATACTGATAGATACAAATGTATACTGAATAAACATACTGATACATACTTCCAAATGTATACTGAATAAACATAATGATACATACTTCCAAATGCATACTGAATAAACATACTGATACATACTTACAAATGTATACTGAATAAACATACTGATACATACTTACAAATGTATACTGAATAAACATACTGATACATACTTCCAAATGTATACTAAATAAACAAAATGATACATACTTTCAAATGCATACTGAATAAACATAATGATACATACTTCCAAATGCATACTGAATAAACATACTGATACATACTTCCAAATGCATACTGAATAAACATAATGATACATACTTCCAAATGTATACTGAATAAACATAATGATACATACTTCCAAATGCAATAGGGGCCTTTTGAGAAAAGTAAGATATATATTGCATGGAAGACTACAGTATTTACCATATATGTTAGGACACCATATATGTTAGGACACCAAATCTGTTGGGACAACATAAATTAGTTTAGTTTTAGAGTAATTTTTTGTGCACTGTGTGTTCTCAGACACATCATTCTTTAAAGTTGTAAGTTGTGTGACTTCTTATAAATAATTAAAAAATTACATGTCAGAAAATGCACTTTAACTGAAATTTTATTTTTAAAAATATATAACTGTACTCATAAAAATCTGATCCACTGCAGCAGCATCTCAACACAACCCTTCCTTTGCACACATATGATCCATTTTTACATGCATCAATATTTTTGTATAGTGATGTCTAGCACTGAGGCATCATGCACCCAGTCAAATTTTCCTGCCACAAATCTGACCAGTCCTAACACTAACCTCTTAATGCTGAGCACCAAATGAGGCAGTTTATTTCAATTTTTGTAAGTCTTTGGTACGACTCAGAGTTCAAACCTGCAAATGTCTACATCCAAAGCTCTAACCACTGGGAAATTGAAGCAATCTAATGATTCAAGCATGAACAGTTAAAAGAAAATTTAACCAAAGCAGTGAAGTATGAAATTATGGGTCGCAGTTACCAACTTTTGCAAGAAACATTCAATACATTCCAAGATGCATCCCTCCTCATCAAGTTTTGTGATTCCAGGTTAAACAGTATTGTTACAGTGTGCACAGAACTTATGCTAAATGCAAAAGTGAATGTACAACTAATAAAAATGTATGTAAAAAGTCCTTGTGATGGAGATAGGTATTACAAAACCCATACTGAAATGTTGTCTTGGACCAAGGAAGAAAGAATGGTTGAGATACAGTATATGAATTCATCTTTATGGCTGCTAATGCCAACAACAATGCAGATGTGTTGTCGATCACCATGGTTAGAAATATAGCTCTCCCCTACTTTGTCAAGTTGACAGAAAAAAATGAAACATTTTACCAAATTGCAACAGATTTTTATTACATAATTACACAAACTACATTGCATACATTTGCATCACCATATTGATATAAATATTGCAACAATTCATTATACAAACATAAGAAAATCAAAGTCTAGATATTACAGGCAAGTCGTGTTAAGATAAATTGTGAATTTGTAAATCAGTGTAAATGATATGAAAGATGTTATATAAACTAGTTCTTCATCTTATGCTGGTAAATAAAGTTTGAGAATTTTACTTTAATGGAAAACAATATTCCAGAAAATAATATAAATATAAATAATATATGTGAATCAGTTGCCACTCCGGTGGCCTAGTGGTTAGAGCATTAGTTGCAGAAGCGGGAGGTCATGGGTTCAATCCCCAGCCGAATCATACCAAAGACTTACACAAATGGTACTAACAGCTGCCTTGCTTGGCGCTCAGCATTAAGAGGTTAGTGTTAGGACTGGTCGACCTGGTGTCAGGATAATGTGACTAGGTGGGACATCATGCAGCATGTCTGCGGCATGATGCCCCAGTAGTAGACATCACTATAAACTGCCTCACTGCAGACATTGTAACGATATGACTGAAAAATTGTTAAAGCAACTTTAAAAATTCTAATCACACACACACACACACACGTAATTCATAAAGGACACAAATATATCTTGTTGCTTGAAATAATAGAACAAAACCATTTGGTACTGTGACCCATTTCTGACAACCTTATTTACAGAACAATCCCAGTGATAAGTGTCTGATAACATTAATTAGAAAATAATTCCAGTTTAAGGCATCTGAATCTCATAACTCCTGGTTTAGGAATCTTAATTTGAGAACAACTACAACTTAGTTTTCTGATAACATTAATTATAGAACAATTCTGATTTAAGGTTTCTAAATCTGTGAACAATTACAGTTTCAGCTGCAAATAAATCAATAACACAGCAATATACATATTTTAATTTAAAGGCTGATTAAATGCAGAATTTATTATTTATTCAGGATTCTCGGATTCATCTCTCACTAATGTTCATAAAATGTCAGATTTTATGAACTTCCCTGTCCTCATTTTGATTCCATAAAACAGGAATGTTGAAAGATTTTGCTGGTAGAATGCCTGTATGATTCTAACTTAATACATGTACAAATAAACACCTGGGAACAAGTGTAGCTAATATTTCTATTCAAGGTTATAAAATAATGTAATTTTTCCAGCTTCCTCTATGGTCACAGAAATTGTAGAATGTTTCCCTTTTTCAATCCCCTTGTACATTTATGTATATTACTTTAATGCAATTTAGAACACCAACCTAATTAACCTAATTAACCAGATCTATATAACTGCCAATGTTGTACAGATTTTCTGTGTGAAGGGCAGGAAAGGGGTTTAAGCCCATCACCTGACAAATATGGCTATGTTGTACCAAGCAAAATCTAGGAACCAAATTGTGGTAAAAGGACAAACTCCTAGCTCAACCCATAGGATAAATTGACATAAATTGATAAATATCTTTAGAGTTAAACTGTTAAATGGTTACAATAAAGAACTGAAAAGGTTGCTTCCTTGTGATGGAAAATTTATGATCATCAGTTAATTGATTTTCCAAAATTAGAGCATAAATATTGAATTCGACTTCAAATTTTTTGGCAATATCAATATTTGGAAATTTGGTAATTCAGGGCACATGATCACCAAAGTTAATGATGCTTTGAGTATGGGAAATTAATGATGATCAATTGGTTACAAGATGTCGCAAAACCTCACAAATAGCAAAAACTAAACATAAATGATTGCAAAATTAATCTCAACAAATGGTCGAAAAAGATCCTATATGAACCATACTCTAAAAACAAAATCTTCGCAGACAACAACATTATAAGGGTGCATTCCATGCTAAACAGGCTGAATTCTCTATCACACATTAAACAGGTTGAACTCTCCCACACTCAGCAGGCTGAATTCACTAGCTCACACCAAACACATTGAATTTACAATCCCACACCAAATATGCTGAATTTACCATCTCACACCTAACACATTGAATTCACAATCCCACACCAAATATGCTGAATTCACCATCTCACACCTAACACATTGAATTCACAATCCCACACCAAACAAGCTGAATTCACCATCTCACACCAAACACATTGAATTCACAATCCCACACCAAACAAGCTGAATTCACCATCTCACACCAAACACATTGAATTCACAATCCCACACCAAACAAGCTGAATTCACCATCTCACACCAAACACATTGAATTCACAATCCCACACCAAACAAGCTGAATTCACCATCTCACAACAAACACATTGAATTCACAATCCCACACCAAACAAGCTGAATTCACCATCTCACACCAAACACATTGAATTCACCATCTCACACCAAACAGGCTGAATTGACAATCTCACACCAAACAGACTGAATTCACCATCTCACACCTAACAGGCTGAATTAACAATCTCACACCTAACAGGCTGAATTCACCATCTCACACCAAACAGGCTGAATTGACCATCTCACAACAAACACATTGAACTCACAATCCCACACCAAACACATTGAATTCACCATCTCACACCAAACAGGCTGAATTAACCATCTCACACCTAACAGGCTGAATTCACCATCTCACACCAAACAGGCTGAATTGACCATCTCACAACAAACACATTGAACTCACAATCCCACACCAAACACATTGAATTCACCATCTCACACCAAACAGGCTGAATTCACCATCTCACACCAAACACATTGAATTCACAATCCCACACCAAACAAGCTGAATTGACCATCTCACACCAAACACATTGAATTGACCATCTCACACCAAACAGGCTGAATTGACCATCTCACACCAAACAGGCTGAATTGACCATCTCACACCAAACAGGCTGAATTCACCATCTCACACCATACAGGCTAAATTCACCATCTCACACCAAACACATTGAATTCACCATCTCACACCAAACAAGCTGAATTCACCATCTCACACCAAACACATTGAATTCACAATCCCACACCAAACAAGCTGAATTGACCATCTCACACCAAACACATTGAATTCACCATCTCACACCAAACAGGCTGAATTGACCATCTCACACCAAACAGGCTGAATTCACCATCTCACACCAAACAGGCTGAATTGACTAGTTGCTTTTTACAACATGGATAAAGAAGCAATAGTATCTCAGTGATAAGTGTGCTTGACTTGCAACCTAAATTGTCTGGGTTCCAATTCTACCATCAAATCAACCTGGGTAGGCTATCACAGCTGGCTCAGATAAACCAATCATTCACTTAATTATGATCAGGTTCAAATTGTCTAGGCCAAGCAATGCTTACTATGTATTCATCCTTATGCCAAGCTGATGCAAATTCCTAACCTTTAGAATAGATTGGAGTGGTTTTAACCTTTAACCTTTTTAACCGTTAACCTTTTTAACCTTTAACACTAGTTTAAGTTCAACATTGCTTAATATTTGGTGCATGTTGGTTACAAATAAACCTATGCCTAATTTGCTTACTTGATGTCAGCCTAAAGCATGGTCCTTTTAACACAGGTGCCTAAGATTGGTATGGGTAAACATTATGAACATGATATGTTGCGGTTTCACACTTAACTCTTCGATTTTATAAGGGTGATACCATTTACAGTGACACTTTACAGTATTTCAGCCATCATTTTGATGTTGAGAAAGATTCCATTCCAAAAAGGCATTACACATCTAAGTGAAACGATGGTGAATGAAAAAATTTTGTGTGTGTGTGTGTGTGTATGTGTGTGTGTGTGTGTGTGTGATTTGAATTTTTAACATAGTTTTAACAATTTTTCAGTCACATCACTATAATGCCTGCAGTGCAGCAGTATATAGTGATGTCTACCACAGGGGTATCATGCCACAGATGCGGCATTATGTCCCACCCAGACACATTATCCTGACACCAGGCCGAACACTCCTCACACTAATCTCTTAATACTCAGCATCTAGCAAGGCAGTACCATTTTTAGAAGACATGGGTATGACTTGGCCAGTGTTCGAACCCACGACTTCCTGCATCCAAGTCACCTTTTGATGTCATGACCTAAAAATGTTCCTATTCTTTCAGCCAATCAGTGATCTTCCTTTTTAGGGTGCTAGTACATGTATGTAGATGCTTAACAAAAAATGGATCATTTGCCGTGAAAATTAATGGAAACCAAGATGCAAGTTACTGATATGTGTCCTGTGAAAAGTAAATACATGTACTTATAAAAAAATATCTACTGGAGTCTTGAGAATAATGGCAATCTGGGGCAAACATAATATTGCCTGACCAGACGAAAAAAAACATTTTTCACATTCTTCATCTCTTGACGTCTGCATTATCTAACTCTATTTCACTGTAAATGTAAACATGACTAAGAAATCAACGCTGTGTGTAGAAACAATTTCTCAAGTTACAAACCTTAAATGTCATTTATGACGCTTATTCAAGCAACCATACATCTGAATATACCATGTTATTGTTTATGGCTTTGTCCCATTTTAATATCAATTTTGCATCAGGTACCTGTCATTTCTTTGCAAAAACATAAGCAGTGGAATAAAGAATTATACCATGTTAAGAACAATAATTGTTATTGTTCTAGGGTTTAATGCCATTTTTCAGCACAAGATAGGCTATACATGGTGGCCAGTATAAATGGTTGAGGAAGAATCAGGCAACACCCCAGAAAGAACCACTGAAACACGAGAAGCTACTGGCAAAATTTCTCAGATCCCCACATACCCGAGAACCCATGCAGACAGAAGTGAGATGGCAGTGGTTCATAATGATGTGTGTCTTCAATCACTTGGGACCCTGTTAATACGGACAAGAACAAATAACTCTTGCAATTAACTCATCCCTGGACAGAGGGCTAGGCAATATTTTTCCTGAGCCATGACTTGGTTGTTGTAGGGTTTAACACCATTTTTCAGCAAATGATGGGCTATACATGGCGGCCAGTATTAATGGTGGAGAAAGAACCCAGGAAAAACCTGGAAAGAACCACCAACCCACAAGAAGCTACTGGCAAGCTTTCTCAAGAAGCTACTGGCAAGCTTTCTCACATACCCACATTGGCCAAATCTGAGACTTTAACCCACACAGACTGTGGTGAGATGGCAGTGGTCCGTAACGGATAGCGCTTTTGACCACTCAGCCACTCTGGGCCTCACCATGACTTGGCTGATATAACCTACTTGTGTTGCTGGGCGATACCAAAGCAAAATTACATACCAAAATATGCAAGTGAACAGCATAAAAGTACCATCCATAAAAATGCTGGAAAATATATCTTAATGCACATAAATATCCAGAAAAGTCCATGACACGAGCTAAATAAATTTTTAATTGCATGCATAACAGAGGATCCTGGACAGATTAGCTTTCAATTTGTGTCCTGAGGGTCAAGGAATGGCATAGTTCCCAAGTTTTGGTAATCGGGTGACCAGACGAAATAGCTCCCAAAATATGGTCAGAGGGTCAAATGACAGTACAGTTCCGTTTCCATTTCATTTATATGATTTACTCTATTTTGATTTCTAGCTCCCAGATAAAAACACCTTGGAAGTTTCGATGAAATGTACATATGTCATGTAATGTATGGAAGTTGAAAAGTTTAATGATTTGTACTAGATATATTTGCCACAAGTGATTCTGACTTTTAAATGCTCAATACAGTGATTTCAGAGAACAATAAAATATATAAAATATATAAAATATATAAAATATATAAAATATATAAAATATGCCTAGTGTTTCTTTAATGTATTTCTATCTACACTTATATTGGTGCTAGTAACAGCCAAAGGAAGTAAAGGTGACAAAAACTGCAAGACAGCAAAGAAACATTCCAAATGTATCTGGCGATGAAAACATTCAAGATGGCAATGAAACATTCCACATGTATCTGGCGATGAAAACGTTCAAAATGGCAATGAAACATTCCACATGTATCTGGCAATGAAAATGTTCAAGATGGCAATGAAACCTTCCACATGTATCTGGCGAAAAAAATGTTCAAGATGGCATTGAAACATTCCACATATATCTGGCGATGAAAACGTTCAAGATGGCAACGAAACATTCCACATGTATCTGGCAATGAAAACGTTCAAGATAGCAATGAAACATTCCACATGTATCTGGCGATGAAAATGTTCAAGATGGCAATGAAACATTCCACACATATATGGTGATGAAAATGTTCAAGGCTTGTGGCAGGCAGCTGAGCTGCAATGTCAACTCTTTTTCAAGGCCACGAGAGTAACATTTTAAAGTCACATCAACAGTAACAAAATTTTATTCTGAGATTGAATTAATAACAAACAAGACTAAATTTATGCAAATACAAAATTTGTCATTTAATCAATATTAATTTCAGAAAATAAATTACTTCAGAAAAAATGGGAAACTTTTATAATAAATGTTGATAATGTGTGAACACTTAAATCTACTTTTTAAAGACTTCTGCCCTTGGCAACCTATGTGCAATACTGCTTGAGAAACATCTTAATATATTGACACAAAAATTACACTTCAAGTCAAACTAATGGGGACCTCGTATGTATTCAAGGAATACCTGAATATATTTAAGCTTGGATATAACCCATCAATCAAAACTAAAAGGGACCAAAGAATACCTTAATATAAAGAAGCTCTAATAGAGACGATGTAAGTACTCAAGGAATACTTGAATACTTTCAATCTTGACTGCAATAACTAACTGAAGCTAATGAGGACATTGCATATACTCACGAGTACCTTAATATATTAAAGCTTTAATGGGGACCTTGTGCGTACTCAAAAAATACATAAATAGGGAACAGGTGTATACTCCAGGAATACTTTAATATTTTAATCTTGATTGTAACCAATAAGTCAAACAAATGAGGACCTTGTATACTGAAGCTTTAATGGGACCTTGTATGTACTGAAGAAATAATTTAATACTTGGAATCTTTGAATCTTAAGTCACACTAATGGGGACCATGTATGTACTCAAAGAATACCTTGCATATTGAAGAATAAATGAGGACCATTTAAGTACTCAAAGAATACCTTGCATATTGAAGCCTAAATGGGGACCATGTATGTACTCAAAGAATACCTTGCATATTGAAGCCTAAATGAGGACCATGTAATTACTCAAAGAATACCTTGCATATTGAAGCCTAAATGAGGACCATGTAAGTACTCAAAAAATACCTTGCATATTGAAGCCTAAATGGGGACCATGTAAGTACTCAAAGAATACCTTGCATATTGAAGCCTAAATGAGGACCATGTAAGTACTCAAAAGAATACCTTGCATATTGAAGCCTAAATGAGGACCATGTAAGTACTCAAAAAATACCTTGCATATTGAAGCCTAAATGGGGACCATGTAAGTACTCAAAAAATACCTTGCATATTGAAGCCTAAATGAGGACCATGTAAGTACTCAAAAGAATACCTTGCATATTGAAGCCTAAATGGGGACCATGTAAGTACTCAAAAGAATACCCTAATATAATGAAGCTTGATTGTATTTTCTAATGGTTAGTAAAATGTGCCTAAGTATTATAGGGAAACAACAGTGACCATTTACCAACCATAAGTTTGTTATATGATTATTTTGCCCACCAAAGTGTATAAAGAGGACTGTTCCAGGCATATAGAGTTCCAGTATGATGAGAAACTGCTGATGCCCTCATTTTAGATGCATTCATTTTGTCTTGCACCATTTTGACCATAATTACAAATTATCCAGAACATGACGCTACATGGATTTGTCTATTGTTGAAAAAATTACAATTCAAGTGTCAATACTCTGATAACGGATCTTTACGACGTCAAAACTACTTGGAAATTAGCCACAACACGGTAGAAAAAAAGCAATTCATGAGAAAAGCTCTTTACAGGGATATCATACTTATGACAATCAATAATTGATCCAAACTCCTTAGAGAATATTACTTCGACTGGTTCTGAATCCTTAAAAATGGCAAACCTCTTGAAGCCAATATAGTCAATTTACAGCAATCAACATTGGACTGTACCAACCTATCTTTATAGTTTTCAAAGATAATAATTTAGAAACATTTAGAGAACCAGTCATGACTTGGATCAATTAACCACTTCCTTATTAGGAAATTATAATGCAGCTGAATCAATCTATTCAAAACTAATAAGAAATAAATTTTACAGTGTTTAAATTAGTCCTAAAAAGCAACTCTGAATTCAAGAAATGATAAAAGCAATAACAAAATTTATTTATACAACACATGTTAGTAATTATAATGCAATACAACTGAATAATAATTATCAAATAATTGTGACAACTTAGTGACCATACAGAAGAAAAGATATATGGTGATATTTATTTTATTTCAAGTCAAATGTGTGTGTGATGTGGAATTTTAATGTAGCTTTAAGAATTGTTCAGTCATATCGCTATGATGTCTGCAGTGTGACAGTTTATAGTGATGTCTAGCACTGGGGCATCATGCTGCTGGCATGGTGCATGATGTCCAATGATGTCACATTATCCTGACACCAGGTTGACCATTCCTAACACTATCCTCTTAATGCTGAGCACCAAGTTAGTTAACTTGTTAGTATCATTATTATAAGTCTTTCGTATGATTGGGCCGGGGTTCAAACCCATGACTTCCTGCATCCAAGGCAGGTACTTGAACCACTATAAGCCACTGGAGCAGTCCTTCAAGGCAAATGAAATAGTGAAAAATAATGATGTTGGTTAGTTGGTTGACTGATTTTTAATTTTTAATATGAAACAGAATATTAGTTAGTCTGGGTTACAGTCCAGTCAATTTTCTTAAAGTTTTAGACTTGTGCTTTTTTTAATGATAATCTATTTTTGGTCAATTATGAACTGGAGAATAAAAAGAAAAGAATACATTGGCAAATCAAATGCATATTGATGGCCTTACCCAAGTTACAGAACAGTATACATAGTGCCACCGTTTTATTTTAATTATTCAAATCACAAACATCTTATCACTAAGACTTCATCAAACACATTTGCCTCCTAGCATCCTAGCATCAAATCAATTTAGTTACATTAAAATGCCAAATCAAAACACAAACACACACATCATGAAACACATCTGCTTCCTAGCCTCACACCTCAGGTGGATAAAAATTGTAAAAGGAACTATTTATTTATGTATTTATTTATGTATTTATTTATTTATTTATTTATTTATATATTTTGCATGTACATGTATTTTGATATAGAAATTTTGGTGAAAAATGTGTTAGCCTTATGTAAGTCCCAACGAATAATGAACTTAATGTTGATTACATCTTTTGCACGTGCATGTATAGATTAGGCTTCAGATGAATTTAAATCAACATCTACCATGTGATTCAAACGGGTATTCAGGAAGTAATGGGTCAGACAGCTGCCATTTGTACCACTGTGTTGAGTATTAACTTAGATACTGAATATGATACCAGGTAAAGTAATTAACATAATTGTTTTTTTTATACACCTGTTCTTCAATATCTACTGAAACGAAGTCTCTTCCAGCTCATGAAAAATCTATTTAACTGCCTATTACAGGTAAAAGCTGACAGTTTTCAAGGACACATACATTGGTTTGTTTCAAATTGTACAAGAAGCAATCAGCATGCCCCAACATTTACATAAACTTAAATAAAGGACAAGGAAAACAGATAACTATCCTACTTGGTCTATTCACATTAAACACATTTCACAAATGATTAATTCTTATCTTTGGTTGCGGAGGAAAATCAAAACATACATTGCTCTTCAGTATAGGGTCATCTTTTATAAGTTATATTCAGCCATATCTGGACTACTGTAATGTAAAGAATCATGTACATGTTTTTCTAGTAATTTGGAGAGACAAGGAAGGATAGAGATGGGTCTGTAATTATTTACATCATCTTTTGTTCCTGCTTCATGCAATGGTGTAACTTTGTCAGTTTTCCATGTTTGTAGAAATTTATTAAACCTAATACTTTCATTGCAAATGCACGCTATACTCTCTACAATTACAGGTGCAGCTGCCTTTAGTAGCATTGGTCCAATCATATCAAGCCCTGTACCTTAACAATATTTCATTTTTACATATATATTTCAACACAAATTCTGGACTCATTTTAGAAATTTTAAATTTTATATTGTTTAGTAGTTTTATTTAGCACAACAAGTTTCGAGTTCCTGATGATCAGAGGAAGTTCTGTGTTCTTGAAGTTTTTCAGCAATAAAAAAAGTCATTAAAAATAATTGAGATGTCACTTACATTATTAAAGTCTTTATGATTGAGGGATAAAATTTCAGTTTTACTATTTACCTGCACCAAACTCTGTAAACAATTTCCAGATAGCTTTCTGGTTATTTTGGTTTTCATCTAGCACTTTTTTGTAGTGTGCTGGTTTGGTTTGACAAATTATTTTATTAACTATAGTCCTCCAACTCAATATTCAGTTTGCCTTCCTACTTATTTTAGTTGGTCTCTTTGCTTTATTGTTTCTAAAATGTCTGGGAAGATCCAGCCTGGCTGGTGGTCTTTCTTTATAGTGTGTGTTTTTAAAAGGGCATGTTTGTTCACTACATTGATGAACAGATCTGTCCAAGTTACCTAAAACATCATCAATATCTTCAAAGATCTGGACTGTATTCCATGGAATCTGTTTCAGATCTTCCAGGAACCAAACTTTTAAAAGATCTATAAGTAGTGGAATTATGGATAAGTTTTTGTTGCTTTGACACTGACTTTACATGTTAGAAAAATTGCAAAGTGATCACTTATGCCAATCACTGGAACCATTAGTTCCGTAACATTTTCTTTTAAATTGGTATAGATATGATCTGTGAGTGTTTTAGTGGTAGATGTTACTCTGGTGGGTTCATTTACTAGTTGCTCTATATCTAAGAAAGCAATAAAATCCATCCAATTCACTTATATCTAGTCACTGAGAAGGTCTCTGTTTTTATCACCTAGAATGTAAAATTCTTTCTTCTCATTTGAAATTTTTTCTACTTTAAGTTTGACATATTCACACCAATCAGTATGTGATGATAGAGGTATGTACACAAAACCAAGTAAGTAAAACTTATTATGGAGTGATCTGTAGCCAAATGGATTCTATTTCCTGTATTTCTAGGTCTTCCCATCTTTTACAAATATTACCAGTTCTAAGGAGCCCACCACCACCTGCTTTGTTATCCTTTTGATAATGTTTGTTATAGCCATTGATATACAAGAAATTTTTACGCTGATTTTCTGTTAACATTGTTTCTGAGATTTCAAATAAATAGATATTATTATTTGGAGAGGTTAGCAGTAACTTCACTTGATCAATCTTTCCACGAAAACCTTGAATATTTAAATGACCTATGTGTAAACCTTTGCTAGAAACTCCTAATTTCAAGAGATTAATATCAACGCTATTAGAGGCACTCAAAGGGACATTGAAAGTATTTAAACTATGTTTACAGTGATCATCATTACAACTGAAAAATTTGTTTTCCTACAACTGCATTTTCTACTTTTACAATCATTGTATAAATCTGAACTATCACTCATATTTAATATGTACAATTAGCTGGTAAGTTTCCAGTTTCAGAACATACATCAACAAGGGGATCAAATATGCTTTGACAAGGGATGCCCAGTGTATATAACAGTCCTTGATAAATAGATTGGTCCTTCTGCTGAATAGTCTTCATGTGGAATTGAGATGGCCTCATTGCCCTTTTCCTATTCCATAAATCTGCTAGCTTGGGCTTTGTGGCCAAAGCAATCACAGGATGGCTGTCTGTGCCTGCATTCCTGTGCTGAATGTTTGTTCTCACCAAAGTAATCACATCCCAAAGTGTACTGCCTGTATTGATATGGCTGACCATATTGTCTGATGCTGTTTTGACTTACATTGGGCTTAAAGGAAAGGATGAAGTTTGTAATGTGGCTGTTAAAGACCAGAATACACGAATGACTGCATTTATATTTTTGCCAGCTTTTCCACCCATTTGGTAGACAGGTGGATATTATCTCTTTTTCCAAATAGATGCTGCATCACTTATCCCTCTTTATCCAGGAAACTCGTGTAACTGTAAACAATATCACACTTCCATTCACTAATGCTTTTGATGACCTCATTGATATCTTCTAACACAGCACCATCTCCCCTGATGGCCATTGCACAAATGCAACCTAACAGCTTTGATTTTGCTTATGGATTTGTGTAATTAATTGGTCATATAGTTTTTCAAAAAGTTCTATATCAGTCCCTTCACTGGCATTTTTCTCTCCAGTATAGAGGACTATTTTAGTAAACTTTGAGATATCATTTATTTTTAATCTTCATGAATTGGTACCCTGCCATACCATACCATACCATACCATATGTTGTTATGATATAAAATAAGGACCATACCATACCATATGTTGTTATGATATAAAATAAGGACCAACCATACCATACCATATGTTGTTATGATATGAAATAAGGACCAACCATACCATACCATACCATATGTTATGATATAAAAAAGGACCAACCATATACTGTTATGATATAAATTATGAACTAACCATACCATACCATATATTATAATATAAAATAAGGACTAATCATACCATACATATATTGTTCTCATATAAAAATATGAACAAACCATACCATACCATAAAATACTGTTATGATATAAAATAAGGACTAACCATACCATACATATACTGTTATAATATAAAATATGAACTAACCATACCATACCATATGTTATGACATAAAATAAGGACCGACTATACCATATATTGTTGATATAAAATATACCATATGCTTAGATATTAAATAAGGACTACCATATATTGTTAACCTATAAAATAAGGACTGACCACAAGAAATCATATATTGGTATGATATAAAATAAGGACTAATCATATCATATCTTAACCAATAAAATAAGGACTAATC
Source organism: Unio delphinus (assembly GCA_029339505.1). Lineage (NCBI taxonomy): Eukaryota > Metazoa > Mollusca > Bivalvia > Unionida > Unionidae > Unio > Unio delphinus. The sequence goes on from JAQISU010001235.1 coordinate 11,316,119, forward strand.
ATAGCATATCTTAACCTATAAAATAAGGACTAATCATACCATATCTTAACCTATAAAATAAGGACTAATCATATCATATCATAACCTATAAAATAAGGACTAATCATAACATATCATAACCTATAAAATAAGGACTAATCATAACATATCATAACCTATAAAATAAGGACTAATCATACCATATCTGCAACTATAAAATAAGGACTAATCATAACATATCTTAACCTATAAAATAAAGACTAATCATACCATATCTTAACCTATAAAATAAGGACTAATCATAGCATATCTTAACCTATAAAATAAGGACTAATCATAACATATCTTAACCTATAAAATAAGGACTAATCATATCATATCATAACCTATAAAATAAGGACTAATCATACCATATCTTAACCTATAAAATAAGGACTAATCATAGCATATCTTAACCTATAAAATAAGGACTAATCATATCATATCATAACCTATAAAATAAGGACTAATCATAACATATCTTAACCTATAAAATAAGGACTAATCATAGCATATCTGCAACTATAAAATAAGGACTAATCATAGCATATCTTAACCTATAAAATAAGGACTAATCATACCATATCTGCAACTATAAAATAAGGACTAATCATCACATATCTTAACCTATAAAATAAGGACTAATCATACCATATCTTAACCTATAAAATAAGGACTAATCATAGCATATCTGCAACTATAAAATAAGGACTAATCATACCATATCTTAACCTATAAAATAAGGACTAATCATAGCATATCTTAACCTATAAAATAAGGACTAATCATAGCATATCTGCAACTATAAAATAAGGACTAATCATAACATATCTTAACCTATAAAATAAGGACTAATCATACCATATCTTAACCTATAAAATAAGGACTAATCATAACATATCATAACCTATAAAATAAGGATTAATCCTAGCATATCTTAATCTATAAAATAAGGACTAATCATAACATATCTTAACCTATAGAATAAGGACTAATCATACCATATCTTAACCTATAAAATAAGGACTAATCATACCATATCTTAACCTATAAAATAAGGACTTATCATAACATATTATAACCTATAAAAAAAGGACTAATCATACCTTATCTTAACCTATAAAATAAGGACTAATCATACCATATCTTAACCTATAAAATAAGGACTAATCATAGCATATCTTAACCTATAAAATAAGGACTAATCATAGCATAGCTTAACCTATAAAATAAGGACTAATCATAACATATCTTAACCTATAAAATAAGGACTACGGTAATCATAACATATCTTAACCTATAAAATAAGGACTAATCATACCATATCTTAACCTATAAAATAAGGACTAATCATACCATATCTTAACCTATAAAATAAGGACTAATCATATCTTAACCTATAAAATAAGGACTAATCATACCATATCTGCAACTATAAAACAAGGACTAATCATAACATATCTTAACCTATAAAATAAGGACTAATCATACCATATCTTAACCTATAAAATAAGGACTAATCATAGCATATCTTAACCTATAAAATAAGGACTAATCATACCATATCTTTACCTATAAAATAAGGACTAATCATACCATATCTTAACCTATAAAATAAGGACTAATCATAACATATCTTAACCTATAAAACAAGGACTAATCATACCATAGCTTAACCTATAAAATAAGGACTAATCATAAAATATCTTAACCTATAAAATAAGGACTAATCATACCATATCTGCAACTATAAAATGAGGACTAATCATAACATATCTTAACCTATAAAATAAGGACTAATCATACCATATCTGCAACTATAAAATAAGGACTAATCATACCATATCTTAACCTATAAAATAAGGAATAATCATAATATATCTTAACCTATAATATAAGGACTAATCATACCATATCTGCAACTATAAAATAAGGACTAATCATACCATATCTTAACCTATAAAATAAGGACTAATCATAACATATCTTAACCTATAAAATAAGGACTAATCATACCATATCTGCAACTATAAAATAAATACTTATCATAACATATCTTAACCTATAAAATAAGGACTAATCATACCATATCTTAACCTATTAAATAAGGACTAATCATACCATATCTGCAACTATAAAATAAGGACTAATCATAACATATCTTAACCTATAAAATAAGGACTAATCATAACATATCTTAACCTATAAAATGAGGACTAATCATAACATATCTTAACCTATAAAATAAGGACTAATCATACCATATCTGCAACTATAAAATAAGGACTAATCATACCATATCTTAACCTATAAAATAAGGACTAATTATAGCATATCTTAACCTATAAAATAAGGACTAATCATACCATATCTGCAACTATAAAATAAATACTAATCATAACATATCTTAACCTATAAAAAAGGACTATTCATAACATATCTGCAACTATAAAATAAGGACTAATCATACCATATCTTAACCTATAAAATAAGGACTAATCATAACATATCTGCAACTATAAAATAAGGACTAATCATAACATATCTTAACCTATAAAATAAGGACTAATCATAACATATCTTAACCTATAAAATAAGGACTAATCATATCTTAACCTATAAAATAAGGACTAATCATACCATATCTTAACCTATAAAATAAAGACTAATCATAACATATCTTAACCTATAAAATAAGGACTAATCATACCATATCTTAACCTATAAAATAAGGACTAATCATAACATATCTTAACGTATAAAATAAGGACTAATCATAACATATCTTAACCTATAAAATAAGGACTAATCATAACATATCATAACCTATAAAATAAGGACTAATCATACCATATCTTAACCTATAAAATAAGGACTAATCATAGCATATCTTAACCTATAAAATAAGGACTAAACTTTGAAGATCATTTTCACAATCCTAAGTACCCTTTCATGTGAGTAGGACTTACCCTATTTTGAAGATCTTCTCCACAAACCTAAGTACCCTTTCATGCAAGTAGAACTTACCCTATTTTGAAGATCTTCTCTACAAACCTATGTACCCTTTCAAGCGAATAGGACTTACCCAATTTTGAAGATCTTCTCCACAAATCTAATTACCCTTTCATGCAAGTAGGACTTACCCAATTTTGAAGATCTTCTCCACAAATCTAATTACCCTTTCATGCAAGTAGGACTTACCCATTCATGAAGATCTTCTCCTCAAACCTAAGTACCAAACTCACTTTGATGCGAGTAGGACTTACCCATTCATGAAGATCTTCTCCATAAACCTAAGTACAAAATCCCTTTGATCTGAGTGGGACTTACCCATTCGTAAAGATTTTCTCTACAAACCTAAATACAAAACCCCTTTGATGCAAGTAGGACTTACCCATTTGTAAAGATCTTCTCCACAAACTGCTTCATGAAGGACATACAGTCCAGCGTCAAATCATCTGGCTGGCTGTCGGTACTGAATGAGGAACTCCAAGATTTATCTGAACCATGGGAACCTGTTCGATGGAAGGGAATTCCACCAAATTCAACGTCCGAGGAATCAACACTGGTCTGATTATAGCTACTTGTTCCAAATTCCACCTCTGAAGAATCTAAACTGCTGACACTAGGCAGTGAAATTTTTTCTTTATCTCGAGTCCGAGGATGGAAATCTTCAAGTTCTGGTTCATCAAATGATATCAAATCGCCCATGTGTAAAAGTGTTTTCTTTTTTGTCACTGCTTCATCAGCAAGTATTGGTTCAGGCTCGGGTTCTGGTTCTACATAGTCGTCAAATAACATCTCATCCACAGTACTTGATCTACGCTTTGCAACCGTAAATTTGGGGGCTCGCCTATCTGTGAATGAAGCCAGATCGGCACCATTCTGTTGACCTGGATCAGCCATAGTGACTGCCTCTTGGGATTTATTTGATCCTTGGGAAACTGTAGGGGTCTGAGACAAATCAGGCAGAGTAATCACCCTTTCAGCCTGCAGTGATGTTACAGTAGGCAATGATTTGTCCATAGTAGCCGAGTTGGACAAATAAGTGATTTTACTTGGAGAGTACAAAGGCTCATCAAAACTTATGTTCACACCTGTTGGAAGATGTGACTCCTCAGAAGTATTGTTATCACTATAGTCTGATGAACTCTGGTGTTTTTGTAGGTGACCTGACACGCGTGCATCAAATGTCAATTTTGCAGCAACACTGTCTCGCTCTTTACATGTTGTTGTCCCTGTTAAATTAGTGCTATGTTGCAATGAACTCTGCTTACTTGTCATGGGATCCTCTTCACCACTGCTGTAACTACTACTACTACTACTACTTAGACTACTCTTCATAAGTGAGGCACCCACGCTCTCAAACTTTGATGATAAATCATGTAGCAATCCATTCTTTTTGGCAATCATGGATGAAAAAAATCTTGAAGTGCCTTCAGAAAAACTGGATGAAAGTTGTGATCTCTGTTCCTCATTGCCATTACCGCTTTCTGATCGACGCCTATTGAGAAATTCCATTGTCGTCTACTAAAACTGATTCCTCTTCAGTACTTAAAAAACATCGAATCGGGGAATATCTTCATGTGACCTAAAATATAATTAAATATTCACCATTTAGCTTGTGCCTCTATGTCCCTTCAATTCTTTCACTAACAACTTTGATAAAGATAGCCAAATACAAAAACATCAATACTTGGACTGGGCTGCTGTTTGTATATTCTGTGTCAATATCCTGCAGTAGAATTCTCTAGCAGGTTGATTTTTCCAAAAACTGAACATCTGAAACATGCAACACTAATATTATACCAAAGACTGGTACCAGATCAATACACTATTAATTTCGCTTTCCAGCTACAGTAACCAGAAACCAATCTAATAAAAAGTTCAAGCATATAGGAAACATTATAATTCATTCTGTCATACTTACTGATGGGATGTAACTTTGGAAGTGTTTCTTATTAAGAACATTTTATAAATGAATTGATTTACAGTAATAAATGAAGTTTCACATGTGTAGTGGCAGAAAAAAGTAAATATTAAAATGTATGAAAACTAATTTAAAAAAAGACTCCAATTTGATCAACTGACCTGGAATAACCTTCAACAGATCTATTTCATAATATACACATCAGAAGAGTTACTGCTCCTGACATCATTCACTTAAAATCTAACAAGGCAGTCAGGCAAAAAAAAAATTGAAGTGTTTTCTGGTTGGCCAACCATCCCCATTTTTCATTTGGGATCCTGGCACTTTTTTCCCCCCAGGGTTAAAAAAAAAAGTAAAAATAAAAAAATTCCCTAAATTTATTTGTACATCTAACTTAGCCTATTTTGTCCAGTACTTGAAGCCCTTAATACATTATACATGTTCACTACCTATCCTAAATTTAAACCAGAGCAATCAGGTAACACTTTTTTTTGGCCCTCACTTTACATTGACCAGGAAGTGGAGCAGCACTGAAAATAGTTGCTAAAGTTTGAATGAAATAATCATGTTTGCTATTTACCTGAATTGTTACATCATTATTTAACTAAACAGATGATGTTTTGGCCACTTTATTCTTCAAACAGATATTTCTGCTCTGGAAACAGCACACTCATCTTTAACTATTGTGATTAGTACCAAGCATTTTTACACTTGTCATTATTGAACTCATATTTTATTATACCTGATTTCCTGACCACATCGTTTTGTTTTCAGTAAACAAATAAATCTATTATGATGATCCAATACATGTATATTTAGAATAAACAAGATAATTACAAAAAAATTACAACACATATGCTGAAATTCCATTTTGCATCACAAAGTCTGGACGTGATGTAAATTGTATCACAGTTAATATCTTACATAAATACGGTATTATTAATTAAGAATGAAACAACTGATATATCAATGCATTGATGCTATTGATATCCATATTCATACAAGAGATGGAGAATCATTACAAAAGGATACTTACCCAATACAAGTTACTTGAATCTTCAGCAGTCATAAATAATTCATAGATTTTATTCTTTAAATTGAGAATTCATCTACAACAGCTGTTGCAGGCTATAATGCACTCATTTCTGTCAGATTAAAAAATTGACAACACCCACTTGCCATCTACAAATTAACACAGTGATTTGAACTCTCCACCCTCCAGCCATTTCTCAGCTAATTATTTCATTCCCACAGAATGTTCCTGCCACTGATTACATCTATCAACATTAGCCAGACACCTCGGACTTGTTCTTCAGGCATGATTTACAGTATACAAAAATTACTGATCATTTTAAGTGAAGTTTCTCCATTGCTTCCTATCTTGTCAACTTGGATTGAATTCAAGGGCAATACTTCCAGTGTGTCATGCACTGAGATTTGTTCCATTCAATTCTGAGTTGTGGTTATTGTTTGTTGAAGACTAGGATAAAACAGCCACCAATCAGATCTCACTGTAGTTTATTTACTGCATGACAAGCATTGCATCAAAAACGGAATCCAAATAGATACATAGTAAAATAGCCATTACAAAAAGCGGCTATTACAAGATCTGCAAAATATTTAAGTCATACATGAGGTCGTCGGTTCGATCCTTGGCCAAGTCATACCAAAGACTTGTGCATGGTACTAACAGCTGCCTCACTTGGCGCTCAGCATTAAGAGGTTAGCATTAGGACTGGTTGGCCTGGTGTCAGTAAAATGTGACTGGGTGGAGCATGATGCTACATGTCTGTGACATGATGCCCCAGTGCTAGACATCACTATAAACTACCACACTGAAGACATCATAGTGATACAACTACAAACTGTTAAAGCTTCATTAAAAATCTCAACCACACTCCCATATACACTTATCAAGCATATGGAATATTAAAGAAATTAGCATATAATTGTTGAGGGAGTAGATTCCAAATAGGACTATGTACAAATGTCATCTTTTTAATTTCACAAACAACAACAAATTGTGTGAGGCTGTAGCAGTCATCTTGCATATGCAGAAAGTAATGTAGGTATATTGTAAGTACAATATGACAAATTCAATCGTTAGTCATCTCCTCTCTCTCACTTACAAGATTTTCATTGCACAAGTTAATTGCACTATTTCTTCTGTTTTGAAGATAAGATTTTTTAACGCCTTCCCAATTTAAGTGAGGACAAGAAATAAGATGTTCAAAATCATTCATCACATGCATGACAAAAAAAAAAAGGGGGGGGTGACCATGATGAATCCTGCATCCGATCAAAAGAAAGTTTGAAAGACCTAAAAGTCAGAACTGCAGAAAACAGGTGGTCTGTTTGGAAGTGGTTTTTTTTTTTTTATCTTGGCAAGGATCAGAATGGAATATGAATGGATAAGTCTACATCTGTCTGTAATCTGCATACTGGAAATACAACCAAGATGTCAACACCTCTAAAATGGCAGCACCCTTCCAGTGACATATTTCAAAGACAAAAAGACCAGGAAATCGATTAGGTGTATCAACCATGTATCAATAGGCTCTGTATCCTGAAACATGTCAATATGCAGCACAGGTGTATTGTTTCAATCCTATTATTAATCAAGGCATTAGACAAAGGAAATCAAATGTGAAACATAATTTACTTATTGCATATATTTGCCAAATAAATAAGGACATTATAAAAAGCCTAAAGAAGAGAAGTTGGCCTATCCTTGGAATAAGACCTAAACTTGAAAATTTTCAAAGCATTTTTTTTTATTGCTATCACAGATCACCACAGACATAATCACATGCCTAACACGATGACCCCCCCCCCCCCCTTCCAGAACTCTTAGACTGTGATCCCATGTAAAGATGACCATCGATGCAGATGGAGAAAACTAACAAGATTTATCCTTATTGCTTGAACCTGTAGGTCAGTTTATGTGCAAATCATGCACTTTTTAATGTTTTACCTATTCACTGGGGGGGGGGGGACACTCATATGCAACCATACATCCAAGTTATTAACCATTCATACTTGATTCTTGTGTGCATGTCTTTGATTCATTTTGTAACCCATCAAAACTGTTCCCAGAGTTCCAAACTTATGTCTGCCTTTTTCAACACTGTATAGCTGAGCAATATACAAGGTAAATATTATAATTCCATTTCATATAAAACTGTTCGATTTTGTAAATGAGATCCATTGCGCATTTAAGATGTGCCAATGTACATCTTCTTAATGCATTTAGTTCCTTGTCATGACTAGATTCAAATGCTTCAGAATTAAAGGTCGAATATAAAATAATTTTCACTCCACTTGTTTTTGCACTTGATTACCTTTTCAAAACATTAAGCTGTTAGCATTGTTTAATTTAAATGGATTTTTGAAATAAAAATCAACTTGTTTTAAGCATGTATATAATACATATTTTTTTAGATTACAAAAAAAATCCATAATGTAATATTAATCTCCCAGCAGGGAGCACCTAGGTTTGGAATTTCATGATTTTGCTAGATAATGTCTGATCATTATTTTCTGGTATATTGTGTGACTAATTACAAACAAGAATTTTTTCAGGTTTCTAACCAGTCTGCCTAATTACAAAATGGGAAGGATTCAGGCTTGTGAACATTCTGCCTAATTGCAACACAGGACTGATTCAATGTATGCAGGTAACCAGTCTGCCTCATTACATAACATGACTGATACAATATGGATAAATGCCAGCATCATTAATTATATTTGGAATTGTATCAGCTAGAGCAAGGAAACAAATATTTGTGATAATTGCCATATTGATTTTTGCACAGAAATTGGTAGGACTGTTTACTCTATGGCACAAGATGGTTTATATTATGTGCCATCATTCTTTTGTAGAGCAAACAAGATAAAAGTCATTACCAATCTGCATCCAATTACTCTGAAGTATAGCATTTGAGAAACAGTTACAGTCTAATCAATGCCAGTAATAATAGTCCAACCTACCGTTAGAGTCAAGACAATGCCAGTAATAATAGTCCAACCTACCGTTAGAGTCAAGACAATGCCAGTAATAATAGTCCAACCTACCATTAGAGTCAAGACAATGCCAGTAATAATAGTCCAACCTACCGTTAGAGTCAAGACAATGCCAGTAATAATAGTCCAACCTACCGTTAGAGTCAAGACTATGCCAGTAATAATAGTCCAACCTACCGTTAAGAGTCAAGACTATGCCAGTAATAATAGTCCAACCTACAGTTACAGGCAAGACTATGCCAGTAATAATAGTCCAACCTACAGTTACAGTCAAGACTGTCGTTAATAATAGTCCAACCTACCGTTAGAGTCAAGACTATGCCAGTAATAATAGTCCAACCTACAGTTACAATCAAGACTATGCCAGTAATAATAGTCCAACCTACAGTTACAGGCAAGACTATGCCAGTAATAATAGTCCAACCTACAGATACAGTCAAGACTGTCGTTAATAATAGTCCAACCTACCGTTAGAGTCAAGACTATGCCAGTAATAATAGTCCAACCTACAGTTACAATCAAGACTATGCCAGTAATAATAGTCCAACCTACCGTTAGTCAAGACTATGCCAGTAATAATAGTCCAACCTACTGTTACAATCAAGACTATGCCAGTAATAATAGTCCAACCTACCGTTAGTCAAGACTATGCCAGTAATAATAGTCCAACCTACTGTTACAATCAAGACTATGCCAGTAATAATAGTCCAACCTACCGTTAGTCAAGACTATGCCAGTAATAATAGTCCAACCAACTGTTAGTGTCAAATCCATGTCAGTAATAACTGCTTCATGACAACACTAGATACATCAGAAGCATTGCAAGATTGTTGTTGTTGGGTTTAATACCATTTTTCAGTACATGATAGGCTATACATAGTGGCCAGTCATAATGGTGGAGGAAGAGCCCTGGAAAAAAACCTGAATGAACCACCTATCCATGAGAAGCTACTGGAAAGCTTTCTCACATACCCACACTGTTTGAATCTGAGACTTGAACCCAGAGAGATGGCAGTGATCCATAATGGACAGCGCTTTAGACCACTCAGCCACTCTGAGCCCCAAACCAAAATTGTATTCACAAGAAGATTCATGACCCAAAGTCACATGTCTAATGTCACTTATACATCTACTTTTGACAATCTGACTTAACTTGGATCTCCACTGTACATGAAGATCTGACTAGGACTGCTTAAGGGTCATGTCCTGATGACCATTTAATGGAAACGCAGCTTTAAAAAAGTCTTAAGGTGCATCAAATTCTTCGGTACACATTCATGTTCTAAATCCACACTGCTCCGACTCCATATGTGAAGTTATAAAAATTAATCAGATTGGTTTATAATGTCCCACCCAGTCACATTATCCTGACACCAGGCCAACCAGTCCTCAGTGATTATAGTAATAACAGTGATTATAGTAATAACAGTGATTATAGTAATAACAGTGATTATAGTAATAACAGTGATTATAGTAATAACAGTGATTATAGTAATAACAGTGATTATAGTAATAACAGTGATTATAGTAATAACAGTGATTATAGTAATAGCAGTGATTATAGTAATAACAGTGATTATAGTAATAACAGTGATTATAGTAATAACAGTGATTATAGTAATAACAGTGATTATAGTAATAACAGTGATTATAGTTATAACAGTGATTATAGTAATAACAGTGATTATAGTTATAACAGTGATTATAGTAATAACAGTGATTATAGTAATAGCAGTGATTATAGTAATAACAGTGATTATAGTAATAACAGTGATTATAGTAATAACAGTGATTATAGTAATAACAGTGATTATAGTAATAACAGTGATTATAGTAATAACAGTGATTATAGTAATAACAGTGATTATAGTAATAACAGTGATTATAGTAATAACAGTGATTATAGTAATAACAGTGATTATAGTTATAACAGTGATTATAGTAATAACAGTGATTATAGTTATAACAGTGATTATAGTAATAACAGTGATTATAGTAATAACACAGGTTACCAGAACATGACCCTGTGGTTGCTGTCAGATCTTCATATAAAACAGTGGAGATCCGATTTTAAACAGATTGCAACTTTTTGTGCATTGTCAGAGAGTGTAATTTTGACATTGACTCTGACCAATAGAAGTTTCTTTCTGTTGATAAGCATATACTTTGTGGTTGGCATGCATATACTTTGTGGTTGGTATGCATATACTTTGTGGTTGGTATGCATATACTTTGTGGTTGGTATGCATATACTTAGTGGTTGGTAAGCATATAATGTCTGGTTGGTAAGTGTATACTTTGTAGTTGGTAAGCTATACTTTGTGGTTGGTAAGTGTATACGTTGTGGTTGGTAAGCTATACTTTGTGGTTGGTAAGCATATACTTTGTGCAACAGTTGAAAAGTATAGTGGTATTGTTGTACATTTAATCTCTAAATAGCAATCTGGTAAATACTTTAGTTACAATTTAACATTGGTACACTTTAGTAACAATTTAACCTTGACACATTTTCATTACAGTTTAACCTTGATACATTTTGTTTTCAATTTAACATTGATACATTTTAGTTACAATTTAACCTTGATACACATTAGTTACTATTTAACCTTGATACATCTTAGTTACTATTTAACCTTGATACACATTAGTTACTATTTAACCTTGATACATTTTAATTACAATTTAACCTTGATACACATTAGTTACTATTTAATGTTGATACATTTTAATTACAATTTTACCTTGATACATTTTAGCCATTTATTTTGATGTGAAGTTTGTTAAGTGATAATTGGTAAAGAATAATAATTAAGTTAAAAGAAACCTTTCCAGTGTGATGAAAAACATCAAGTAGGTAAAGATCAGTTATCAACCAAACTGAAGTTTTCTAAAATTACTAATTCTTATGTAAAAGCTGATCCAAAGAACAATTTACACACGTTTTATATTTATGCACATTAATATAAAAAAAATTGATAAAACTTCAGATAATGTAATAAAATATATTCAGTTCTGTAATGGATAGCCACTGATATTGCCCAAATTTACTGGCTAAAATTAGGACAAGTTTTTATTTAATACTAAACCCAATGACAGAAAAAAATGACTGCAATGATGCAATGATTTTTTTCTAAAATAGCTGGAAATGGGGGCCTGAACTATATTTTGACACTAAAAACATGTACCTAATTTACTCTAAATATCTAAGATTTTTTTGGGAGAGTCAAACTGCTGTAAAATTTTTAAAAATCCAGGTAAAATTTTAAAAAATTACTTCAAAAAAGGATTGACATTGCCCATTCTTGACTTTGATAAAATTCTGAAAATTCTAAACGACCCAAAACATATAATTAATTTCTTCCTGAATTAAACAATTATATGCATCATTTGCTGAACTCTATCAGTCAGTCAATTCCATTCAAAAATCTTTAGCTTTGAAAAAATAATCAATATTAAGTGGTATGTGCTGAGAAAACATGTTAATGGTGCCAGTCAATCTTTATACTGACTACAGATGCATAATTGATCCTTTGGCTTTTACAGCAGGCTCTGACAAAGCACAAATATTGCCTACTATATATAATGGGAGTTGAGTCATAGTCTTGCCACTGTAAAAGGTCACTTTTTGACCATCCCAGCAGTCTGAACCTGTATAAATCCATAATCATAACAACCAAAGAACTTGGGCAGGCAGGGCTTATTACTGGACATGGGGCCCTGGGCAGCCAAGTGGTGTAAGGCATTTTCCTTGACAGGTCACTGAAATCTTTTCCATGATATTGAGTCTTGCTTTGCTAATATTGGCATGTCCGCGGCTTCATATGGATTTTTCCTGTGTTCATGCTCCATCCAATATACTGGCCACCACGTATAGCCTATCATGTGCTGAAAATGGTATTCAAATTGGTATTCAATCCACAAAACACAAACACATTTTCTTAGACAAGGATATATTTAGTAAACATTTACATGAATTATTCCTGGAAAACAATTCTCAGTTGCCGTATTTTGATTAAAAATCTCCTTGTACATTACATTACATTCATTACTCTGAAGTAGTTGACTTGTTTGCGATGACTTGTGATTAATGTGGTGTTAATCTGGATGAAATTCAGTGTTTAATCTCAGAAAAAAGGGCTGAATGTAACAGTCTATGATTCTGAATGCATCTTCATGCCTTCAATATTTTTCAATTCCTACTAGTCCTGCTGGGCAGACACCACAAGGGGACTATTTAATTTATTGCTGATAATGCTGCTACTTCTTATATATCATGGCCATGTAGTCAAAAGTGCTCAACATTATGGATCACTGCCATCTCACCTCTGTCGATGTGGGTTCATGTCTTGGGCTTGGCCAATGTGGGTATCTGAGAAAGCTTGCCAGTAGCTTCTGATTCGTCGGTGGTTCTCTCCGAGGTTTTCCGTTTTTCTTCCTCCACCATTTATACTGGCTGCCATGTATAGTCTATCCTATCTTGTGCTGAAAAATGGCGTTAAATCCTGCAACAACAACTTCTTACGCATCCAACACAGCTCATTGCCAGTGGATGTGTTTCAAACACAGTTTTGCAAGTCCATGAAATCCTTTTAATCCAGTTATATGACTGCCAAATGTTGGTGAGAGGCTTTCCTTATCAGCTACAATATAACTTCAGCAGACCTCATACAGTTAAAACATACAACCTTAAAACCTCAACACAACCTCTTAAAACACAACCTCTTAAAACATACAACCTGCAGACTTGCAAAACTTTGCTTTTGTTTAACTCTTATCATTTAGTTTAAAATCATTCTAAATATGAGGAATTATTTATCCACTTGGCTACTTTCAGCAATTATACTTTTCCAATTTGTACAATTTTTACTTTATACAACTCGTACTTGCATAATCCTAGATTCATTTTACAACCTTACATCATACTTGTGGGATTTTAAAAACAAAACATAAAATCTGGGATATGATGAAGGTCTCTATACATTCCATTATTTGACAATTCAACCTTACCCATAACATTCAGCCATGACATGAGAAGCTTCAATGAACTGGACAGAACAAGTGTGAAAAGTATAATGGTATAAATGGTCTCCCCCCAACAATCCATATTTTGTATTTGTGCATGCTGAAGAAAAATGAGGAAATCTTGGTACTGGCAGCCAATGGTCATATCGGTAAAAAAGCATATCAGTAAATAAGCATATCGGTAAATAAGCATATCAGTAAATAAGCATATCGGTAAATAAGCATAGTGGATTTCACTGTAGTTTGTGGTGATGACTGGCATATTTATGTACACAAACATGATCAACCTATTCAGAAGAACATAAAATACTGAGTACCCAAAGAGAGCAAGGTTGGACACTGACTAGAACACAACTACAACAAATACACACTGCTATGAGCCTTAGACTAATAAATATTCTTACAAGGCCTTTGACTAATAGATGTAGTTACAAGGCCTTTGACTAATAGATGTAATTACAAGGCCTTTGACTAATAGATGTAATTACAAGGCCTTTGACTAATAGATGTAATTACAAGGCCTTTGACTAATAGATATAATTACAAGGCCTTTGACTAATAGATGTAATTACAAGGCCTTTGACTAATAGATGTAATTACAAGGCCTTTGACTAATAAATGTCCTTACAAAACTTTAAAGTAATACATGTCCTTAAAAGGCTTTTGACTAATAGATGTAATTACAAGGCCTTAGACTAATAAAATGTCTTACAAGGCTCTAAACTAATACATGTCCTTACAAGGCCTCAGACTAATAAATGTCCTTGCAAGGTTTTAAACTAATAAATGTCATTACAAGGCTTTAAACTAATAAATGTCCTTACAAGGCCTCCGATTCATAAATGTCTTTACAAGGCCTTAGACTAATAGATGTAATTACAAGGCCTTAGACTAATAGATGTAATTACAAGGCCTTAGACTAATAGATGTAATTACAAGGCCTTAGACTAATAGATGTAATTACAAGGCCTTGGACTAATACATGTCTCTATAAGGCCTTATACAAATAAATGTCTTTAAAAGGCCTTAGACTAATAAATGTCTTTACAAGGTTTACCAGAGGCAAGTGTTATTACCAGCATACCCGTTTACCATGGTATATTTTCCTTTGGTACATAACATGGTACTTTATCACTGTACTGGTATCTTGGCAGTATCTTTTGATCCATAATATAACTGTGGTATTCCAAGGTACATATCATCATGGTATGTTCAAAACAATTGCAATATACAGCTGTACCTTAATTAAAAAGTTTCAGTGGTATCCAGCTCTAACATAACATGGTACTTTTTCACTGTACTGGTACCATGGTAGTTTCTGTTATTCATTAATAACACTGGTATTCCATGGTACATGTGGTATATTCAGAAAAATAGTTACATACCTGGATTAAAATTCGTGCTTTCCAGCTCTAACACTTTGTACTGGAATAAGAATAGCATAGGATTGTTTGTATTCAACTATAAATGGGTGGCCATAGATCCTTCCACAAGGATTTGGTGTTTTACAGCACAACACAGTGGTCCCAAACCATCAACCCACAAGGAATTGGTGTTTTACAGGACAGCACAGTGGCCCCAGACCCACTTTCAAGGAAATGGTGTTTTAAAGCAGAGCACTATACTGATTAAGAAGCAACTAGATATCATCAGAAGCCTTTAGTGAAAAAACCCTGGTTGATATGACCATCCATCAGGAGAAATAGCAATAACACGAATTGCAAGATGGCCACTGTAGTGGACATGCTGGATGTCCAAGTAGAAGCATATTGATTTAAAACCAACTAGACCATTGGAAGAATGTGCACATAAAGTTTTGAAAGCAATCATCCAAGTGGTTTAGGAGGAGTAACAATAACAAAACTTTTACACACAGACAAATGGACAACAGACTATGCCATACACTCTTCTGGTCGATAACTAGCACAGCTAAAAATGTAAAGAACATAATGAAAAGTACATCAGCACATCAAAATGGACACAGACTAAATATCAAAGTCGCTTAGCACAATGAAATATCAGAATGTTAACTAAAGGTAATACTTAACAAGTGTTAAAAGTACACATATACTGAGTGTTTCCGAAATGGGTGTTCTGACTGAGTATCAAAAGTACACATATCAGTGTTTCCCCTCTTGGGTGCCAGACTGAGTATCAAAAGTACACATATCAGTGTTTCCCCAATGGGTGTCAGACTGAGTATCAAAAGTACACATATTGGTGTTTCCCCAATGGGTGTTCAGACTGAGTATCAAAAGTACCCATATCAGTGTTTCCCCAATGGGTGTTTGGATGAGTATCAAAAGTACACATATCAGTGTTTCCCCAATGGGTGTTCTGACTGAGCATCAAAAGTACACATATCAGTGTTTCCCCAATGGGTGTCAGACTGAGTATCAAAAGTACACATATCAGTGTTTCCACGATGGGTGTCAGACTGAGTATCAAAAGTACATATATCAGAGTTTCCCTAAGCAGTAAAAGATTCAAAAATCCATTTGGTATGAGAACTGTGGGAGTCAGTCTGAGCGTAAAGAAAAATACCTTGGTGTCAAAACTGAGGGTGCATTCAAAATTTGGGGGGGGTTTGATGTGCAAATGTGGGTAAATGGAAACACTTGACAAATGAAACTGAAGTGATTAAATGCAAAGCAGACAGTGCCACTTCAAAATAAAAAAAGCAGAACAAATACAAGCTTATAGTAAAAGGAAAGGCCAAAGCCAGCAAAGAGAACATAAAAGGTTTTGATGGAAATTAAGTTTAAATGTTAGTAGTAAGCTGTATGTTGAAATGACAGAAATTGCACCAAAATCACTGGAATGACTGAAACAGTTTGAGGCCTGTCCCATGTGCCACCACTGTACCAATATTAAGGTACTGCTAAACAGTGAAAGCAAAACCCATCTTTCACAAAATAACTGCTGGAGTGATTATATTTTCACGCACAGTGCAAGCCACCCATGGGGAACGAGTCTTGAGTACCCTCGTTAATGGTTTGGTGAAAAAAATAAAAGACTCCTGTTTTACAATACTGTCATATAATAGTTAATTCATCAAAGTGAAATCAAATTAGTTTGGCCTTATTTCCATACAAATAAAATAAAGTTAATTAATGAATAAAACAGGATTTTTTTAAAACAAAATAATGGAATGGAATCCATGCCCATATACAAGATACAACTGGCAGTTATAACATTGCATTGTGGGATTTATTGTGAGGGTCCATCGTATACAAACACTGTATACTACAACACTTCATGCTACTACAACACTATAATAATATTGCATTGTATACTATTATAACATTGTTTACTACTACAACACTACAAAAAACTACAACACCGTATACTACTATAACAATGTATACTACAACATTCCATACAAAGTACAACACTACAAACAACTACAACACTGTATACTACTATAACAATGTATACTACAACATTCCATACAAAGTACAACACTACAAACAACTACAACACTGTATACTACTATAACAATGTATACTACAATATTCCATACAAAGTACAACACTACAAACATCTACAACACTGTATACTACTATAACAATGTATACTA
Source organism: Unio delphinus (assembly GCA_029339505.1). Taxonomy (NCBI): domain Eukaryota; kingdom Metazoa; phylum Mollusca; class Bivalvia; order Unionida; family Unionidae; genus Unio; species Unio delphinus. The sequence continues at coordinate 11,333,692 of JAQISU010001235.1, forward strand.
CAATATTCCATACAAAGTACAATACTACAAACAACTACAACACTGTATACTATAACAATGTATACTACAATATTCCATACAAAGTACAACACTACAAACAACTACAACACTATATACTACATCATTACTACCACAACACTACATACAATACTGCATACTAATATAACACTGCATACTATTACAACACTTTACTACAATGTTGCATACTACAACACTATACTTCTACAACAATGTCTAATACAACACTACAGACAAGTACAACACTACATACTACTACAACACTGCATGCTATAACAGAGTAACTGCATACTAAAACATACTACAACACTATAATATTGTACACTACTTAAACACTGCAAACAACAAGAATGAATACTGCTACAATACTATAATAATATAGAACTGTATACTACTACAACACTGTATACCACAACAACAATGCATACTAAAACACACTACTACCACAACACTGTATGCTAAAACACTATAATCCTATAATGCTGTGTATGTCAACACTACACTCTACAAAACCAAACTACTACAACAGTGAATATTACAACATTGAATACTATACTACAGCACTACAACTGAATACTATTACAACACTGCATACTATAACACTACATACTAACATGACACTGTATTACTAAATATACACAGTGCCAGTGGCCAAGTGGTTATAGCGTCCACCTAGGATGTGGGAGATCATGGGTTCGATCCCCAGCCGAGTCATACCAAAGACTTACAAACTGTATGGTACTAACGGCTGCCTTGCCTTGAGCTCAGCATTAAAATGTTAGTGTTAGACTGGTCTGCCTGGTGTCAGGATAATGTGACTGGGTGGGACATCATGCTACATGTTTGTGGCCTGCTGCCCCATTGCTAGACATTACTATCGCCTGCTACACGGCAGACATAGTAATATGACTGAAAAATCACACACACACACACACATATACTAAATATAATACAGCATTGAATACTACAACACTGTATACTACAGCACAATACATCTACAGCGCTGCATACTAATATAACAATGTATACTGCTATAACTGCATACTACAACACAATACTAGCACTGCATAGTATGCGTAAATAACACTGCATACTACTACAAATCTGTACAATAGACTATGCCAGCAAGTGACATTCAAAGTAACGCGACTAAATTGCAGGTTGATACACATGCTACAATCTATCACATAATATGAGATTTATCGATGTCACAACTGAATGACTTGTATGTAAATATATGCTCCAAAAGTTTATAAAATAGTCAAAATTAACATTCGAAAAAATACGCTGTTCAATGCATAAACAAAATCATGCACACACATCAGTAGTAACGTACCGGTCAACTGACTTTGATTATAGTGGTCAAGTTCTTTGTGGTCATATCCTATTCACATACATCACTAATCCGAGTTTTCCTCTGACCCGCGCCCTCCCCTTCTTTATACTTAGACATTCATGTCGAAGTTTAGTTAGAAAAACGAGATGTCTGCTTTTTTCTGACATTTCTTTTTTTATTTTTTTTTAAAGCGGAGATCTGCTTGTGGGTCTAGGGACGTACCGAACATAAATGTCCAAGTAAAATAAAATGGGATGGCAAGAGTCAGAGGAAACTCGTATAAGTACATCACCTGGTTTGTTTATATGAATGACGAATACACTTTTACTCGGTAGCTGAAATGGACGACTCGATTGGTGGTTCCAAAAATGTACTTACCGTGTTGCATATTCAAAACCTTATGACTGCAATTAGCACTTTACATGGAAGATCATGGTTCAGCTCACATAGGTAGACGTTAATCCAGCTTATGCCGAAGATGCACGAAAGTATTTTTCTCTTATGCAATGGCCGCAGGTTCGGGACGTACGTCAACCGACTTCTACGCATGGGAAATTAATGCTAGTCTGTCACCTGGAATCAATATATACTGTCCGACATTTACTTAGGCACGTGAAGATATGGTAACCAAGATCTAAGTAAATTCAACATTGCAAATTACAGTAATACACCAGAGTTCATAATACTCTTGATTCAGCTAGTTTTCATTTTCATTATGTCGTCTGAATCGACTCATCACCCGCACGACTATTTTCATGTTGTACTTGAACTCGAACATTTCACGTTTCAAATGCTTAATTGGAAATGTTACGCGGTAGTTTATCCCACTACCCTCTACATAGTAAAAAGACTACATCCATCTGAACTACATTTCTAAGAATTTTGTTAATTTAACGAATTAGCGACTATCATGCGTCTTGTATGTCTAGTCATTCACGCGCTTGGACAATCGTATATTTCCCCTATGACTGACTGACATTGTGTTTAAAGTGATTCGTCCCGAGGGCTCTTACCACTGTTTTATCCGTCAAAAGACGGTTATTTACTTTATCCTGAGGGTGGGAGTGGAGCCGCCACCCTGCAGGCGTTTATGTGTTCATGGAACACTATTTACTTGGGCCGTCACATCGGAGTAGCTATTGAGCTACTACTGTGTGATTGTAGGGCCACATACTATATGAGTGGGAATAGTTCCAGCACACACTCATATTAATTCATTCTGTTTCTGTTTGGTCGTTCAGGACGTGTTAAGCACGTGTAGTTGCTGCGGGTGTTTTAGTGGGCGAGGCGAAGTGCCTGGCAGGGGCTGCTTCTTTGGACGTATCCTATCCCTATTTATATACTCTGTGCTGTTCCTTGAGTGTACAACGTTTGTGTAACAGTGTTTTGTGATGTTAGGTGCTCAGTGTGCGTTTAGATGTTGTTGTTTTCCTAATATTTTTTTATATGCAACCTTGTGTTGCTGTGTCTGATGATCTGGTCTTTGATCACCTTATATACACTATTTGGGGGTCTAGTTAAGTCATATCTCTTGAGTTGTTTGGTGAGCTTTGCAGCTTTGTGCTGCTGGGCCTGATAGTCTTGGACTTTTGACTACCTTATATGTTGTAATTTTGATGGGCCTGTATTAATTTCTTCCTTATTCTATTTGGTGTGCGACCTTGTGTCGCTGGACCTGATAGTCTTTGGATTTTTAGACTACCTTATATGTTCTAATTTGGGGTCTCTATCATATTTCTCTATCTAGTTATAGTGCTCCGGTCTCGGTGCACCTGTTGGTTCTAGTTAAGCTTTTTGAGTGATTGATACGTATGTTTTTAACACTGTACACTTGGTTGTACTCCTAATGAGAAAGTGTCTAGAATAGAAAGAAGGGAGAGTAGAGTGTTGACCTACATCCTTACTGCCTATGATGTTTTTTATTTTGCGTCATCTTGTTATTTCTTAAGATGTTATTTATTGGGTATTTTAATTATGTTTTTTATGACCTGTTAGTGTTGTAGCTCTTTATTCCCCTTTTAGGTTTATTGTGACCCTATTTCCATATTTGTTTTGGCCCCTTGATTTAGTTCAGGTGTGTGGTTCGGTTACTAGGTAGTAGCAATGGGTCCCTGCGGGAAATGTCCCGGGCCGTTAAGCGACACGTCAAGGATTGTCCATTTCCACACCCAGTCACCTCCCCACGGCCGGTCCGTGAGGCGCGGCGTCCAGGCAATAACAAGGGACCTCTGCCGGAAGTATCCGGGGCCGTTAAGCGACACGTCAAAGGTATCCCTTGTTAGACCCAGTTTCCACACCCCGGTCCTGGCCGTTTCTTGTTTCCCTGTCCTAAAGGGGCTTTTCAATGTATTATATGTAAGCATTAGGGTCCTGTTTTGTTGTTTGTTGGGGTTAGGATTTGATTGGATAATTTAGATATTCCCTATTTTCCCTATGTTTTGTAGAAATTCCAACATATTCTTGTGTGTCATTAAAATGTTGGGATTGTTATTTTGTATAATTTCTGGGTATGTATATGGGGCTTTTATATTCTGTTGCTGTGATCTAAATTTGTCCCTTTCTTTTTTGGTTTTACTACAATTGTTGAAGATATGATGTAGATCTTCCGGGGTATTGCAATTGTAGCAGTTTATATTATGAGGAAAGGGTCCTATGTATTTTCCCATGCTGTTGGCCAGCTTGGTTTTTCCTAAAGTTATCCTATTGATAATTGTCTGTTCTTTAGGTGAGCCCTTGGGCGGTTTTTTGTGCCTATTGACTTCCTTAACAGTAGTGTACAACACTCTCCCTTTTGTACTATTGTCCCAATCATGTTGCCATTTTATATCTATTTGAGTGTTTATTATACTGTAGAGTTCGGTTGTGCTATAGTGCAGTGGCTCGAAATTCGGTTCGTAAAGTTTTTCCTTAGCCAGTTTGTCGGCCATTTCGTTACCCTTAATTTCGATGTGGGATGGTATCCACATGAACTCTACTATGGTATTTCCGGTATTTAGTTGTTTTAGTTTGGCGTTTATTTGATTGAGAAAATCTTCCCTGCATTTGGTGGTGTTTGTTTGAATTGAAGATAGGACGCTAAGCGAGTCACTAATAATTACTGTCTTGTTAGGTTTGAATTCTTCAATCCATTGTAATGATTTGAGGATGGACCAGAATTCAGCTGTGTAAATAGAGCAGTAGTCTGGGAGACGTCTGCCTATTTGTATGTTAAGCTCTGGTATGACCATTGCAGCAGCTGTTCTGTATGGGTTAGTAATTTTAGATCCATCCGTATATATTTTGGTATATTGTTGGTATTGAGTATTTATAATGTTTAAGGCTTCTATTTTAAGTGTTTGTTCTTGATTTTGTTTACTGCCTTTTTTTTGTGAGAGAGGTGTTGACTTTAGATTGTACGTTGTTCCAAGGTTCGTGCTCGTACACTACGTTATTTTCTAGAGGGATTAGTTCTACTGGTATTATTGTTTTTAGTAGGTGATATTGTTTTCCCATGGGTAGTTTTTGTTTCAAGCTTTTCCTGATTGGGATGTTGGTTTTATTTATGGCCAGGAGGGTGGGGTGTGTTGCGGGGTGGGTGGACAGCCGTGCTGCATATTTTAGAAGGAGCTCTTGCCGTCTCAAGTGTAGGGGTAACTCTCCCGTTAAGACATGCAGCTCGGCTGTCGATGTTGTTTTTAGAGCTCCGGTACACTTTAATAGTGCCGCTCTTTGTATTTGATCTAATTTTTTAAGTTGTGTTAAGGAGGCCGATGAGTAAACTTGGCATCCATAATCTAGTTTAGATCTTACCAGAGCTCTATATAATTTTAGAGATGTTTCTTGTTCAGCACCCCAATGTGTGCCTTTAAGGCTTTTTATTAAATTTAGGTCCCGGCTACATCTATTAACTAAGTCCTCTATGTGGTACGCCCATGTGAGATGTTGGTCATAGTACATACCCAGAAATTTTGCTACTTTAACAAATTTTATTTCCTGATCCTGTATTGTTAATTTAGGATATTTTATGTTTCGTCTGTATGGGGTGAACAGTACGGCTACCGTTTTTTGGTGCGATAGTTTGAATCCCCATTGATTAGCCCAGTTTCCAATATTATTAAGGCTGGTTTGTATTTCGGAGATGTTTTTGTGGTTGGAGGGGTTTCGCGCTCTCTATAGGCCACCATCGTCAGCAAATTGTGACAATTCAACTTTGGTAGTTGCCAAATTTTTATCTAGGTCATTTATCATTATGTTAAAGAGGGTGGGGCTGAGTACACTTCCTTGTGGAGTTCCGTTTTCAAGGGAGTGTTTCTCAGAGTAAGTTGCCCCTACCCTAGTTGTGATTGTGCGGTTTGTTAGGAAATCTTGGATAAAGTTAAACATCCGTCCAGTAATGCCGTAGTTATTTAATTTGGCTATAAGGCCTTTGGTCCATACTAGATCGAATGCTTTCTCGAGATCGAGAAAAACCGCAATGAGGTTTCTGCTCTGTTTTTGCTGTGAGTTAAATGCTAGTTTGATAGCAGTTTCAAGTCTTACAAGTTGATCTGTAGTGGAGCGCTTGTTTCTGAATCCACATTGATTTTCTGAGATGAGGTTATTTTTTGTAAGATGTGACTTGATTCTGTTGTTGATGATAGTTTCCATGATTTTACAGATGTTATTGGTTAAAGATATAGGCCTGTAAGAGTTTACATCATGGCTGTCTTTATTAGCTTTTAAGATGGGTATTACTATCGCATGTTTCCATTTTTTGGGTAGCTTTCCTGTGTCCCATATTTTATTTAGGAAATTTATTATTATATGGACTATATTTGGTGGTAATTGCTTATATATTATATACCCTATTTTATCTTCCCCAGGTGAAGTTTCTTTTTTTGTTTTGAGTGCTTGGTCCCATTCGTATTTGGTTATTTTGTTGTTTAAAGGGGAGTCCTTAGGTCCCAAGTCTTGGAATATTTGCGGGTTTGCTCTTTCTTCAATGGCTCTATGTAATTGGAATTCTTTTGTATGGTTGCTGCTTTTGCTCATATTAGTGAAGTGTTGAGCTAATAAGTCAGCTTGTTCTTTATCACTGGTTGTATTGCTTAATTTAGGGGTATTGTTGGTATTTTTACCTCTAATCCTTTTAATCTTGTCCCATACTTGTTTAGAATTTGTTTTGTGGTTGAGTGTACCACAGTAGGCTTGCCAGGTTTGCATTTTTGCTTGTTTGATCAGCTCTTTTAATTTTTGAGTGAGATTTTTGAATTCCATAAAGTGCGTGGTGAATTTGGATCGCTTAAATTTTTTTAGTGCTTTGTTTTTAGCCTGCTGGGTTGTTTTAATTTCGTCATTCCACCAGGGCACAGTAAGTTTTGGTGCCTTATAAGTAGTGGTTGGAATGCTTATTTCCCCTATTATCTGTGCATAATATTTATACCTTTATGCACCGCGCTATACAAGAATATTTTTTTTTTTTTTTTTTTTTTTTTTTTTTTTTTTTTTTTTTTTTCGTTTACCAGAAGATACTATATTTCAACTTACACAGCGGATTTAAATTGTTATTTGTTCTTCTAAAGCTCCGAGCAAACTTACGGTATTTATATCAGTCTATATCAGCGGCGGCGCTAGGGTTGGTGTCACCCAGTGTGGTAAACTCATGGTGTCACCCCTCCAGACTTCCACCATGGATTTCTTCTTCTTAAAGTAAGTCCACAGTATAAAAATGACAAGAACAAAAACAAATTAATTGAAGGTCAGAAGGTAAAAGTATTTAAGAACTGCAACAACGTTAAGTTATAGTTATTTTTACATTAAACTTACTTTATTTAAAATTTTCCTTTTTGGTGTCACCCCTCTGAGATGGTGTCACCCGGTGCGGTCCGCACCCTCCTAGCGACGCCACTGGTCTGTATTATAATTAGGGGCAGGCATTGTATTTTCTTACAAAAATAATGCTTAGCCGCTCTCTCACACACACCTCAAAAGTGTCCGAGACCTTAATACGTGTATGCATACGGTTACAACAGTTGCCAGCGATACTTGTAGTCAATCTATGCCAGTCTGGCGAAACACAGTAAGTTTCAACAATATCAGTATTCATATTGTATGCTAGATTGATTGCCTGTCCTACTATAGAAATAAAAATAAAATTGTTTTTTTTTTAAATTTGGGATGAGCGATTTTAAAAGAAAGTTAGACATTCGGCCGGACCTCTTGATTGGCTAGCGGGATGACGTGCACAAAGTTAGACAACGAAATATGTGGGTGTTTATATAAAAGGTAAATAATAGCATGAATACTGATGCAATTTGTACTGTTTTAATTTATCACAAATTTACCTAAATGAACAACTACTCTATATTGTATGAGTGCGAGATTCTGTGAGAATAGCAAGTTTGAACAAGAATATACTTCTGCCAAAAGAAGAACAAACTTATTTATTTCAAAAAGATTTTATTCGTGCAAAAAATAAACACAAAGACTTGACATGTTAATGCAGTAGTGTATGAAACAGAAAGACTTGACATGTTAATGTAGTAGTGTATGTTACACAAAGACTTGACATGTTAATGCAGTAGTGTATGAAACACAAAGACTTGACATGATAATGCAATAGTGTATGAAACACAAAGACTTGACATGTTAATGCAGAAGTGTTAATGCAGAAGTGTATGAAACACAAAGATTTGACATGTTAATGCAGTAGTGTATATTACAACGTTCTTATGCATCCCACGAATATGTAGACAGTGATATGGATTTTAACATGTTTCAATGCAGGTTATATAATACATATTTTATATGTTTAAAAGAAAAGATAAATTTCACTCCCTGTGCTTCACTCACGGACACGATTAATTTGTGTTTGATTCTAGCTTACGGTTTATGGTAAATTTACGGTTTATTTTATGCATATATGTACGAAATGAGAACAGTATCTGAATCAGCTTAATGTTTCTTTGAATTCGTGCAATAAATGATGAAAATTTTGAAAAAAAGTGAGATGTAGAAAATCTGTTGGATGTCAGTTGATGCTACATGTCTGCGGCATGAGGTTCCAGTGCTAGACATCATGCCATGTATCTGTAGCCTGGTGCCTCAGTGCTCGACATCACTATAAACTGTTAGACTGCAGACATCGTAGCAATATGACTGAAAAATGTTAAAGCTACATTCGAGATCCAAATCACACGCCTCTCTCTCTCTCTCTATCTCTCTCTCTCTCTCTCTCTCTCTCTCTCTCTCTCTCTCTCTCTCTCTCTCTCTCTCTCCGGCGGCTTAGTGTTCTAAGACAGTTTAAGTTTATTAAAGTTTCAGTTTTTCAAAGCGAATCATTACCGAGATCAGTCTTAAAATCAGAGAATATATATATATATATATATATATATATATATATATATATATATATATATATATATATATATATATATATATATATATATATAAGAATTTAAATAATAAATGTATCGATTACTTGGATTTTCACTGATACCTCTTCACGATATTTAACATATTCCTTTAAGCAACGACACTTGTTTGTTTTGATGCTTGTTTATTTACGGGGGGGGGGGGGTAATATTTTTTTTTGTATCTTGTTAATAACACGTGTGAGTTAGGTTTATACCAAAATCATATATTTTGTTCACACGATAGACTTTTTATTCACACCAGTTTAGTCCGCCGCTGAAGCGGGAGGTCTTGGGTTCGATCACCGGGGCCGAGTCATACCAAAGACTACACAAAATGGTACTAACAGCTGCCTCACTTGGCGCTCAGCATTATGAGGTTAGTGTTAGGATTGGTCGGCCTGGTGTCAGGATAATGTGACTGGGTGGGGCGTCATGTTACATGTCTGCGGCATGATGCCCCAGTGTTAGACATCACTATGAACTGCCTCACTGCAGACATCGTAGCCATATGACTGAATTTTTTTTAAAAAATCTTACACACACACACACACACACACCAGTTTGCATCCGATTATTTGATTCAGTATAAGGTATTAGTTAGTGCCAACTTCTTTTTCTTCTTCTTGTCGTTTTGGACCATCGAGCATCACAATAGATGTTTATTTTGCCGTTTTGCAGTGGATGAGTAGGTAGCCATATATTTTAGTCCTCACAAAATTAAAAATAAATTCACTTATGTTGCAGAGTATCGGCTGAGTGATATTGAAACTGGATAGTACTGTTTTTTAATTCTCAAAAGTGTATGCCATTTTTATTGACAGATGCTGTCTCGAGACTCGAAGTTCTCAAAGTGAATAATGTTGTAATTGGCAAATGCTGTGTTGAAATTTTCAAAAGTGTGTGATAATTGCATTAGTGTATAAGGATGTAAATGACAAGTACTGGTTTGCAGGTCTCAAAAGTGTATGATGCTGTGAGTAGCAAAAACTGTTGAACGTCTCAAATGATGCTGTAAATAGCAGGAACTGTCTTGAACGTCTCAAAAGTGTATAATGCTGTAAATAGTAAGAACTGTCTTGAACGTCTCAAAAATGTATAAATCTGTAAATAGCAAGAACTTTCTTGAATGTCTCAAAAGTATACGATGCTGCAAATAGCAAAAACTGTCTTCAACGTCTCAAAAGTATACGATGCTGTAAATAGCAAAAACCGTCTTTGAACGTCTCAAATGATGCTGTAAGTAGCAAAAACTGTCTTGAACGCCTCAAAAGTGTATGATGCTGTAAGTAGCAAGAACTCTCTTGAACGTCTCAAAAGTATATAATGCTGTAAATAGCAAGAACTGTCTTGAACGCCTCAAAAGTGTATAATGCTGTAAATAGCAATAACTGTGATGAACGTCTCAAAAGTGTATGATGATGTAAGTAGCAAGAACTGTCTTGAACGTCTCAAAAGTATACGATGCTGTAAATAGCAAACACTGTCATGATCGTTTCAAATGATGCTCTAAATATCAAGAACTGTCTTAAACGTCTCAAAAGTGTATGATATTGCGCAAATCGAGTAGTAAGCAGTTTTTGTTTTTATTTAGAAAAGAAAAAGGAATGAAAAAGAAATGAAAATCAATAAATCATTGGCAAATTCATCGCACTCATCATATACATGAATTATCTTCATAAGAGAGATGTCATTAATAAGTGGTTTTGGTTTCATGTTAATAATAAAATCCATATAGCTACTAAAATTATTACGTACAATCTTTTTATGTAATGTATTATATAATACGTCTAAGAAATAATTAAAAACATAATTGCGTAATTTATTTACTGTTGTTTTCTTTTAATCTGCTATAGCTGTTGTCATTATAATGTTTTTATGTGTATTGCTTCACTGTAAACACGTACTGTGTACATGTTGAATTATTAAACAATTTTGTCATGTCTTGTCAATAAAAGAAGTCGTACATAACTAGTGATTTATGTATTTACCCAGACTACCTACTTTAAATAAATTTATTGTATCATTTATTGATGTTCTCGTACTCCAATGCACGGGGAACCGCCTTAACGTTAAGTGTGACAAGCGTGCAACTTCCGACTCGGAACGTCCATAATCTAGCGTGCAACGTCGCATGACAGTGTTGTGTTATTATGATTACGTCAGGCATTCCTTTCTCACAGGAAATGACTAGCACGTTGTATTTTTGCAGTTTACCAATGAGGAATATCTATCCAGATGTCTAATAACAACAAATGTTTAATGTGTTTAACTTAGCTGTATTCATGGGAGCCCGCAGCATATGTCAAAGGGGGTGGGGGTACGTAACACCACCTAACCTCCAATCGTTGCGGGCTTCTATGGCAGTATTTGTGATTGAAATTAACGTTATTTTTGGTTATATTATTTTTAATTTCATAATTTATGTTATTGTTGTTGTGGGGAGGATATGTCCGATAATGAAATATGTTATATAAAGATCCAAACTGTAGTAACCACAACCCCCAAGATCAGCTAAATGTCTCACTGGATAGTTACGTATTTTGACACCTACCTACTATTTAAGGTAAAAGGCATGAGTCTAGTCATCACAATCCTAGCATTTTTTAGTTCATACTTAAGATAAATCTGTAATGTGGTTTAGATTTACTATCAAATGCGTAACTAGGGCTTCAAATGAGCAGCCGACTTGGCTTACGTATTTACATTAGTCTGCTACTGAGGTACATATTTTTTAAGAAAAATCTAGATGGTTGAGGAGTGATGAAAAGTATGCTAATTTGTTACAGTACTAGTGAACTTTATTTATGCATAAGGCACATTCTTATTCTTTTAGCTGTCTTGTCACAGAAAAATATTCAAAATAGCTCTTTCCTGTATGGAAAAAATGAATGTAAAAAAAGAGGGGTTGAGGCAGTGTTGGTTCAGTATAAAAGCCACTAGTTGCATAAGGAATTAACCTTAATACCTCAGTCAAAATCTTACAAGCATCCTTTCAACAAAAATCATTAGTTAGGTTTTATTTGCTTCTTTAAAGTAATATTATTACCATTTTTCTGCAATAGGTTATTATCGGACAAAAATTTGCCAAATATACTGTCCAGTGACACCAAAGAACGGGTTGTTTCCGAAGACTGCTATAAGGGAAGTGACTCTTAATACTAAATTGACTGAAATTTGAAGAGTTGTACGCCTTTATCATTTGACCGTGGTGTTCTTTTTGTGTACGTGTTGCCAATAAAATATTTTGAACGGTTCATTTGCAGTGTCCAAAGGTTTATTGAGTACATATAGACTGTATACTGTGGTAATAATAATTGTTCAAGTGGAAAATCTCAAGACATTATCATGCACGATCGAGGTTTTCATGCATGAAGCAAGATACCAGTGAGTACACTCCTACTCAATTTTATTTTTAAAAAAATTATTCTCGCGTGGTCCGAATTTTTAAATTTAGAAAAAAAATTAATTTTGAAACATATCTTTGTTAAAAAATATGTCAATATAACAATACCCTCCCATCCGCTCTGACCCAGGCTGGTGTTTTAACTAATTTGTTGACAGTGGAGGGGTATACACGATCATCTGTCGTCAAAGGTAAAATGTAGTTGATGATCGGATAATACATATTTAATTATAGACAGGTAGAACAAATCCTCGAGTTACACGCGTAAATAACAAACAGCAAACAATCCCGAAATATCAAGTATAATAGGAACTTTTTGACAAATGTATGCGTATGGATAGATTCTTAAAGAGACAGTAAATAATAGCTTGAATACACTTATAAAATATTTACTTACAATGTGTATGTATGTATGTATGTATGTATGTATGTATGTATGTATGTATGTATGTATGTATGTATGTGTGTGTGTGTGTGTGTATGTATGTGTGTGTGTGTGTGTGTATGTGTGTATGTATGTATGTATGTATGTATGTATGTATGTATGTATGTATGTATGTATGTGTGTGTGTGTGTATGTGTGTGTGTGTGTGTGTATGTATGTATGTATGTATGTATGTATGTGTGTATGTGTGTTTAAGTATTGTTTAGTGATAGACTTCGTGTTTCAGCTTTCTTATCGTTTTCATATTTATGAATGAATTTATAATAACAATCACGAGGACCTCTTCAAGACATTTTCTGCTACTGATAAAATGAATCGTTAAATTAATTTGCTCCAGATGTTCATAAGATACATGTAACACTTCTAAAAAACTACAACTTTCAAGTCGTCATTAATTTTAATACTTAATCTGTTTAAAATACCTCTGTAATTTTCTTATGGAAATTTACGTCAAACAACTCTATCCGTTTACTTTAAAGATGTAGTCTCTTGTAAACGGCTATTACTCAGTTATTAGAACGTTCGAGTTATGTTTCTGGCTTTCTTCATTGTCCATATTATCAGTCATACCCTCTATTCTCACTGTTATCTCAAAATTATAAAACCATCGGGTATTGCAAAGGCACTGAGTCTGTCTTCGAATATAGTTGTTCCTTTTAACATTTTAAAAGTATGTATGTATGTATGTACCGGTATGTATGTATGTATGTATGTATGTATGTATGTATGTATGTATGTATGTATGCATGCATGCATGCATCTTTCATGGCGTACCTTTAAGTAATTGATGACTTGCGGTACCATACCTTTCTAACAGGCAGAGGGATGACATAACCTCTTTTGGACCATGATCACTATAGCTATTGATGCTGTTTGAACAAACACCAACCCACTACCGGTGACCTGAAAGCCTATTTGCTATAACCAATCATATACATGTAATTCACTGTGCAAAATTTAATATTTTCATGCATTCCTATTCCAACAAGAATCATTACAGATTTAAGTTTGTCGTAATGTTTTCTATCCTCAAAATATAATATTAAATGATCCAGGAAGATCGTATTTTTTATAATATAAAGTATAACACTTTTTAAGTTCGATGCCTCATTGTACAGCAAAAGCAGTTTGGCGATTACGCATTAATGGCCCATATGTAACACAGGTGCTCGACGCGAGCTTGATGTGAAGAAAAAAAAATAATAATCTAAAGGAAAAAAAACATACATGGGTCATGGGGGTACTCTAAGGTATTTTTCTCACTCTGTATGTTTTTTCCTTTAGATTATTATTTTTTTCTTCACATCAAGCTCGCGTCGAGCACCTGTGATATGTAATAGTCCCCAACTTCACTGTACGCCTCACTTGCAATATCTAAAGCGTCTGATTGTCGGAATAATTTACAAATGAGTGTGGTAAATGTGAAAAATTTTGATAACAAATTGTGCAACATGTAGCTGTTTTATTTCTCTGAAATATCTCAAATGTTACGTTAATTTGAAAATTTGAGTGCGTATGGCTAAGCTGAAGTCTAGGTATTTCTAAGATATGAGGTCGAACTCTTTCTTTAAATAAGATAACAAGGAAAAGTTCAAGTTATGCTCTCTTTTACCTTGAAGAAATAGTGTGATCGAAGTTACAAGAGTTTATAGCGGAGTGTCTGTAATCAAGATTTGATAAAAGGCGAGAGCAAACGAAGCAGTGCTCCAGGGTCCCCACTCGGCAGTAGGAACCATAACGTGTGCGATTCTCTACCTAGACCATATTGTGGTCTTGTTAGTGTAATGTACTGGATAATCAAGACAAGAGTCTTGACTAGAATTAAGTTTCAAAGCCTAATGTAAGGGAAAAGGCATTTTGTTTTCGATTGTGTTTTGCGTTCGATGCAGTGAATGATTTCGATCTTACGATGCATATACACGATTTAGACTTAAACTTTAAGTCACTATACTTGACTAATTTTAATCAATTTGAAATATTTAAAGAAAAGTCTTTTAATGATACCTTTAAAACGTTGTTGTTTAAGTGGTTTAACGCTCAGGCTTTATCTGGACACAAGTCGAACCCGCGCTGACAGCGATGGGACATCTTCGCTAGCCAAGGTTCCGATGTGTTAACCCTTTCTACAATAGGGTTAACACACCCTAACCTTGGTTAGCTAAGATGGCACTGATCGATAAAGGTGATCGCTAAGATCAATCGTTCATTGAAGGACCCCTTTTCCCTTTGCATTACTTTCGCCAACACTATAAACAGTCTTAACACTGATGATAATTGTTTGTCTGTCTTGTATGGTTTAGCGCCATTTTTCAGCACAATATAGGTTATACATGGCGGCCAGTATTAATGGTGGAGGAAGAACCCGGAAAACCCCAGAAAGAACCACGGACCCACAAGAAGCTACTGGCAAGCTTTCTCACATACCCACATTGGCCGAATCCGAGACTCGAACCCACGCAGACAGAGGTGAGATGGCAGTGATCTGTAACGGACAGCGCTTTAGACCACTCGGCCACTCGGGGCCCCACTGATGATTACATTATCAATAAAAACTAGTTTAAATCAATGCCTTGTGACGTTTTTAATTTGATATTTTTCGGCACAGCATCACAGTTCGCTTATTTAGTACCATGGCAACTGCCCAAGGACACGTCATGTTCACTTCAAAGTAACTGGTTGCCAAAAAAATAAATCGAACGAGTAGCCTTTATCTTAACAGGCCTGCGATTGCGAAGTATGGATGAATAAGGGGCAAAATAACGCCTACGATGATGTTTATGGTAAAAAAAAAAAAGAGAGCAATATAGATATCAAATTATATTTTAAACAGTGAAGGAAAAATATTTATGAACAGAGACCGTTATATTTCAGTTTTTAATAAAACAAATCATGTTTTCTACCACAAGAAAAGTATGAACACAAATGAGAAGGATCTACTGATTACATTGAGAAAATCGTGTACGGTAAGTTCAGGTAATATGTGGGTTTATCCACCTGTTCAAATGAAGGAATAATACATGTGTTAATGCAATCTGTATCACCTTCAAGGAATAATATAAAAAAGTAACAATTTACAAGCAATCACCTCACTGTATTTTTAGTTTCTAAAAAAAAATAATATTAAGAGCATCTCGGATAACCGATAAAGTTTACATTAACACAATATCTGACATCATTGTTTAAGAATAATATTATTACCGATTAAAATAGGGATGAAATCGATGTCTGCGCCACATATCGTTATGCATCGCGATACAAAACAAGACACATAGCATTATGAATCGCTATACAAAACACGACACATATCGTTATGCATCGCGATACTAAACATATGACACGTATCGTTATGCATCGCGATACAAAACATGACACATCGTTATGCATCGCGATACGAAACATGACACATATCGTAATGCATCGCGATACAAAACATGACATCGTTATGCATCGCGATACAAAACATGACATATCGTTATGAATCGCGATACAAAACATATGACATCATTATCCATCTCGATACAAAAAACATACGACACTAATACACGTTTAAATAATAGATTGGCTAATGGGTTTCTTTAGACCAAATGCTACTTTAAATGTGTGTATCATATCAAAACTAAACTCATATATGTATTAGTGAATCTTTTCACTCTAGACAAAAATGAAAGTTACAACTGCATGGTAACAATAAAACAAAAGAACAAAATTAAAATTCTCTTGGCTAAAAGTTATCGAATTTTGAAAACTTTCTCGTCATAGAATGTTTCTCTGCTGCTACACTGAGCGCGAAGTAAGCACCGACAAAGTACAGATTGTGTATCATTCCTACAGGGGTTCGACTTTGATTTTACATGCATATTTAAACAGAAGTTAAAGTTCTAAATTTACCTAAGCAAAGCACTTTACACCTTGAAGACAATATATGGTATGGACGGAAGCAAGGACGGGCATGCAGGCGGACACAAAAATGATTGCGGCGTCGGTCTTCCACCAATATGGGCTTAACAAAATTATTTTACTGCTGTGTGTAACCAAAACAAAAGAACTCTCTTCTAATCAGTATCATTCAGAGGAAATAAAAAAAAAATAGTTGCTTTTTAATGTGTTGGGATGTTTATTTACCATAATGTACATACACATCCTTGAGTAGGGTGTGTCATGAAGAAAACATTTTGTATCTACAAAATATTTACCAAATTAATACCTAGACTTCCTCTCGTAACCCCTTGACCGTCCCCTACCTCCCCTCCTCCAGGATATATGATCTATATGCAAATATATGTGTGCTCGCAAAGTTTATAGTGTCCACAATTTAATATTGAAAATGAAATCTAGGACTGGACTGCTTCGTGCTCACATCTCCATGATTCGAACTAGCCATAAATGTCCCAATGATGTCTATTTTATAATCATTTCCATGATTTATGCCTTTCATCCCTGCTACCCGATTCACCTTTTCTCTTCTTTGTCTTCGATGTATGTCTTCTTATCACAGTTCTAGGAATAAACCTGCATTTTAAATAAAAGAAACCGTGTTTAAAAAATGAATCGGAATATAACAAATAAACATGAGTCACTTAAGGATACTAGCGTTCTCTTGTCTTAAAATAATTTCCAGTAATGCATTTCTTTTTCGCATCTGCAGAGTGTTGAAACTTTCTGATATTTATGTCAGCGATAACAAGCTTTTCAAATTAGCTGCTATGATGGACATAGTGTAGTGCTAAGGATGTGAGAGAACGCATTAAAAAAAGTGAGGAACTGCAGGTTACTCAGATGCCGGGGGTGGGGGTACATCAGCAAGCACAAAAAAGGGAACGCGCAAAAAAAGTAGGCACTACACCCCCGACTGGACGTCAGACCTGCACCAATTTTTATTTATGACAAGACATTAAAAAGATATATTTTGATTGAAATCCCATGTTGATTTGATTTGTTGTTCTTTGCTGGGATTTTTATGAGCAATGATACGATTTTTAACAATGTTTAACGGTGGCCATACCGAATATCAGAACGGCAGTATTTCATTTACGACCAGCTAGACATCACATGTCTACATATGAAAACCTCATGACAATAGTGGCGATCCACTGATATTACTATTATTATTATTCTGAGACATCACATGTCTACATATGAAAACCTCATGACAATAGTGGCGATCCACAGATATTACTATTAATATTATTCTGAGAGACTGATAGGTTTACGTGAAAGATGTTTGTATTTGCAACATGCAATATTGTGAGAATATTGATATACCTCTACGTTAATATTGTGAGAATATTGATATACCTCTACGTTAATTTCACGTGATGGAACTGCATGACTAACCAATATGTCTGCTCTAAAGTGCTCGGAAAATTAAATAAATGGTAAACATATTCTCACCATTTTTTATATATAAAACAGACTAACTAGACATGAGATGTATTCTCGTGAAAAACCTTGTCAGAATGTTCATCAATTCCGGATGAGCAGATGTAGTTGGGTTTAACGCCATTTTCAGCACAATATAGGCTATATTATATTATGGCGGCCAGTATTAATGGTGGAGGAAGAACCCTGGAAAACCCCAGAAAGAACAACCGACCCACGAGAAGCTACTGGCAAGCTTTCTTACATACCCACATTGGCCGAATCCGAGACTCGAACCCACGCAGACAGAGGTGAGATGGCAGTGATCTATAACGGAGAACGCTTTAGACCACTCTGCCACCCGGATGAGCAGCAATATTTAACATCAGATAGGCAACACTTTCATGGCAAAAATCCATGTAGTTGATTATAAATATCGATAAAAAAAACAAAAACGAATGCAATAAATGACGGACAAGATACTAGTCTATACGCTCTTATGGTCTACGAGCAGCTAAACGAAGATATATCTTTGATGGTTAAATAATTTTTAAAAAGGGAAATTACTACATTATTATTAAAACTACTCTGAAAGTGTTTTATTTATATCGAACTAAAGAATCAGACAGGGAAATGATGAAGTTAAAAAACACATAATTGTATAAAATATGGTTCTCCAATAATGTATGGAATATGAACACACTTTAATGTCTTTGATAATCATTTGAACCAATGTTTCAAATATCAAATACTGTAAATAATTCCAGAATTATTGTCTAGCCAATGACGACTGTTATGTTTTTTGAGTCATGCGGTACGAACTCAAAACTTAACAAGTAACCGAAGGTAAACTTAATGTTTGGCCTTGTGATCATGAATAAGTTTTATGGCACTGATAAACAACAGTTGAAAGTCCATATGGTCAGTTAACTATTTAAACGAGAGATTACAACACAAGTTCGTGTTTTGCAACACTCCAACAAATAGTTCCTCTGTAATTAAATAATATACACAAAAATCAAAAACTGCATGTTACCTTACTCTGCATTGTCGTGTCGAAGAGTGACTTTGTTTGCGCGCACTAGGTTGCCATTGACTTTTCTGATGGCTTCATCTGCGTCTTCTTTGGAATCGAATCCAATCAAAGCGGCAGACTTTCCTTGTGATGGCGACGCATTATCAACATTCAGTCTGATTGTTTCTGGTATAGGATCATATCCTCTGAAAAAATTAAGAATTTCTCCAACCGTCACATTGAATGGCAAGTTCTCTGCTTTCACAAAACAGTGCTGTTTTTTCGGCTCCAGCAATTCGATACTGCGTGCTTTGCGAAGTTTCTCTATCATTTCAGCTTTAGTAATTAGACTAATATCTACATCGTACGGTCCAATTTTCCGACCTCTTCGGTCAATAGCACGAGAAGCAGTTTCTGCAGAAGCAAATTCAACAAATGCATCACCAGTAGGTCGACCGAAAGCATCATGACAGATCTGCAGACCACGTGGAGCAATTTCCAGGCCAGACAAAAGATCACGTACATCTCTCCCTGTGGCAAAAGGTGGCACGTGTTTTATCTGAATACAAAAGCATTGTCCGATATTTACATCATTTCCTTTACCATTATTCATTTTGTGTTTTTTCAACATGTCAGGGTTATCTTTCCACATTTCCTCTTGTCGAGCGACCAAAGCTTCAATATCTTTGAAAGATCCTTCCGATACATGGATAGGACGGAAACTAATAGTCTTGCAATCATTCTTCAAGGCGTTTTTTAAGTCCTCCTGAGTTTCAAATTCAACAAATGCGTTTCCTGTTGCATTGCCTTTTTGATCAAACTCAATGTAAACGCTAGAGCCATTATTTGCAATTGTTACACCTTGAAAAAACTGATGAATGTCCTCAACAGTAACCTCTCGAGGGAGACCATTTAACTGAGCAATTCGAAGATTAACATCATCTGTTGGGGATGGCTTGTTTAAATCGTCTGAAAATTCTTTCTTTGGCACATAAGAATCGATTGCATTTTCAAACTCCTGACGAGGGCAAGGATACACTTCCACAACACGATTGTTCATTAAACTGCCATTCTTCTCCAACGCTCTATAATATCCATCAGGAGTTATGAATTTTACCAGTGCAACACCAATTCGATCGCCTTTACTGTCATTTATAAGTTTGAGACCATCTCTTGGAATTTCAGAATTACCAAATAATCTCCTTACATCACGATAACTGATTGTTGTTGGCATTCCTTTAGCTATGACTGTCAGTGGAGGTGACTGTTCACTTTCATCTAGATGTGGCCTTTTCGTTCCCCTCGCTTCTGCAGGACCTAAGGGACGAGAACCAACAGGTCTTCCAAAATCATTTACTTGACCCAAATTTGGACGATTATCAGGCGAGGGGAATCGCTCTGAAGACCCGCGCCAGTCCATGAGTGATGGCGGTCCACCTGTTCTGGGCAGCCGTATGTGTGGTGATCGCTCTCTGAACCCTATTCCCATCCCTGGACTCCGTCCGGGTCCTGGCACCCATTCGGCTGGGAATTGAGGCTTGCGATTTTCAAAAGCATCTGATATAGGAAAATTACCTTCATTTCCCTTCGGAATACTTGCCTCTACATCTCTCGGGTGCATAACATCTCTTTCGTCTCTACGAAACGTATCATTATGAAGCCCAGCTGGCTCTCGTTCTCTATAAAATGCAACATTATTTTGTCCCCCTGGAATACTGTCAATATTTTTGGCATCATTTTTCAAGTTTCTCCCTCCTCGAGTCATATTACCAAAAGCAAACTTTCCAATATTATTTGAAACACCGCCACCTTCTAGTACAACAGACTGAGTAGGATGAGCATGTTTAGGTTGTCCTATTGACATGTTCATTGTGCCACTCCCTGTAACCGAAATTTTATTTGTTGGGTTTACATCTGGAAACAGTACTGGGAAACCTTCAGGTGCGGCTCCAAGGAGGCCAGGTTGAGACTTTTTGTTATTTTCCTGACGAACAGCTGGTGATGCAATTGGTCCTTTATTTTCCTCCGGGGCTGTTGGTTTAACTATGGCCGGTGATACTGCAGGCGGCTTTGAAGGTGCCACTTCTTTGTTTGGGGCTGAAATTTTCGGATCGCTTGATTCTACCTGTTTCCGATCTGCTTCGTTACGTTCACCCTTGTCTTTATCATCCTTTGACCTACTGGTTCGTCTGTCTCTATCACGGTCATCATCCTTACTTTTTCTATCTCTGTCTCTCCTATCCCTGTCCCGATCTCTGGAACGACGGTCTCTATCCCTGTCACGGTCTCTCCTATCGCGCTCCTTATCTCTTGGCTTCCTATCACGATCTTTATCCCTATCACGGTCTTTATCTCTAGATCTGTCCTTCTCACGATCTCTATCCCTATCACGTGTCCTATCTCTTTCCCCAGACCTGGAGCGATCTGTGTCACGCGATCTTCTTCCTGGTACTGACGTGTCGGGTTCTCTGCTACTTCTCTGTGATGATGATCGTGCATCAATATCCGACTCCCTCTCTCGAGACCCATTTTTAGGCACATTTGTTGCAGAATTGGTGCTGGATGCATTCAGAGATGGAACAACTTTTTGTTGGGTAGCAGACATTTCTCCTGGTGGGCCCGGTACGGGCGGGCGTCTCCTGTCGAAATCTGCTATAAATCCTTTAGGTTCTTCGAAAGGACGAGACGGACCACCAATGGTTGAGTTGGGAAGAGCATCTCTAAATCGAGGATCATCCAGCCGTCGTTCAGATAGGTCACTCGGTCTACCAGCATGTGATGCCATGTTGGACAGTCCATGGTGCACTTCATCAGGTCTTGGCCGTGGTCCACTTCCGTCAGTATGACGAGGATCGCCCCTACCAGATAAATTATGGCCTTCAGGATTTAGATGAGGTGGTCCATCAAGCCTGCCGTCTGGCCGAGGAAAACCTGGAGGCCCACGTAGTGGTATATCAGGTCTGTCGTGAACACTAAAGTCTGGTCGTCCTCCCTTTGTTACATCTGGTCTTTCAGTATTTCTTCCTACCAGTATGTCATGATGGTCAGGTCTTCCTCTGCCAGCAGGTGGAAGGCCAATATCTCTGACACCCAAATGATCTGGAATTTTTGAAGGTGGGACGTCAAATCTATCTCGATGCATATTGTCCGCATTTGAAGCATAATGTGGTCTGTCGTTCCGTGCAGGCGGTGGTCCTCCGAATCTCTCGTCTGGATGGCCATATGGCGGTGCCCCAGGTCGACTATATGGAGGAACATCAGGTCGTCCATGCTGAGGACTATCTCTGGCTACTAAAGGGGGGCCATCAGGTCTACCGTACAAATCAACTCTATTTGGGGGTGGTCCAATAACTGGACCAGATAGCGGATAGTCTGATCTATTTGGAGGTCCTCCGTCCATTCTTCTAAATTGTGGCACATCGGGTCCTGCAGCATGGGGTGGTATGTCCGGTCGCTGTGTTGATATATCAGCCCTTCCATGTGCAGGGGCATCTGACCTGTTCTGAGGGTGTGGATCCATTCGTCCGTCTATTCCTCTTATTGGCTGTGGGCCTTCAAGTTTGTTGTGCTGAAGGAAGGCTCCCTGGACATGACCTGGCATCAAATTACCCCTGTCCATTCTACGAGGAATTTCATTTTGCCCGGGATAGATATTGTCATGACCAGGAGGCATAGATCCTTCCCATGGTTCCCTTCTTGGCGGTCTGCTAGCGTCCAAATCTGGCGTGTTCCCGGGGTACATTGGTCTAATAGGCGGTCCTCTTCCCCGATCCATTCTTTGAGGGTCTGACTCCTGGTATGGTGCAATGGAATCGCCTCGTTCCCAGTGTTGTTGAGAAACGGGTGGGTTTGCATCTGGTCTTGCCTGTCGCGGATCCCTGAAGTTAATGTCATGGACTGGACGTGAGGCGGGAGGGTAACTTTTTCTGTCTTTGGGATCTTGCACTGAGAAAGGGAACGGCTCCGGACCTACGTAGCCATCTCGCTGATTTATAAACTGTGGTGCAGCACCAAAACCTTTATCCTGGCTCGGATGTGGGATGGGTTCATCTCCTCTAGAACCTGCTACATGGTTATCATATGCTTCTCGTGATGGGGGGATTCTTGACCCATATTCATTTGGTACACTTGGCTTTATTTGGTTACCATGCGTTTGGGCTCCAGACAGCTGCTGGCTGTACATTAATGTGTCTTGTGCTCCAACAACTGGCCTCTCTGGACCCCTACCCAGATATCCATGTCCTTCAGGCTCAATAATGTGTGGGAATCGAGACCCCAAAAACGGGTCTTGCGTTGGCAACTGCTGAGGTTGAGGCGCTGCTACAGCTTGTACTGGTGGTGGCTGTGTGGATGATGCTATTGATCCGCCCGATGCAGAACTGTGGACTTTTGCCTCTTCAATTGTACGCTGCATCTCTGCCTTGCTGCTGAGAAAAAGGAGTATCTGACCGTCACCTATGTAGCCCATGTTAAGCATCATGGCTTGCCTAGCGTCCTCATCGCTGCTGAATGCTATGAACGCGTCTCCCTTGTCACCGCCGATAATATGAACGCCACCAGGCGGGATGCTGAGCCCTTTGAAAAAGTTCCTGATGTCCATGGCACTAGCGGACCAGGGCAGTCCCTGCAGGCGGATGATCACCGACATATTCAAGCTTTTCGATCTATTTTAACTGCAAATACAGAAAAAGTAAATCTGTTATCCTTGTCTTATCAAACAAGATTCGACTATAAGGAATTTTATATTGTCATTATTATTACTACTTCTGCTGTTGCTGTTAAGATAGTTTTAGGTGTTCGTGCTACTAGCGTGATCAACTGCATGAACATCTCCATCAATACTAAAATAAAATACGTCAGTCTGCGCAACATACACATACATACATCACATTAAACTTTTTTTAACACACAGATGTTGAAGAAATGAAAGTAAAAAAAAAATCCAGAAGCCAGTCTGATCAGGTCTGCATGCTTATTAATAAAAGCACTGAATATAACTTTCATGCAAAACTGTTAACATTCCATAACCATGATGCAAACAGCTTTTCCTGCTGAACTAAACTATGTAGAAACTCTTCAAATTTCAGTGGGATAAGCTTTTACACCTGTAGTAATAAAACTCAAAGCAGAAGATATATGACACAAAACTACACAGTTTACAACGATGAAACATACTTTCGACTTAAGCAGGAGATAAGCAAGACTACGACTAGAGGTGTTACAGCATATAAATACTGGACTAGTATTTATATTATCCTGAATTTTCTTTTGAACAAAGCCACTGATGTAGAAAACGTTCAAGTAATCTAAATACAAGCAACCGTCACTATGATGCTTATGTAAGTGAGACAAGCAAAACAGGAACTTCCAGCATACGATACACTTTAGACATATTATTAACCGATCTTCCTTGAATGGAATGCAGAAGACACGTGACTTTTGACAACATTTATCGCGAAACTAACTGTTCTGGCCATCGCCGCCAGTGGAAATGTGCCTATTATATTTAATCACAATTACGCAGATGAGTCAATAAAATAAAAAGAAATTAAAAGAGACAACAGTCAAAATGTTTAGAAAGACATAGCTAATAGTTAAAATGTTTATTTTGATAATATGCTACTTGTATACCTTTTCCGTAACCTAGTCATTTCTCTGTTATATTACTACCTTTTACTACATCCGGTAGGTAATTAAGCTGCTGGATAAGAAGATAACTGCTATTGCTACTAACGAATCCGTCATTGTTAAGTATTTTGTATTTAGTTATGTTAATTATAACGCATGAATGATTTTATATCCTCTCACCGTATACAATTGCTATGGGGGTGATGTCTGTGGAAATACAAATATAGCCATGTATACAACGACGCAATGCGCAGTAAGACAGTTTATAGTGATGTCTAACACTGGGGCATCATACCGCAGACATGAACCATGATGTTCCACCCAGTCACATTAACCTGACACCAAGCCGACCAGTCCTAACATTAACCTGTTAATGCTGAGCGCCAAACAAGACAACTGTTAGTACCAAAAATTTGTAAGTCTTTGATACGACTCAGCCGGGGATTAACCCACGACCTCCCGCATCCGATGCGGACGTTGTAGCCCTAGGCCACCGGAACGACTCAATGAAGAAAATCTATACGACAATTTAAACCGCTCCAGTAACTTTGAGGTTGGAGCATCCGCCTCCGATGCGGCAGGTCGTGGGTTCGATCCTTGGAAGAGTCATATCAAAGACTTATAAAAATGGTAATTTCCTTTTGGGAAAGTATGCAGTCGCCACATGAAAATGGAAAAGATCACATTAAATAATGTTCATTGTCGAATGTGTTCATAGTATAAAGCTTTAACATAATTGAAAGTACTAAGTAGAAATTATTTATATGTAAACAATTTGTTTAATTAAGGTAGGTTAACAGAAGGATTTAATCATCTTGTGCACTGGTGCATAGTCAAACCATGTTGCATAATATAGAACATGATCATGAATGTGTGTGATTTGGATTTTTAACGTAGCTTTAACAATTTTTCAGTCATATCGCAGCAGAGGCGTAGCTAGAGTGTTTGTAGCCCGGGGACAATATTCATCCCCCCCCTCCACCTCAACTCTGAAACCCATTATTTTCATCAATAAAATCACCATTACCTGTTACAACCTATTTCAAAGCCCATTTTGGCGCCCGGGGACATATGTACCCCCTGCCCCCCCCCCCCCCCAGCTACGCCTCTGTATCGCAGTCACATTATCACGACACCAGACCTAACACTAACCTCTTAATGATGAGTGCCAAGTGAGGCAGCTGTTATTGCCATTTTTGTTAGTCTTTGGTATGACTCGGACGGGGATCAAATATAAAAACTCCTGCATCCGATCCGAGGCGGACGCTCCAACCACATAACCATCGGAGCGGTCTAATCATGAATGAAGGTTCATAATTGACAGGGCCGGACCTAACTTTTTCGGGGGTGGGGTGGTGCCGAAACTTGTTATTGGGTTAAGCGAAGGCGCGAAGCGCCGAGCCTTGTAAGGGGGTCCGGGGGCATGCCCCACCCCCCACCCCCGAATTATTTTTTTCAAGGATGCAAAATGGTGCAATCTGGTGCTATCTGAACCTTGAAAAAGGGATATAACAAAAGTGACTTAAAACTGCAATGTTTTAAAAACACTAAAAAAAAAAATATTAAAAAAAAATAAATAAAAAAAATTCGGAACCCCCTTTGCATCTTTTATCAAAAGCAGTGAATAGGTTTTTTTTTTAAAGGGGGGGGGGGGGGGGCGGGCCCCCTGGGCCCCTATAGCAGATCCGGCCCTGATTGACTTACTTAAAAAATATGCTACGTTGAAAATTTAATTTGACCAATTCTATTTTGATCTTTCGCTTTTGTATGTTTGTGTCGTTATTGTTGTTGATTTGTCAAGGAAATGTGTATTCACTATTTCGTTGTTCCCAAATTATCTCCTACAGTGAAAAAAAAATTAAATTGCAACTATCTTTACAGGTTATTCACATACACATTGAAATATGATTTTATCCATTATGCCGAACATTTATCCGTCAAGGTCTTTATGACGCATTTATTTAGGGGTTTTAATTGTCAAGTCTGCAATGGAAATGCTTCTAGCGCAACCTCCATATAGCTCAAAAAAAAAAAAGGGGGGGGGGAATCAGATAATGAGGTTACTGAAATGGGCTATACACTAGATCACCGTGAACAAAAGACTAAAAGAATCCAATGAATAGACTGGCTATCTAACGCATTTTGAAGAATAGTAGATAACACCGTTTCTACTTTTCAACAGTCCACTGTTGAAGTTATGTCTGATATTTTTCAGCAATAATACTGTTAAAAAATTAGTTGCTGTGATGCACATATAGGATGTCAGCTTGGCACTATTGCCATTTGGAACTAAGTTGACACTATAATAAGTCTTTTGGTTGAAACTCCGTGTTACAGTGATGATCAATTCAGGGAGAGTAGTGACAATATTATTTGTAAAGGCGGTCAATGTGGCAGCCATATCTGATGTACGACTGCACAATTATTATTTAGGATCAACGAAGTAGCATATGGTCTTTATGTGAAAACACCATACTGATATTGCCATTTATGGGAGAGGGGTAGGCAGTAGAGATTTAATATGGCTTACTATTCTGGAGGAGTCACAATAACAAGATTTCCAGAATGCATCCTGTGGCAGTCGTATTGGACGTCACATCGCCATCATATTCAATTAAGGACACAAAAAAACAAAGCCCCAAAACATAACATGAAGTTTGTCAGTGGAAGCCCTCAAGTTGATACAATAATCGTTTAATGTAGAGTATGGACAATATTTTTTAAATGGCCATAATGGATGTCAGATAGGCACCATTTAAATTTAAGGCCATCATAAAAAAAAAATCTGGTAATCAATGTGACGTGTTGTTCAGGAAGAGTTGTGTTAATCAAATTTTTAAGATGGCGGACATATTGGATTTTAGGTAGGCACCATTTATGAACAACAAGACTCACAAGTCTTTAATTTAAAACCTCAAATGTCCATATATGAGCATCCATTCCGGTTGAGTAATGATAGCCGATTTTCAAGATGGTTGTCATGACGGCTATATTAGGCATTAGATCGGCGAGATTTTCATTCATGACCAATTAGACATCATAAAAAAAATCTTTCAGTGAAAACCCATAAATGATATGAACATTACATTAAGGTGTAGCGATCACAAAATGTCCGGGCAGCGTTTCATTTAAGGCCAACTAAACCATGGGATAAACGTGTATAAAGTTTTATAGCAATCATCAAATTAGTTATTTAAAAAAATAGAATCTTCCTAATGATATGGGCATGAATTCGAGACAATTTCACCTTATCGAGAAAGGAAATATTTTTTAAAGTTAACATATTTTTATAAAAAAAAATTAGGCGCGTTACTGGTGCGTAAACTTTTTAAAATTTCAGCCGATATTGGTTGCTTGCGTCTTCCAATAAATTTCTCCACTGCCTCGTGTATTACGGTCCTCTTTCGTCAAAACCAACACTGATGGAGAACTTGATTACAGTCAAAAGGCGCCTTGTTGTCCAAGTTGTTTAGACTTCATGCGACTCTTAAACTTGATCAGGCATGTTTGGTGAGCGTCTTAACCCGTGTTAACAAGGCGACGTAAAACAACCCCCCCCCCACACACATATTTTTCTTTAACCGTTACCAAATAATGCTAGACTCTTAGGTGACGGTTGTACTCCAAAAATTATCATCAGAATTCGATGCACACCCGTGTATTTGTATTCATAGTCCTACTTTGACAAACATCGAGTGCACCTGTGATTCGACTGCATACATTGATCGATGGCTTGACTTCGCTTGCGCAGATTTAGGGAGGGAGATGTCACCATCTTTTGCACGCACGCTGGTAGCAGACAAGACCAATACGTGACAGGTACGTCCATTCACTGAGGCTGCAGGGGAATGTCTGGGTTGTGGTGGGTGCTGCCGATGGTGTACATATATACATACTTTCGGTTCCTTCAATCCGTTTCCAAATATATGCATACTCGCATTAAGTTTCAGCTTATACATACATACATACATACATACATACATACATACATACATACATACATACATACATGCTTGTATCGATGCATGGAGCGAAAATTACATGATAACCTAATATGTTCTAGATCTAATTTGCTGTTTATGGTTTATCCGAACCATTTGGAGATGTCGTACTATTCCCGAGAACTTTAGATGTATTTATCTCATCTCGTTATTGCAATTAAACACACGATGCATTGAATAATAGGTGTAGATGATGCAGTAGTGCCACATAGTATTTAGTACCCACCACCAAGAGTAAATGGCGACCTTAAACAAAGACTAATTTCCATCTCACGAGCTCAATAATTACATTGACTATCGACACAGAACATTTATGAAATTAATACCAAATTATTTCCAATTTACTGTTGTGGAGTCTACATGCATCTTGCACAAACTCTATTATGTATATTGGGGCCATGAATGATCAAGGCGGGCATACTTTGCAAGCAAGAAGAGAAAATGAACCGAGAGAGAGACTGAGAGGAAGAGAGTTAACTTTTAACAATTACAAGTTTTATCATCTTGAGTGTATGGATCCAAGATATCAATTGTTTTAAGTCTCGCCACGAATGAATGATATAATTACTTTGTCTGTCAGTTCGGGTTAATGGTGCATGTAGGTAGCCAAAACATTATGGGGTATTCGTGTTCTCTCAACACATTATACGTTTAAAGCAAAACAACAATTGAAATCTACGTAACTGGTCAAAAATAGATATCGACTTGACTCGCCGGAAACGGGTCATCACAGCCACCCCAATCCCCAAGGCTTATTGTACATACATCTCCAGCTGTGATCCCTTTAAATAAAGGAGTGGTGCGATGTTATAATATCTTCGAAGATGGACCTCGGCGACAACTGCCACTTTCAATTCTAATTATCAGATATTGCGCTTTCTCGGACGCATTAAATAGACATATTTACATTTGCTCTCTTCGTTAGAATTAAATGTGTTCCTCTGCGATCTTTTAAGTCTCGAAATAACTAGCCTCTTCAAAACTTAAGTTCACTGCACTTGTACTATTGTAATTTTCAAAAGAGTAAAACATGCAAATCATAGCAAAATTTTTACTAAAATTTGACTCTTTTTTTATGAAAGTGCAATCAGATCAAACGAATTGCTGAATCCCAAGTGTTACAGTTGCTCAACACTTGCAAAAAAATAATCTGTATGTAAAACAAAATATCACGTTTTTATTTGATTCTTAAATTTAGTTCAAGTTAACATTCTGACCAAATCATTAACATATTAACCCTTGGAGGTTTTTTTTCTGTTTTCGCATGAAATGCGAGTAGGAAGCGCATATGGGGATTATTTCTGAATACATCGACTTCCAAGCAAGTTTCCATTAGTATTCGGCGCGGAAGCGGGAGGTCGTGGGCTCGATCCCCGGCCGAGTTATACCAAAGACTTACAAAAATGGTACTAACAGCTGCCTCGCTTGGCGCTCAGCAATAAGAGGTTAGAGTTAGGACTGGTCTGTCTGGTGTCAGGATAATATGACTGGGTGGGGACATCATGCTACATGTCTGCGGCATGATGTCCCAGTGCTAGACATCACTATAAAGTGCCTCACTGCAGACATCGTAGTGATACGACTGAATAACGTTAATAATTCTTATTACACACACACACACACACACACACACACACACACACACACACTTCCATTAGCCAAATGCATAGTTTTGTTAAAAAGAATGTCTCCAATTGGTAATTTAGCTCGCGTATGAGCAGAAGGTCAAAAATTGGAGTGGTTTTTTTTTTTTTGTTTGTTAGTTGTTGCTGCTTCGTATGGAGACCACTCTTTATTATAACTGCCCACCTTATCCTACATTTTTGCACAGGTTCACCCGTCTGTGCAGTTCATACCGGTTTACCTTAGACCCGAGGCCAAAATGGCTAAAATCAAGACACAAATTCGGATACCGACCACAGGCGAATTTTTGGCGAAGAAAAAAAAAACAAACGGGTCTAAAAAAAAATAGGGTTCTCCCTCCGTATTTTATAGTGCAACGTCCAGATTATTTGGTATCATTGTAAAGCTAAATATGTCTACCATTTTATAATACCACCACTTTAGCGTATCATACATGCCCTTAATGCTACAGAGCTTGGCAGTAGGCTACTCCTTCCTATTCCGTAAATGCGGCCCCAGGGATTAATGTCTTAAGCACTATAATCATTTTAAGTGTTTGTTTCAGTTACTGTCCTGGTTGCAGTCATTGTCAATATTATTGGCAGCAATGTCTATTGGATGCTTACATAGAAAATTGCTTCCTCAACGTTTGTTTATATGGTGCAGAACAAAGTTTAATAAATTCGACTTGAGGGAAAATGTTTATTTTGTTTCCTTTTGTTTTTGTTTTTTTAAAAATTGATTTTCATTTTTAGTATAACAATTCTTTACAATCAGTTTTGTTTTTTTTAAAAATTGATTTTCATTTTTAGTATAACAATTCTTTACAATCAGTTTTGTGGCCCATCTCTGTTTATAATGTGTCCGTGTTAAGTGTCCATCGATCTCGAGTGATTAAAATCATTAATTTTCCTTCTTTCGTCACGAGTGTTATGGTCTGCACAAAATCCTCATCGACGACTACTGGTCTAAGGACGAGTACACTATTAAGCATACATAATAAAACCTTTAAAAAGTTATTGGCTATTTATTTCATGACACTGAGAAATAATAGAAATTGTTCTTCTACCCTGTCAATTAACCCCTAAAAAGCTTTTCAGTAATTGTTTTCTGTAGTAGTAGTAATTATATATATATATATATATATATATATATATATATATATATATATATATATATATATATATATATATATATATATATATATATATATATATATATCGACGAGTATTCGATCTCTTAATGTGGAAAATATGTAGTAAACATCTTGTTTTGAGAATTGTGTACCCTCTGGCTAGCAGAGATCAGATATTCTTTCAAAATTTACTGTAAAAAAAAATGTACAAGCTGATGGTTGATGTAATAATACAAGAAGAATACGCTGCAGGTTTTACACGACACTTTAGTCTGCTTATATATTATGAAATTCTGTTAAATTTTCATTCATTTCGAAATCATTTTTGCCTTCAGACCTAGTAGGTCAGTGGTTTATATTATATTAGCAGTGTTTCCGAAGATTTGTTGTCTGATATTTAACGCAGATGTTTGTTTTTCCTTCAGTTTTTACTAAATGCATGTCTATACATGTTTTACAGAAAAAAATTCAAGCAGAAACTGTTCCATGTAAAGAGAAGCTGGTTTAAGATTAAAAATACACATATAGAGTACCAAACACGGACATAAACTGTAAGCCATATTCACATCCTAATAGTTCTCGCTTTGGGTATACTTTACAAGGGAACTATTGCATACTTAGAAAGCGTATCAAACTTATTCTAGAATATTTTTAATATATTTCACTTGGATCTGTCGATATGATAAATGTAGTGCCAAAAGGTACATACCAAAGAAGCTTGAACTGGTCTGGACAAGTCTACTTGAATACAAATTAATACGGACAATAACATAATGCTTATCTTGGACAACTTAACTGTCACACTATCAATAAACAAATTTCTCTCTTTTAGATATAAGTTGGTGTGGCGACCGTCTCCATTTTGGCTTTTCAGAGACTTGTGGCTTTTTTTGTTTTCTTTTGGATCACATTTTAATTGCTTATGAATGCTATCTGAGAAATTACTTTTGCAATGAAAGTATTCGAATTTATTCACCGCAGAACCGCATGACACTAAAATAGGGCTGCACACCGGAACACTCATTTCCGTCTAAAGTCTCACGTCAAACTAATATGGTAGTCACAATAAAAAAAAAAAAAAAAGGAAATTGGTCGAAAGTTACAAGAATGCTAAAACGTCTTCATGATTTAAATTTCAAACTAGGCTTAATGTCTTTCTTTTGTATTGACAGTTCATGGAGAATAAGAATACCAGATAAAACTGATCTGCAATCAATCTGGGCATGCCACTGTCAAGAATTGAACAAACGCGCAGACCTGCTATAATTAGCACTATTACCAAATAATCACACACCTGTGAAAATGCTTCGTAAAACCCAGTCTGATCTGGCGAAATATAGTTAGTAGCCCCGACAGAATATTTACGGGAAACACACACACACTGCACGATAAATAAAGGCGCTACATGTTTTAATTTTATTTAAAATTTAGATATTTTTCTTTCTTTCCAAAGATAACAAAAACGTATGGGCGCGGGTTTAATCATTTTCATAATTTTTAAAATGTTGTACATAAATACCTAAATTTGACAAGACGTGGTGTCTGCATTCTTTATTGATCTCACGAATGCACATGTTGAACAGCTAATGTTTTATTTTCGAAACATCGCCTAATGCATGTTTATCAAAACTTTATTAATTGTTCATTCCTATTCCGCTGCCAACAAAGTATTTTTTATCTATAGCAAGCCTATCCAAAAGCTGGAGAGATATAGAATATAAAATAAAAAATTCTTTTTTCCAATATAGGCAACTGTTGGGTTATGACAGGAATTGTTTTAAAACTAAAATTCTTTTAATAACTTCATCAGTTGTAACTGGACAGACGGATAATGATGACATTTTATTTCCTCAACACTGAGGTGGTGAAGCCCCCCAAAAAGTTATAGTCACTACTTTTTATCATGTTTCGCCATGAATTGTCCAGTTGCGTTTTTCTGGTTTTTATGTTGTTGAAAGTATCAGGGGAAGTAATCACACGAGTCAAAATCACTTCACAATTTCTGTTATGTCCCTTTACATACAGAACTTTGTTACAAGTTATTATTATATCTGCAATCATGATGAAGCGTGTTTTTTTATTCGTTTTTTTTGTGGTGTTTTCTTGTTTTGTTTGCATAATGAGCACGTATTTGTTTAAGGTGTATATTTTCGGTGTGCGCAAACCAATTTATTATTATTATAGCTGCAATCATGATGAAGTCTGGTCAGAGGCGTAGCTGGGGGGGGGGGGGGGGAGAGGGGGGGGGGGGTACATATGTCCCAGGGCGCCAAGGTACAGGGGCGCCAAAATGAGGCTTACAACGTTACATTATAATAAGTAAACAAGGGTAATAAATCGGTCACATGATCACTGGGGTGATTTTTTTTGTTTTGTAGTGAAATGTGTTTCCATAATTAGCACGTATTTATTTAGGGTGTATATTTTCGATGTGCGCAAACCAATGTTCGGTATTCACGAGACCTTCACCGACATGAAATACATGTTCAAGCATATTACATAAGTTTTATTTATTAATGTTCACTCGCTTCTGCGAATGAATTGTTTAAAATTTTCATTTTAAATTATGCTAATTTTTTAAAATGTGTAATAAATCTTTCTGGTCACTGAAAAGAAATTACTTACACTGTTATTCAGCACTAAAAAAAATTACATATATCTTTTTCGCCCGCTTTTAATTTGCAAATGTATTAAATTAAAATGTGCCATGCTTGTATGGATCCAGCTCACCAAAATACCATTTTGTCAAAATAACAGTATGTAAAACTGTAGGTTGATGAACCACAAATAAAATACTATGTACAAGAACTAAGCATAAAAACGAACGCGGCAGTTAACAAATCTAATTACGGATACGATTCTATCAACTACCCAGAGTTCTTTTCATTGGAAAAGTAAGCTCGACATGATTTTCCCTCGGATAACACCGACTAATTCAAAATACCACGAGACGCATTCACCGTGATTTCTTAAAAAATATGATACTTTCTTCTTACCGTTATATCTATGAACTCTACGTTAAGACCATTGAGTCATCATAATACTCAGATAGTTGTCGAACAATTTTGTTTTTACACACCTGTTGTGTAACTCTGAATCTGGTGTTGAAATATGAGGTTAAAAAATAATTACCCCCCCCCCCCAATGCAGTGATACTCCTAAATATTCAGAACTATATATAGCAAACTTTACATTTATAATACTTTAAATTATATTCCGTCTTTTAAAAAAAACAACCTGTAAATTAACTAAATGGACAAAATTGTCCGTAACAAGTCTCTCTCTCTCTCTCTCTCTCTCTCGCGCGCGCGCGCGCGCGCGCATACACACCAAGTCGTGGAATGGTCGAAACGTCTTAAATACAATCCATGTTTAGGTTTTTCATCATCTACAGCGCGAGCACGCATGAACGCACACTTGCCAATGTAAAAAAGTTTAATTTATGGCGTAAAGTGTTTAGTGATACTGATATTTTCACAACCAAAAGGTTAGATTTCTCGAGCAGAAACTTTTCAAATTCTTTAACTTTTCTTTTTCCTCAAGACCTATCATTTAAATTTAGGCATTGTAAAAAAAATGGATTAATGCATTTACCGACCTCCGAAATTTAAGAAAGCGACAACAACTACGCAACTCCAAAACAAAAGATTTGACAACGAATGTGCTCCACTCAGCATGGACAATTTTACGTTTTGCCAAAAACACGTTAACTCAATTTCACGAAAAACGTTGCTTTTTTTAAAATTAATAAAACCTTCCAACAAAGACGTATATTACATGGGCTTCAGCAAGTCACCACAGCAATAAACGTAATGGGTCTATTTGTTTTAAATTATTCTGGACTCTTCACATAAATACGAACTGGTCAGTAATGGGATATTATCTAAACCTGGAGAGTAAATCGCCAGAGAGCAGATGCACTGCACAGTGCTCTCGTGCATTATCCATGATTATATATCTCAAAGGGGTTTAAAAAATTCACGTTATTTTCAGGTTGAAAATAATCATTTGCATAAATAACAATGCGTACCTCGTTCAACGAAGTAATTTGTGGATCATACATAACTTCAATATCCCCGGAGGCAAAATTGAAAGTAGAATGTGGTGCACAAATAGAAAACTATTTCTTTTCGTTTTCATTCTCTCTGCAAAATACAAATGAACAGTTACTTTCAATATCTAAATCACCAGTATATCGCATCCGTTTGCAATGTTGTTGTTAATGCTAACATCTGGCTTTATTTTAGGGTACTTTTGACAAAATGTAAATGACCAAATTTACCCGCCAGGTAACTATTTGTATCATAGTAAAGTTCCTTAAACCATTGAAAAAATATTCTGCAAATAATTCTCTTACTCGATTTTACTATCTGACGTACTTGTGACCGAAATTACCCTTCACCCTTCACTCTTAAAAAACATCTCAAGTACACACAAATATACTGACCTATGAACATAATACACTTTGGTGTTTAGGGTTGGTGAATTTAATTAACAAATCTGGCATCGGCTGAGGATATGTGGCTAAAACGCCCCCAATATTAAAAGCACAAATTGTTTTCCAGCAGTGACTCACTAACGGGTGGTTTACTTTGTTAGGAGTTATCTCCAAAGATCTCATGTGGTAGCTCAGTCATACATGTATTTCAAGGACAGTTATACCAGCTGTAGCACTCTGTAGCATGTGCCCGACTGCACTGAATATTACACAATTAAAGAGTTTTACAATTGCAACAACACCCAACAAAGAAATAAAGATAAAAAGTACAATTTAAAAATATGGTCAGTACACAGTTGTTGTGTTTTGTCTAATTTTGTCAATATCTGTTATGACTGAATCGGGCGTAAGTTTTTCACTGTGGACCATGGCATATATCATGCGTACAAATGAAACAATATAGGATACAAGTTCACTGCGTAACGGAACGAACCCGAAAAGGAGAGATAGATATTCACTGCAATACACGTTAGTCATATAAAGCACATACACAGACCTAAATGTGGACTAGAGTGATTATTGTTTAAATTTTATAAAAACCAATGAAATTTACTGTGTTTTAATTATTTTTTTTTTACTGTGTTTTAATTATTTTTTTACTGTGTTTTAATTTTTTTTTTTTATTATTACTCATTAACGTCGTTATGCTATCAAATGAAACTAATCGAATGGTACAGGCAACGTTCCCTCTAAGCTGCGCGCGCAGCTGCTCTGGCATCCCCGCGCAGCTGAATTGTCAATTTTTGCTGAATCCAACGTTAAATTTTGCTAGACTCCGTAATGCTTGCACATCTACCATTCGCTTAGATGGAACGTTGGGTACAGGCCCAACTCATAATCCACCAGTCTGACCTTTAATATTTGACCCCGCCCCACTCGTCACAAAAATTCAGGGCACACACCCCCCCTTCATATGACGTCAAAATGCTCTGCTCCCCTCCCCCTTTTCGAAAAAGTCGTATTTTCTATTTGAAACTTTACATGTTTCAATTCACTTTATTGTCATTGTAGTATGTATTTAGTGTGGCGCTGCACTCTTGTACGAGAAAATATGCACTAAAAAGGAGACACTGGAAAGCTGAAATTGGCATAAAAATCTTGAAAATATTCGTCGTCGAGCTAAAACTGCAGATGTTCAAAACATTGTATTCAAATTTTCCTAGAATTATAAAATAAAGTAATTACACCCCCCTATATATATATATATATATATATATATATATATATATATATATATATATATATATATATATATATATATATATATTAGCCCAAAACGTCAGAAGTGATCTTTTTTTGTGGCTACAATTGTTTTTAATTCTTGCAACCAGTGATCAACTTTAACTTGCAAATCTCCGTCATTATTTATTCCATTTCACTTTTGAACCACTTCTTGTCAAATCTTTCTGCTCTCTGTAGGATATGCCAGAAGGTACGCCTCAAAAAGACACTTTACTTTTATCCATCGTAGCGCTCAATTCTTCATCCAAATTTTTTTGAGATCATAATTGGTGTAATATAAACTTTAATTATTCTATTTCTTAATTGTAGGATCTTTTTTTTAAACAGAAATTTGAAAAAATATCAACTTTTATAAATTATTTATTTTTCTATCAAACTTTTTAAATTTATTTTTATAGTACAAAATTTTAAAATTAAAAAAGTTTGGAGCGAAAAAGATCATTACAACCTCGCTTTGTCGACACTAGCGGACTGGAAACGGAAGAATGCTATTTGGAAAAAGCCACTTTTGTGGCTAGTAGGGTTGTAGGTAGTTCGAAGACGAGTCCATCTTAATTTGAGCTCATGCCCGACAAGCGTGAAGCTACTTAAAACGTCATTAAATAAATTGTAAGTAATCAAAATATTAAGTGGAACTTTTATTTAAAGTTGCGTATTTTGATGTGACGTCACATTTCTTTAACACCCCCTCCCCCCTCGTCACACAACGTCACAAATGTTATCCCCCCTTACCCCCATAGGTGCGTGCCGTCATTTATGAACGGCTTCTAAGTACGTGTAGTTAGTAACGATTTTTATGTACATAGTTATAAATGAATGTGTGTTTGAGGACACCCTATAGGTTGATAAATATGTAGGCTGAATGACTGAAAGGTAAAATATATTTATTCCGGTGTAAATCGTGCAATTTTGAAGAAACAACATGCGCACAAATTGTTTATACATAAATTTCTTCCGTTCTGTACTTCGAACTACCATTACTATGGGATATTTGTACAGTAGAACTTCGATTAACCGTCTGGGCATTGTACTTAAAAATAGGCACATTTACATGTGTAGATATGATTTTTTTTAAAAATGTTAATATTTTAATGTACATTTCTATTTTCCGTCTATTCATGGTCTCGGTCCGGTACCCAGAGACTTTGTTAATAGTACGCCGGGCCTAGGGCCGATCGTGACCGCGTGTGATCAGAGTATTGTGATCTCTGTTGGTATGCTACTGCAAAAAGGTACAAGCGCAGGGCCCTCTCAAGAGCGGGATCTGGGGCGGTCGCCTAGCAAAAAAGAACGGAATCGGTTTCGACAATGACAAACCCCATGCTATGTTACAATCGCTTCAATGTCAGTGTTAGTGTATACATCTTTATGAATGAAAATGGGATGTTAGGTTCATTGATCGGAAGAAATGTACAAAATAAAGTTTTCGCCGATAGTTACAAAATCGTTTCTTTAAATAATAATAATAATAATAATAATAATAATAATAATAATAATAATAATAATAGTCATTAATAAAAGCTACACAGCACACTTAGCCAAATGGAAGACGTTCTAATTTCTCTCAACTATATGCTATTCCTTGTACAGTTTCACATCTAGCTGCTAACTCAAGTACGTCATAGCAAATTGAAAACCAAGAATACAAAATGGAAAGCAACCTGGTAACCAGATTTTATTGTTAGTAGAAAGGCATTACAGTGTTCGATCACCTAATTCAAACTTTTGGTTCTGTCTTAGAACATTGCATCAGTAATCAGTTCTATGAATATCGATCAGAATGACACATTTAAGAGTTAAGGTACGTGCATGTGACTTCAACAATATAGTGACCGCTGGTTTAACAAGTAAAATTATTTACATGAACGCCGGGCTAACGTGATGCCATATTCGATCATTTTAAGGCAATAAAACATTATTTTCGGGGGCACTGACATCTATCTCGCTCTCTCTGTGAACGCACATTTTATAGTTTGTACTGTTTGTTAACCGAGCTGTTGGACTTTAAACTTGTTTGTCAGTACTATTCAAGATTTGTGACGTGTACTGTTGGGCCTGACAATATAAAAGTCTGTACTGTGTTAGTTAATTTAACCGGTTATTCTTCAAGTTTCTAATGTTTATTGCAAAAAACTTTTTTTATACTATCGTATGATCGTATATGTTTTGACCAATTAATGCACGTGTGTGTCATTATATATATATATATATATATATATATATATATATATATATATATATATATATATATGGGGGGGGGGCTATGCTGTATTAACGCCGTTTGTAATCAAACGATATACATTTATTTTTTAGGGAGGAAGTACCCAGAAAGAATTCTTCACATCTGATGATGTTGCTGGTATATATTCTGGCATACCCGGATTGGGGTGACATATGCGAGTGATCTGCACAGGCGAGCGCCTAAGGGACGTCCTTAAATTCAATTGCCATGTGTGTGTGTGTGACAAAAAGCACATGCCTGGATGCGGAGGAGAATTGAATGCTTCGAGTACTACGTTCTGTTCAATTTTTATATTTACCTTAGGCAAAAGCACATGCGACGATTCTGTGCAAAATGCCAGCTACATTTATTTTTGAGAGAGGAAGTACCCGGAAAGAAATCGTCACACCTGATGATGTTGCTGGCATATATTCTGGCGTACCCGGATTGGGGTGACATATGCGAGTGATCCGCACAGGCGAGCGCCTTAGGGACGTCCTTAAATTCGATTGGCATGGGAGGGGGTTGACAAAATGCACATGCCTGGGTGCGGAGGAGAGTTGAATGCTACGTTCCGTTTAATATTTACCTTAGGCAAAAGCATGTGACAATTCTGTGCAAAATGCAAGCTACATATATAGCTGATGTTAATGCTTCCTCGCTTTTGTTTTCAAACATTAAACATAGCTTTGATTTAGATTCGTTATACTAATAATTTTAACGTACGGGCTCTAACAGACTTCCAACAGGTGAAAACATCTGGTTTACTCTGGTCTTGCCGTACAAAGAGTTATTACAGCATTTCTCAAAATGGACCTGGGAAAATCTTGTTACATTTCAACATGCTATTGTTTATATACATTTTGATTTATTTTATTTTTTTACACAAAAAAAAAACATTCTAGTCAATTGTTTCGCTATAAAAATACAAAGGTCCAAAATAACAATGATTCAGTCAATCACCTACCTTTAGGAGTCGGATGGCAATGTTTTATTGGTTTTATGCCAGTGATGATGCTATGTTGAAATTATCTATAGCGCTAAAACTCAATATTGCTTATTTTTAATGAATGTATTAAACTTAAATCTTTCAAAGTTCCATCGTCCCTGCAATTGTTACGACTGGGATGACGCACAAACATTACGTACGCATATTTTAAAAATAAATTTACGCAAAAGAGTACTCAATGCAGCGGGAGGAGTTAAATTTGGCTTGACAAAATGTTCGAAGGTTGATGTGCGTACATATCTTAATGAACGTCTTTGACAATTGCTAATTTCTTAAGATTTGGAGTTCTATTACTGTGCTCAAATGAATTTGTGCGCAAACTCGGCAGTTCCTTGCTATTCTACAAAATAACAAACTATGGTGACACCGATATTCTGCGAAATTTAACGAAAGGTTTAATCAATGTTATCCATTAGATACGGTACATTTACGTAAATGCGTGTATAAAAGGTTTATGGCATGTATGAGTCTTAATTCTACTTGGGTTGTTGCTAAGAAGGTAGGTATTTACATTAATGTTCTTATTGTAAGCTACAAAGTCATTTATCTGTGATCTTTTTTTATAGTCTGTAAATCTTTCTATTCTTTTCATTTCAAAAAGTGATGTCAATAAATCGTTAAAATTTATTACATTCTATGTTAAGGGGGCCCGGGTGGGCAAGTGGTCTAAAACGCCTTTTTTT
The DNA here is from genome assembly GCA_029339505.1 of Unio delphinus. Taxonomy (NCBI): domain Eukaryota; kingdom Metazoa; phylum Mollusca; class Bivalvia; order Unionida; family Unionidae; genus Unio; species Unio delphinus. The sequence goes on from JAQISU010001235.1 coordinate 11,374,680, forward strand.
TTTACTGCCATCTCACTTCTGTCCGCTTGGGTTTGCGTCTCGAGCTCGGCAATGTGGGGATATGAGAAAGCTTGCCGCTAGTTTCCTGTGGGTCGGTGGTTTATGCCGGGGTTTTCCGGATTCTATTTCAGTCAGATAAATCTAGTGGTTGAAAAATGGCATTACTCCAAAACACCAACAACGTTCTGGTTAGTGCACAATATTTATGTGAAAGGTATTTAAGCCGAATCGACTGTGACGTAACTTAACCTGCACGATGTAGTTCAGGTTAACAGGTCAATAGCACCTGCAGGTTACACTGTAAATGCCTGGTCGGGTAATGTTTGAACCGACTGCTACATCTCGCATATGAATATTTATTTACATAGATTAGACCTAATATCGCGTGCTAAATAAACGGTGACTTGGGCTTTAATGTGCCTTTGTCATATGCCGATTCATTGTGAATCCATGCTTAGATTTATTACATCATTGACACTGTTAGCATTTCCCAATTTCTAACATTACTATTTTATCAACAGAAATATCTAAATCTATCCTACAAGTTTGACGAATTTCAATTCTCAGTTATAGAGGACTTGCTCACTAAAGTGTCTTATTTTGACTGTGTGCTGTTTGTGAAACTTTTGGTGCAAGATGCGTTCAAATTAAACGAGGCATCCCCGACTAATTTTTCGACAGTTTGGAGAGTATTATTAATGGATGCGTATAGGTAAAGGTAACATTTTTATTTTATTTTTTGACAACCAGTAATTATAGTATGTGCAAGTATTAAATTTACCAAGCCCCGATCTTAGTAGGTTGAGAATTGGTGTGCAGAGGCAAGCTAGAGTGTTTGGAGCCTAGGGACAAAATTCCTTTTTTACGCCCCCCCCCCCTTGCAAAAATTCCACATATATAATATAACCTATTTCAATGCCCATTTTGGCACCACCGCCCCTACTAGTTGGGCCCGGGGACATTTATCCCCTTATACCCCCCCCCCCGCCTCTGTTGGTGTGTACGCTTTACAGAGGTTCTGATTGCTTGCTCCATATGTGGATCAATGCAAAATTTAAGAAAATGATACAAGGAATACTATTCTTTTTAGAGACGTGTTCGTTACATATGTAAGTTTGTGATGCCCTTTTACTTTATGTACTATTTATGTACTAGATATTCAAGACAAATGACATTTGTTAAAGACGTTACCTAGACATACCCAAGGATTCCGGAACGTACCTTTTCTCATCCAATGTTACACGCCAATTTTTAATTTTATCAACAAAACGGAAAACATTAAAGGTTTCAGCTTAACATTTTTCTTCTTCTAAATGCACGCAAGATGCCATCACAAATGTTTCCTAAATATACAACATACCCGTTAACTTTAAAGTATTGTACAGCTTACGTAAACAGTGCATCTATATTCACTAGGGCTGTGAGCCAAAGGAATATATATATATATATATACAACCAGACTTTCTTAATCTGTTCCATTAAATACCAAATTACATGTATGATGTTTTGTGGAAAGGTACAGAATATGTATGTTCCACACAATTTTTTTTAATTGAAGCAAACATGTGAAATGAATTTATTTTCTAATTAGCTAAAGAAAAGATAGATGGCCGAATACTGCCCACAATATTTATTACTATTCCATACCCCAAACCGCCGACAGCCACAAAATGTTTCGACTCCTTAAAACCATACATTTTTATTTAATGAAAAAAAGGGGACTCGAACAAGCATAAACGTCTTGCACACATCTGGATTTGAACGAATTATTAATACAGCATGTTTTCCTAGGTTACTGGTTTCCTGTCTCTTATTGCTGTTTGAAGATGACCAAGACATCAACATCACTAATATATTACATGCCATAGATATTATTGCTTTATGACAGATTGTTGCATTTTTGCCATACGTATTATGACTTGATCATGGGATAACTTGTCCTGCACTAGTGAGGGCGCAGTGTGGCATATCGCCTGGCTGCCGGTTCCACCTTACGACCAGTTTGACCCGCTCTAAATACTTATGATCCTACCATTGTTTCCCTTAATTCTCATATGCGCTTCTAAGACCACAAATATCTAATTTGACTACAGTCTGACTCCCACTTTGTCTTGTACCCCTAGGGGATACACTGGATCCTACTAACCAAACTACCAATTCAAAGTTATTTATAAGAGATGCATGTACGTCTACCATTATAAATTCATACAGGCTGGTTAGCATACACGAATGTGACACATCATATACATTGTTATCCTCGTTTAGTTAGCTTCCTAAAAATTTCAATATATCCATATAAATGTATATTGATATGCTGGTGAACAAAATGGAATAATTTTCATCACAAATACACACTGACTACACACAGGAATTAAATTTAAATTGTCGCACATAATGACACTCGTTTACGTAATAGAAAAATTTTCTTTGTTCCAACTGGTTTGTTAAATATCGATATGACCCATGGTTAACCACAAACTTTTCATTCAAATTATATTAATATTGTGCTTAATGTCGTCTCAACTCGATCTGCTAAACTCGAACCAACTAGTTACTCAACCTACCTACATTTCTTCATTCAACTGAGATGTACATGCACTTTTCAGCCATTGTAACTTCACACATATAAAGGACGGAAACACATTTACACAAGCTATCACATCTAATCTGATATTTAAGCTGGCTCTGCTCTCTTCTGCAAAATACTAATACTCCACTCAACATTAACATTTTATGAACAGAATAAAACAAATCGCCTTTTCATAGAAATTATTTTAATTTCCACATTGGTAGAAAAATGCATGTGTATACTGCATAGCACAAGAAAAGTTAAACAGTCCCTTCCACAAAATCAACATGAATAAAGGCATTTTTAGGAAAGGCACAGACCACATATTTTATGTCAAGTGTAAAAAAATTTAAATGCTGCACAAGACTTAAATGAAGATTAGGGGTCGTCCATTTAGTACGTACGCATGGAGGGGGGAGGTAACCCAAATGCGTACGCTTGCGTATGGGGGGTGGGGGGGGTGGGGGTAAATGCTCCATCGTTTCAGCTTTCAAACTAGTAGGTATACCGCTGTTTTTAGCATTCCTGAGCCAGAATCTGTAAAGGATCAGACGCAGGTATACTACACTTCACTTGCACAGTGGCTAGCTTTTGGATCCAAAATTCCTTTTAATGCGTCATTTGATCTGTATTGTCAGTCACTTGCACAATCTGAAATTATCAAGCGCACGTCCTGTGTGTGGCGTGTATCACTCGTCGCAGGCCAGTGTAAGACGACACCAAAGTGTTCACACTACTGAGTATACCAACACTGAGAACTTGAATCAAAACCTGGATGATGTCAGCGAGGCTGTGGATATCGAGACAGCGGCCCAGCATAGTGCAGCTAATGCTGTTGTGATTCAGCCCGACGTTAAGCTTGTTGCTGAAATTTCTGATATACGTAACCTGTTTGACTGGGTTCAGTCGGCATTTGTCTGACCTTTAGCAAGACACAGGCGAACTTTTTAAAGGTTTAATAACATGCAACTTATTTCTTTTATATATACAGCAGCTGAGGACTTTCTGTTTTACTCCGTTCCATTAAACATTTGAATATTATTAATCCTGTGTCATTTCTGCGTGGATGAAATATTGAAAGTTCTATACGAGGGGGTGGGGGGTCATTCATACGTACGTACGCATGGGGGGTGTGTGTGTGTGTGTAAAAAGTATGCATGCGTACAAGGGGGTGGGGTGGGTCAAGTTTTGTCTTATTTTTGCGTATGTACTAAATGGACAACCCCTTACCATGACAAGCCAGAGACTGGATACTTTAAATAGCAAAGGTGACCAGTCTGGTCACTTAATAAGATTGATTGAGTTGGTCCACAGCAATATCCAACCAAAATTGATGGCAAGCATGATTACAATTTAGACCTGAATGATACCTTCTGAGATCGTAAGAGTAATCTAGTATTCACCTTGAAGGATCAAAGATCACTAGGGTTTACTCAGAGAAAGAAGCCACTCGTAATCTCGTGGCAGATTCTAAGGAAAGTAAAAAGCTTCATAACCATCAGCAAGTTATTTGCTCGATGTTGCAGAAGAGTACAGCATGATAATTTTAATTATTTGTAGAATGTACACTCAATTCCAAAGATCAGTTAGTATGTAGATTTACATTTGAGTTACATGTGTATTTGAAAAACAGGACTGAGCCTTACGTAGAGAATTATCAGATGCAACAGAATTATGTAGATTGTTAGCTTGTGGTCCAACCATAGTGCATTTATTAATGCATTGTTAGAATTTACACGTGCTTGCATTGTGAATTTGGAAGCATGATTACTATGCATATATCAGTGCATGGATACATGAATATTTGTGTTCTTTGTATGTGTGGCAAGTTGAACAAATGCATCTGATTATTGCATTTTGATATTGTTTAGTAGTGATGGAAATCGGTCAGAAATTCAGAATCGATAATCGGTTCCCCCTAACCAACTGATCAATTATAATCAGTTACTAAGAGCCAATTTTACTTTTTGTTAAACAGTCATATCTTTGATCAAGAGTTCAATATGCTTATACATGTACAGGAGTAATCTCTTTTAATGACATGTATACTTTAACTGCACAATAATATTACATTGTTACTTTTGTTTTTCAACTTTGTTAAATGAACGCAAAGTTTTATGGCTGATCAGTGATATGTAAGTGAAATACTGCTACGATCCCTTAAAATTCTATCGCTCACATGTGACGTGTCTATAATTTAAAGTATAGGACATATTTTTATTGTTTGTCATTGTTTATAAATACGTCAGATGATGTTGCAATTTAACTGAAACAAATCAACATAATGTGTTTAAATTTAATACCTTAACCATGTAAAATGACTGTTCCTAATTATGTATCATAAGGTTTCATATTTGTAGTTGTGAAGGGAATTTATAAATTTCAGGTTAACTTTAGTGGCTGGGAGTTTTACTAACCTTGTGCTCTGCATACACCAAAAAAGTAGTCTCCCTTTACACACAATTATGGAATTCCGAATCGATTATCTTATTGGTTTGCTCAACCAACTGATCATCGATTATAATCAATAATCGGAACAACACTATTGTTTAGTACAACAAGATTAGGAATATGTACTGATGTATTGGAATTTATTGATATATGTACAAGAATTGATACTATGCTGTATTATGACATGTTTTATCAAGCAAGAATTTATGGGCAACTCAGAACAAACTCAATAGCTATTCTCTGATGATAGTCTGTGTGTAGTGTGAGAGAGGGCAAGTAAAAAGACTAATGTCCTTGTGTTTTCACAGGAACCTTTCAAGGGGAAATCTTTCGAGGAGAAAGTAATTGGAGAAATGTCAGGGATGAAGAGAAAAAATTGGGAGAAATATGAAAAAAAAAAAAAAAAGAGGAGTAGAAATACAAAGACACGTGGAAATCAATCTGACACTATTATTAAGTGATGCAAGGCTTATGAGAAGGTTGCATGGAAGGAGTGTAATTTTAAGTTTGAGAGATTAGAATATTGAATTTTTTAATTGCTAATCCTTGAATTGCAACCTTTTTGTACATTTAACCATCTGTTGGCATTCCTGAACAGAGAGTGGGAGAGGGGGCTCAGGGCTTTATTTTCACTAAATTCAAATAGGGCCTGGGTGGGACGTCTATAATAGTTTAAAATACATTATTTGGAACATCCCAACCCAGCCATATAGTTCATCACAATTATCGTCACACGGTAATATCCTTTTGAGCAAGAGAAAAACACTTGTAAATATTTTATAAAATTATGTAACTTCTAAAAAGATTCAACACAATACAAAATCACCCAAAGAAGCATTCACACCTTCTAATGCAGACTGGACTGGCAAAGCATAGGTATATTTTTGGATGTTAAAAGTGTCTCAAGCAAAAATAGTACATGCTCTATTATGCAGGTCTCCAAACTAAAAAAATCTCCATTGTATTGTATTTTTAAAAAAATTATATATCCAAGTAAGAAAGAAAATTTTACGCCATTTATATTTTTACAGTTGGTTTTTCGTCACCAATTCAAATTCAGTTCTGAAGTTCATAATAATAACACTACCAAAATCATCCAATTTGACCAAGCTATTAGTGTTGGTCAGATATTCCTTGCACTTTCAAGAATTTCTTGCAGTATAGAAATTATTCCCAAAATTTTGGCTTTGTCACTGATAGAGCAAGAGAGAAAAGAAATGACAATCAGAAGAATTATTTAGAAACTACTGATTTAAACTAAATTTCAGAGCATTTTGCAACTTTTTGATGATATTTTATATAAACCACTGATTAAATAAATTCACTGCATCCAAATTATTGACAATAATTGGTTTTTTGTTTAGCAATAAACTGTTTTTTTTTTTAAAAATGTATTGTCAGGTACTAATGTTTGATGCTATTATTCTCCATTATAAATTTATATTTACATTTAAAAAGTTCTGTACCTAATTAACATGATAACTTTTACATTCTTCCTGCTACATTGCACTACTGAGTAGTCTAAATAATTTTATGTGATCATGTGATAGCTTTGTTTTGTGCTTGTTAAAAAAAAAAATCTGATTAGTGTAGCTTACTTTGAAAAATTATTCATAATCAATTCTGGTTTCATGCATCTTCATTTAGAAATTTAACAATACCATGGACTAGTGTTATCATATTTGAATTTTCAAAAACAAGAACACTCCCGCAAAGAGATTTATGGACCTAAAAAGAGGTCTGGGGCAAAACAAGCGACATATGGCAACAATATTGGCACAGGATTTAGGATCAGTCTTTTGTTGCAGGGCCCTGGTATGCAAAAGAGCGTTGACCATACGACTTTATTTTCATAGTGGGATAAAGAGTATACGATTGTCAGAAGAGGAGAGCAGGTATCTTGCTGGTATATACACATGGGTGAGGCCAGATAGGTATCTTGAACTCGAGTCCATCAGTATTTGTGTTTGATTCTGGATCGAATGGAGAGCCATTGTAGGGTACAGAACAGTGGCGATGTGTGCTATGATCATGGCACTCAAAGGATGATCCATTCAGCTGTGATATTAACTTTGAAAGTTTCTAGAGAAGATATTAAGACAAACCAGCCAGAATTAAGTTACAATATCCATTCTTGAAAGTACAATGAACACAGTTTTATTGGCATCAACTGAAAGATATTTGTGAATGGAGCTGATGCATCTATGCTGAAGATGTGCACCCTTGCAAATGTTTATGACGTGTTGGTCTAATACAAGAGTACTGTCTAGATTAACATCTAGGTTTCGTACTGACTGAATTTAATGTTGGTGTTGCTGATTTTTATTGTTTGAGGTTAAATATGTGAATGAGAAAAGTCTTTTTGTTGTGATCTGAATGGCTTCAAGTTTATTATCATTCATCTGCACCTTGTTACATGTCTTCCACGAATTCCCATCAGAAATGCACAAACTCATTGGATGGTAGCATCAACTTCACCTGGGTGGCAAGAATTGCATACATTATTTGGGAGTAATATTTAATGCAAAACCTTGTGCCCTGCATGTTTTATCTACACGGTTTAGATAGCTACAATAACACAGTACAATAAAGACTCTTGTCATAGAATATATATAAATCATCCAATCAAGCAGTTTTTCAATTAGATAAAAAAAAATTCCACCTAAAATATTACAATTAATGTCTCTGTTATTTACGTCTTTACATTTTTTTTAAATCTCTGATATTTAATGGCATACGTGGTGACAGTATTCCTGTGATATATATAATGGCAAGGAGGAGGTTAATGACAATACGAGTTCATCCCTCATATTGACACGCTTGTCGTTATAATACTGTGCACTTTTGCCTTGCAAAATTTCTGATTTCTTCAGGATTTTCAGCATAAATTGCAATTATATAATTAGGGTTGGACTGGTCCTCTTTTTAACGCGGGCTTAGTATGAGAACAATGCACATGAAGAAACTTCCAATAGTATGTTTCTCTAAAAGCAAGATTTTTTTATGAAGATAAAATTCGTCACTTGTCTTTAAAAATGTTTTTGTTCCAACTCTAGTCATAATGTGTCTTATGCTACGCTCATCTTAGTTGATCACTATTTACAATGGTTGAAAAAAATAAAACCAAAAGAAAACATTGCCCTAGCCAAATCTCATTTTTCATGCAAGCTCACGTACACTTCCTACTGTAGAAATGAAAGCAAAATACACGTTGGAAATATTGCTATGATACAACATGGTTAATCCATTTTATTTAACGCTAATATGATTTCTGTTAAAAGTTTGGATTAGACAATATTCACTTCTTAACTGATATAAAAAAAAAAATGACCTCCATACTCCCACCTTGGGCGTGTGTGTATGCAGGATATTAAAATTACAGCAACTACTAGTTTTCTCCCACAACACTATACAAATAGGAACCAGTGTGTGAGCATGTTGTTTTGGAAAATGTAGCTTTTAAAAAAACATCAGTCATATCTTGACCTTCTGCAGGCCGATATTTCAGATATGGATCCCACATCACTTTGTAGATGTATACTTTAGTGTTAAGAACTTTGATCTGTTTATGCGAGTTGAACATTATCTGTGGAGTTAATTTTGTGTGATTTGTAATTTTGTATAACAATTATGGCAAATTTGTGGGTGTCCTCACATAGGAATGTGCTATTAAAAATATTTCTGCATTGATGTGATAAATTTGATACAAGATCATATCATGACCTTCTGCAGGATTAGATCTGCTTCAAGATTTGTTTAAGATTTTTTTTAAGATTTTCCAAGATGTATCTTTTACCACGTCTTCGTTTCCGAAATTTGTGCTGGTTTATCTAAAGATTCTAAGTGTCATATGAAGACTTTTAAACGAATCATACAAAAAAAAATTAAAAACAAAGACATTGACAAATTGTCCTATTAAGAATGCTCATCTGCTGAAAACACTAATTATTCTCAGGACTTGTGCGAACAGATGGTGACTGACAAACTTTACCAACTGCTTTACTTTTTTCCCCAACATTTGTGTGTGTGGCAAACGTCATCACAAAGATTTAAGGTCAGTCAAGTTGTTTGTCAGAATCCTTGCGAGTCAATTACTGCAGTTTGTCCTGGAAATTTCAAATTTACAGAGCATGAATCTGCATAGCTCAATTTTCATTTTATTTTCACTCCATAAACATCCAATACTCTGTCAAAATTATTAAAATTTGAGTGCCCCCTTAAAAAAACATTAGCTATAAAAATTCTCGAAGAGAGCATGTTTCTGAAATACTTATTTAGCTGTAGTTTTACAATTACATTTAGTTTTTGCGTTGTGTGCTAATAAATCATTTACGATTTCCGCTACTGCAACATAGATCTCGATGTCCATTGAAATATGTCTTGCTTCTCCATTTTCTCATTCCAGTTGATCAGTGTGTCAAGTCCTTCCATAGCGATGTCTTTATGGATCTAATTCTTAAAGCAGTTGTCCTTTCCAAGTGCAGGTGCATGTTCCTGCGTTACATACCGAAATGTTATTTTCTACGATTATGGAACAATTTAAGATTAAATCTGGCAGTGTGTCTTGGAGGCTTTGTAATGATAAACTGGAATCAGCAGTTTGAAATTCCAATGGACAAAGACAAAAACCATACCGTCCTTGCTGTAGAAGTTAATTTAGACTCCAAGAAAGTTTTTAATCTACTTTAAATCCAAATCATCTATTAGAAAATATTTTTATAACCTCTTTCCCAGAAAGTCAATCCAACAATGCCAATAGTCCAATAATTAACTTGATTTAATTTGAATGTAACTTAAGATATTAAAGAGTATCTTTAAAAATAAAATTACTGAAGGCTTATCTTGTACATGGTGAAAACCAATTTAGCCCATTCTAAATGTGATGTATTTGTTATTTGTAGTAATCAATATATACACCTTTCGTTTTTGACAATGTCCGAAATACCAAGTTTTACATCCCAAATGGTAGCCTGCATTAGAAACTGGTAGCCTGCATTGTATAAAATGGAATCGGGGAAAGAAAGTAACATGATGGTGGATTAGAACGAGTATAATAAATTAAGCTGAAGTATTTCGCTATACCTAGTTTTAAGTTTTGTTAACTAATCAGAGATGAACAATAGATGCATCTCTCTGTAGATTGTTCACAGCAAGAAACTCGTACTTCAGGGTGTGCAAGAGTGCTGAACCCTTGGGTCTGTGTGTTCTTTTTAGTAATCATAGGATGCATCAATACGAGGACACAATTCTGAGATCTTGTCAGAAGTATCTACAGTAAAGGTTATTACGGTTATGGAGATTATACAGCGAGCACTAGTTTGCTGTATTCACACTTCAGAAGTCTTATCTGGACGTACTATTTCAGCTTTGGCTTGTGATATCTGGACTTTATTTAAATTACACATAGTTTGGGATACAAAGCATAGTGTTTAACATTTCTTTTGAAGTAGAACATTCAATACAGTATTTTGATGAATTATACAATTAATTGGCGTATTTTTAAAAATTATTCTTGTTATGATTAATCGGTTGTGGCTGTATTTGATTTTAGTAGACGTTTATGCTATAAATTAGATTGGTTTATTTGAAGATTGCAGTATGGCAACATAGGTAGCAAAAAAGCTACGTAGCTGGCAACATGGCCACACATTAGAAAAAAAAAAGAGTCAATGTTTGCATATAATCATCAGAGGGTATTTCTTTATATCTTTTGTGATAACATCATGGTGTGTAAATCAATGTATATCGTGTCATACTTTAAGAGTTATTATCACTTTAAAAAAAATTATATTCCATTTCATAGTCGCATTAATATTTAGTGAGGGTTTGTAGGGAATCGTATTTCATAATCACAAACATTTCATTCATATACATTGGTTTTTTTTCTCTCTTACTTCTTACCCATTCAGAGTCTTATTACTTCTGATTTAACGAGTTATGTCGGCTAGATTCGAGACTTTATATTACAGATGGGACAAGCTTTTTTTCTCTCAATGCAAGCAGCAGGCAGAAGATCTCCTGATTATATTCTTTTCTATCTCAACTTTTTGTTTGTGGTGTATTTAATAGAAGTTGTACCTGCATTACATCATCTGTTAACAATCAACACAAACATAAATAAAGAGCATTTAACATAAATGTGCGCATCATCAAATTAAATATATGCAAGGCATTTTATTATTCTCTAATATATATAGGTAGAATGCCCCCAATCCCTATCGACCCGTCTCCTTTTCAATGCTTAACTGAACAACTCATAACTTACAAAAATTAAATAGCAAAAAACTATCCATAATCTCAAAAATGTAACTTTTATAAAAAGTATGTACCATAATCAAATCATGGATATAATACAAAAAGATTGAGAAAAGGCATGCAGAAATTCCAGTATTTTGTAATACTAGTGGTGCTATGGAGAGTTGTCCTTACCGATCAGGAAAAGGCTCTCAAAGATGGCTAGGGAACTAAGGAATATGGACACACACACGGGGATTTCTGCAATGAAGTCAAGCCCATCAACTGGTCCTATGTTGATCTTAGTGCACTACTGATCCAATCTTCAAACAAATCAACAAATAAATGTTTATACTCTCTGCCTTGCACCTATAGATGAAAGCGGACCAAAAATATACAAAAATCAATTTTGGAATATTAATTTTTTTAAAAGTTTCCCTTTTGCCTGGGAAACAAATGCTAGGGAAGGTCAGCCAACTAGTAACAAGTTTTGTCCAAACAATCAAACCTTAAAGATCTACTAAATAAACAGATAACCCAAAATTAAACAAAACTCTAGTTTCTAACCTTTGAAATGGAACTTCCATAATTAATATTTGTGTCAGTAAATTTATTTATTAGTATTACTTCATTTTAAACTTCAAGCATTAGTTTCTATTGCTTTTCCAATAGACATGAATGTTATGCACATGAGCTTGAAATTGTTTTTTCTTGGTTCATTTTTGTGTGTATATTTTATTATCTGTGAAACAAATTTTAATTATGGGAAATCTTGTGACAACCAATTACGATCAGGTCTGGATATGTTCTCTATTACTGTTACAAGCATCATCAAAGAATTTATATCTACCTAACAAAGTACCACTATAACAATATACGACACAATGTGATACATTTTTCCCGAATATTAAAATATTTCACAAAAGTGAGTAAATAGGCATGAACAGAGAATTAATTTGTGTCACTACAAGCCCAATACAAATCTTCGCCAAACCGAATAAGTAAACTTATATTTATTTGTTACAAATTTCATAATATCATTTAATTTAGGATCAAATATTTCAATCTTAAAGAAGCTTGCATCTAAATGAGTGTGTGTGTTTCTTTTAGTAGCTTTTACATTTTTTAAAGTCATATCACTATGATATCTGCAGTGTGGCAGTTTGCAGTGGTCTTTCACTTGGGCACCATGCTGTGGACATGTAGAATTATGTCTCACCACATCACTTAATGCCGAGCACCTATTACTTTACATATCATTTTTAAAGGTCTTCGGCATGGCTCGACTGGTGTTTGAACCTGCATCCTAGGTGCATGCTCCAACCACTAGACCACCAGAGCAGTCTGCATCTAAGTGAAGTCTGTGTCATGTTGTAGGCAAGTATCAATACTTGACATAAGTTGTCACAGTGTAGTGGGCAGTAAATTTATTACTTAATGTTTATACATATCCTTTTGAGCTCAACTGAAGAAAACAAATATGGTAGATTGTAGCATACTGTATGGGTGATAGAACATTGGTCATGGAGCTTCAGACACCGTCAACTTGAACAGAAGAGTAGCGATATTTTGCGCCCAGGGACACGCTAAAAAATTGGCGCCCCTGCGATCTTGTGACAGATTTATTACCCTTGTTTTCTTATTATAATCTAACGTTGCAAGCCTCATTTTGGCACCCCTGTACCTTGACGCCCGGGGACATATGTACCCCATGCTCTCCCCCCCCCCCCCTTTGCTACGCCTCTGAACTTGAATGATTCTTGTGGAAAATTAATTATAAAAATTACAATACCCAAAATAATTTTCCTCCCACTGATATATTTCCATATCTTGTTTCATAAAATATATAATATATAGTATTTAAATTTCATACCCAAAGGATAAAAGTTTGCAAAAATGCAGTGGTGGTATTAAGGACCCATTTATAATAAAATCAAGATCCAACGAAATGTTATGAATACATATAACCTTTCATGAAAGATGAATTGGCCAATTTCCATGTTTTGTGGATCCAAAATCACATTACATTCAACATAAAAAACTTAACAGTTTTGTTTCCCACAGTTGTATACTGATGGAAAGATTCACCTGCTTTGTCTTTCAGTCTATGCTAGATCCAAATGTAAATTTCATATTACACATATTTAAAATTAGGTTAGCTAAGTTAATTTTTTTAACAAATAAATGTTATAATGATTAGCATGCATTTCAAATATTGGGCTAAACCAGCTTAATGCACAAATAATTTTAAAAAAAGAAAATTGTTCTCAGCTCTGAAGATAAAGTGCTAGGTTTGGTAACAAAAAAAAGATGGCTGGGAAACCAGAATCAAATTTTTTGGGTGGCATAGCCCTTACAAGAATATTAAAGAGTGGCATGAACAGGTGCATCCAACTTGACTTTACTACTGGCGATTATGGACAGTTATCCAGTGAGCAAAATAATGCATCCCAAGATCAAGAAAAAACACCAGAAATAGAACAAGATGGGGGAGTAGTTACACACGAGTTTAGTATTTTAAAAACCAGAAAGGAAAGCCTAATGCTAGATCATCACATGACCATTAGATGCAATCTGAGTAACTACTAACAAAAAAACAAAAAAAAGAGAACCATGAACTGTACATTATACCTTAGCTTAGATTTTGTTTTGTTTTGCATTAATGTTATCATACAGTTTTCCTATTCATTCAACAGCCCTCATCTATGACCTTCAAATACCCACAAAATATGGTAGGTGTGTCGCATAGAAATAAGAATTGGTCAGTTTTTTCACCTCGAGAACTTGGCAGAGAACATGGGTCCCAAAAATGTTACTTGAATGTCAAAATTTTAATATATATAACACCTTTTTTTTTTAAAACTGGTTGCATATCTTTGAGCTCCTATTGAATAAATTTTTGTCAGATGATTCTGCATATAGTTCTATATATGCATATAGTGCTATAGTTCTGAAGATGTAATCAAAACAGTACTTGCTGATCATTGGCAAATTTTGCTGCATCAAGTACAATTATTATATCATTAAGTTAAATGCAGCTCTTATCAAGAAAATACAAAATATCATCATGGAAAGAGGATAAAAAAATACAGCAGGCCACATAAGCACAATTTGTACCGATTCAACCACGCGTACAATAATCTACAGTGATAAACATCGATTCTATCAGTATAATTAGGTTACATGTACCTTGAATTCAGATTAAACTTGCACTATCTGAACGAAATTGGCACTCCTGATTATAGTTACATTTGGTTCTGCATATAACTTTTGACACAGACAATATGCAAGTGCTTGTGGTGAAATGGCAATATCCAAGCATGGTCTAATGATGAATGCCAAAATAAAAGGTCCTCACTAGAACTGAACTGCCAATGCATCAACCAACAACGGACCGATATATCAATCCTGGAACAAGGCTGGGGGATTTTTTTAATATTCATTTTAATTATAAGCCAGATACCAAGTGAAATTTTAAATAAATACCTGTTTACCAGAAGTAGGAAGAAAAAAAACCCAACTGAAATGTTTTTTAAAAAAAATTAAAACACAAGGTATATACATGTATTACAATGCTCATGTTATTGAGGGCAGAAAGACCTACTTGGGCAACAATTAAAATCTGACAACTGCACAAACTGTTCCACTTTTTTAGAACTTGCATTATCCTTTAGGTTTGTACAGGTTCACAATGCTTTCTCTTATTCTTGACACCGCCTCAAAAGCAAAAGTTAAGTGTACCAGAACAGAATATGTAGTCACTTTTAAACAATTGGGTCTGGTCTTAACAAGTATATAAATAGCCTGAAACATCCATAAATTGGTTGTGGCCAAGACAGAAAGCTTTGTCAATCTGGGTGGGTTACAGATGTGGCCAATTTAACGAAGCCAGGCTACAGAAGATGACAGTTTACCGAGACCAGTTTCTCAAGAAGACCGTACAAGAGTAGACATTTCTTATCAAATTGGATTACAAAAATGGTTCATGACACAGAAAACTTGTTGTAGAGGATACTTAGAGAAGGGCTTATTTTAAAAGTTGAACTAATCATTAATTTAATAAATTAAATTGTTTTGTGTTTTTTTACAAAAGAAACTTGAACTAATCTAAAGGGGGTTTCATGTTGAAGTAGATTTTATCTTTTCATATCATAGTCACTCACCTCACACACTGACAAGCTGTACTAGAAAAACAAAGGAAGCAGCATTTAATTGTCCCTTCACCAATGTTCGAATTTTCATACAGAATTTTTACATCTTTTCTCTGGAGCAAACTGGTTCCAAACTATCCATTTAATTGGCGCTCGAGTAAAGACCTGAAATATTTTCTACTGAAACGCTGTATTAATTTAATATATTTTGTTAATTTGAATTTCCCCTGGCATATTCAAGCAGGTACTTTTATAATGAGAACCATGCTGAGCATTAACAGATCCAAACGCATTAGTCGAGGTGGTACTAATATCAATACAACAAATACGTGGACCAAGTCGAGGATACAACATGGTGGCTATAGTATATATTATGTCAGGTGTGGAGAAATCCACGCCCGGGATTACCAAATATTGTTTCGGACTATGTGTACTGAACTACAATGTTCTAAAACAGCGGGACTATCGACCGTAACTTTGCTTTAGCCGTAAGTATCAAAGTATAGTTCTACAATGTAACACGTTGACGATTGCATTTTCGACGGGTGTTATTGCTGCGTGAATTGAATATACGTGCGGCGATACGGTAGTGTACCCATGAAATAGACAAATTTTCAGAAATATTTCAGACGGTTGCCGGCCCATAAACGTTGTTGCGCCGATTAAGCGTAATTGATTAAATCGTACTATACTTACACAGAAGACTTTTTTCCTTACCGAAGTGTATCCAAAAAATTAAGTGGCTACGCTTTCCAAACTCTGTTGTCCTCCAATTTAATTATTAAGAACCATGGTAGTCGAGGAATGCCGAAGCTGGTTAATATGTTTATATTCATTTTAACGAAACGAATATATATATATATATATATATATATATATATATATATATATATATATATATATATATATATATATATAACGAAACAACAACCAACAGTAATCCTGTCCTTTTCAAGGTATCTTTAGATAAAGAATAAGTATTTTTTAAGTAGCCAAGAAGTAGACCAATATTTACAGTCATTAATTTACTTTTTTTTTAAAAACTTTTTAGTCTTTTACTTTCATTTGATTCTTAATTAAAGGCACACAATTTCTTGCACATGTTTAACAAAAATCAAAAATAATGTCAAAATATTACACGTGCATTTTCCTTTAGCCATGTGGCAAACAGTTTCACTGTATTGTCTTTTTAATTTTTTTTATAGATAGAATACTAGTGCTGACTGCCACCCACCACCGTAATTGGATAAAATATTTTTGAATTATGTAGTGTTGGTCTATGGTAGTCTTTATCCATTTGCATGTTTTAATGATCTTTAATTTCAATAACAATGTCTATCCACTGAAAAATGTGGACTATCAAATATGCCATTTGTAAAGCATTAAAATCCAGAGTTGATCCTGGATCTGCATACAATTCAGCACATATTATATTGATAAATTTACTGCAGTTAGATATGAAAGCTGTTAAAAGAAGCAGTAATTGTAGCTCCAGCAGTATCAAACCAAAGAAACATCCTCATACATGTACTGATGTTTAGGCTAAAGTTGATCAACACCATTTACATTTTTTAGGGATAAAAAATACTTTCTTGCAGTTTGCAACTTAAATTTGTTAACATATCTTCTTCACCAACGCAATGTCTTTTCTTTTAAATTGTGTATAATGCACAAAAATGGGCAGGGAAAAACAAAAACACAATATATCTATGTCTGCAAAAAAGAACACTTATGTTACAATGGTTTGGTATCTTTAAAAAAAAACACTAAAGTTTTAAATTTTGTCTTCTTGTTTGTGTACGAAGGTATATTTGTGTTAAATGTTTCCAAACAATGTCATTTTTCTGCAAGAGTGACACCCCCTTTTTATTCATGAACATGTAGAGTAAAAAATCATGTAGCAAGCAGAACTTGTGAGCCTGTCTTTAAAATGTAATGGCCTCAACATAATTACATACTGTTTGATTCTTAATGTAGTGCACTGACAGTAAAACTACTTCAGTTTGCTTACTAGTTTGCAGCTTGAAAATGGTTTCAAAAAGGAAACTGGTGATCCTCATCCCTCATATAAATAAAATTACTGGATTTTAATAATACCTACAACAATAAAACGTGAATATACGAAATGTCACAATATACCTGCCACATGTTAAATAATTCTCTATATTGTTGAGTGATAATTTTCCAGAGAAACCATTTTTTTTATTTAATCTGAATGACAAATCTTTGCATGCTTCACTCGTGGAGGTGATAGGATTGATCCTAAATGCAAACCATCCACAAAGTCAGAGTCAGGTCTGTGATGTAGATGTAGATGTTATCATGCTCAGAACAATTTTCTTCTCGGTCCAAGATCTCGACACTTAACCCAAAAATCAACAGCATTTTCCACATCCAAAATGCAAGCCATCTCACACTAAAATTGCCATCAACCATTCTTTCATCAAGTTATGATAAGAGAAATCCTCATCAGGGCATTTTATGATCTTTTCTTTCTGAATTTTTTTTTGGGAGATCATATTGTTCTTTTAATTCTATATCACAGTTGAATGATTTACTACAGTATATTTTAAAAGACTGATAAGAAAATAAAATGTACATGATCATTATATTATTACTAATCAGGTTTAAAAAAAAATAGGATTAAAGAGATTTTTTTTATAGTAATTGTCAATAAAATGTAACATCACATTTCACAACACTATCAGCAAAGTACGTTTCTTTACAGTTTGCTGTTCTTTTCCTTTAAAATGAACATATGGCATTCCTGATACCGTGAAGCTCAATTGTCATCAACATTATTAATCAAGGATTGGCTGTACTTGAGCACAGCATGATAAATATAAATGATCCTGGTTAAATCTGTGATGGTTAAAGTCTGACCTTACCATCAGAAGTGGGAAAGAATGAGCTTGGAAATTACTTTAATTAAAATGCCTTTTAAGATGGATACTTTTTTCATGGAAAGACTTTTTTATATACATATATTTCTTTTCTCAAACAAATCGCAAAGCACCACAATAATCTGACCTTCAAAGAAGAAATCAAAGATTGCAACAACAAAAATATTGGTTGTTAACAGAATGTTGGAGTGATCGTGCTTAGTACAGCCCAGCATTTGTTATTCCAAGTTACCAGGCACTACTACACAACATATAACATCATATAAGAAGTGACAAAGCAACATAACCATTCATCAACACGTATTATTATTATACAAGGATCCATGGGAGCTCGTTGTGTGGCCGAGTGGTCTAGAGTGCTCTCCCTTACAGATCACTGCCATCTCACCTGTCTGCGTGGGTTCGAGTCTCAGAATCGGCCAACGCAGGTATGTGAAAAAGCTTGTCAGTAGCTTTTCATGGGTCGGTGGTTCTTTCCGGGTTTTCCCTGGGTTCTTCCTCCACCATTAATATTGGCCGCCATGTATAGCTTATCTTGTGCTGAAAAATGGTGTTAAACCCTACAATATCAACAAAGATCCATAACATAAGGTTTGAGTTTCCAAGTATGCTACAGAAAAAAATTCTAGGCAACATTATTCTTTTCTGAATTTCTTCTATTCAACAGTTTTTGTTAATTTTAGTTTAATTTTCTCTTCAACTGTGCACTATAAGTGTCTTTTAAATGTTTTCTACCCTGTTGCAAAAAAAAATAATCCTATAAAACCAACATAATTAAATCAGGTGTTTGCTGGAGACAATCTTTTTTTATAGGAATTTCAGACAAATGATTGATAAAAAGGGACACATTGTATATTGTGAAAGACATATGCTTTTCTATTGAGACCTCGGTTGCAGTGGCTAATCAGGATAATTACTGACTTATCTCTTTCACAAAAAAAAAAAAACACCACCAAAGAGAGGATGCGATTCAATTAAAAAAAAACTATTGCCACATGTGAATGTGTTCTCTCTACTAAATTATGTACTGTAAAGAATCATTTGTAACCATCTACATTTGCTTCATTTTGACAAACGTGATATGGTTCTGATATACTTTGGGGGAAGAGAGATGACAATTCCACGAATCCAATTAATTCAGCCCTGAACCAATGGTTCAGCTTAATACTTTTTATTATTATCACTAATAGTAGTTTCATCCAAATCTCGTGTAAAATAACACTTTATTGTCCCCCAAATGGCAACTGGATGCATCCACATTGAAAATTCACACAACTCCATGATTAGTGTTTTCTTCAACTTTTCAAGGAAAGGGTTACTAAGGCCACTCCACCCACCCCAAATTAAAATTTTGCTGCTTCAGAGGATACTCTTCTTTTTCATTATTAATTGTCTGCATATTATGTCGCTATATAATGATCAAAACTGCAGTAAATTGACACTGTTACAACTCAACCCCACAACCCCCCCTAATTCTTGATAAAAGAAGGTTTAACATACCACAGATGCAAAGGAACTAAGAAAGAAAAAGAAAAAAACAGTACAAATACATAAGCTTTATCATTGTTTTTCTCTTTTAAATTACTTCACAGTTGTTAGCAAAATGAAATGTTATATTTTATTTCTCATTCTAGTCATTTTCAAATGCATTTATCTGGAATATAAAGCATTCATCTATACTATAAACAGTGTGATTATTCCATTTTCTTGAGTATTCTTTACCCCACATGGAGTTTTAAGTTCTCATTGTAATCAATAATCTCGACCCAACCATTTTCTTTAACCTCTATAGTGATTATATATACATTTATATTAGTTTACTAATTGTTAGGCCCTAAAAACATGGCATGCGAGGTTCTGGTTACTCAAGTTACAAATGTCATTTCATATTTAACTAGTGTTGCACAAAGAATCCCAGGGGCAGATGACATTGTGTCCCCCTCCACCCACCCCGTATCTAGCGATAGCAAAATTTTGGGATATTAATAGTACATAATATTGCTATAAAAATAAAATAAATATATTCAACATTTAATTTCCTGACCTGCAATAGACTATCCTACATTGCATGGACACTCACAAAATTGCAATACAAGTTTTATGATGTGCCCATGTAACCAGTGAAAATATTTAACATGGTTATTGAATATCTGGTTAACGTAAAATTATCTGCACCATCAAAGTCTGAATTTCATACTTGACACTTTCAAATATATTGTAAACTCATCTACCAGCATTCATTATATTTTCTCAATTACATTCCTTTCCAAACTAGCAAATTATTAATTACATATTGTATATGCATACAATTAATCCTTTTTCAATATTTCATTTTCAAAATAAAGATGTAGTGGTGACTTACCCAGAAGACTTCAATCACCAAAATACATTACTATGACTGTCAAATGCTGTTACACTGCAACCCAGCTTATTAACAAAAACCCTGAATGTTTTCTTTGCCAGATCCATTGTTTTAAAGTAGATATTCATTGCCAGCTTAGTTTTATGCATCTTTTGTGACTGGACATTTCTAGTGCCAACATATATATGGATAACTTGACAATGAGAAGTTTGCATATTTTTTCCATCTCTTCCTGATAATAAAACTACATTCATGGTGGGGCAAACACAGTAAATATTTGTGGGTACAGGGCACAAAATGCACAGGCCTTTACTCAATAATCTTTAATTAACAAGGTAAAATTAGGAAGAGTAACCTCAAATATAAATATCACCCGTTTCATTTAAACAAAAGGTCTTCTCGCAAAAAATGAACAATTTTACCAAACAAAAGAAACAAAATGCCATCAGGTTCAGCAACTTTTTGTTCTTGTTTTTAGATTAGACTCACAAGTTTAATAAAACATAAGTTTTAATCTACTGTTTTGGACATTCTAAATTTTTTACTGCCACTGCTCCCAATTCTTCCATCATTTCATCCTAATCAGATATAAAAGTCACTTAAATCATGTCCAGCTTGGCGCAGAATGTTAAAACTGGATTTGCACGACATACTGCAGACCAAAGACTATGCAAAATTTAAAAAATAAGGGGAAAAATGTCTGCTATACTCATTACTGGTATGTATCAACTCAATATATCTACATATGCATACAAAAATAAACAAATTTCTTCCAACTTCCTAAAGCTATTAAGGTTAAAGTTTATATATTCTGACAAAAATTAACAAATGTCCCAAAAATCCAATCAGATAAACACAAATTTTGTAAGATCAAGGGTTAATTGGCCTAGACCAGTTTCGGCCCCTTGAAATAGATATACTGAATAATCTTAAATTGTTGGTTATCAGGAAAACTGACCACTAGATTTTTTTTATAATGAATGTATGTACAACTACTTTTTTAAGTTTTAGTGTGTATGCTTGATTTGGATTTTTTGCTTTAACAACTGTCCATTCGTACCACTGGGACATCAAGCCACAGACATGTAGAATTGTCTCTACGCCAACCTGTCCAAACAATAACCTCTTAATGCACAGCACCAAACGAGGCTGCTGCTAGTACCATTTCTGTAAGTCTTTGGTCTGACACGCCCTTGGTTCAAACCCATAATCTTCCACATCCGAGGAGGAAGTTCCAACTGTTTTGGTCATCCGAATGGTTGTATTTAGGTTTTATAACCTCTGTTATACAATTACCTGCAGATTAAAAGTTTTATTTTATGGAGTTCATTCAAGTAGCACAAGTCATATGGCTGAAAACGCTTGTAATTTTGAAAGTGGCAGAGGTTTAGTTTGTTAAATATTGTGTCATAAAAGAGAACAAAAATCTTGACCAATAATCAATTTCGGGGCATTGTTTTCAGTCAGAAGTTTCAATGTAATTATTCGTCAAGTAAAAACAAAAAACTGCCTCTGATGAAAACATCCAAGTTCCCACAAAAGGGAAATGTCAATTCTCCCAACTGAACAGGATGTAGTAAATGACCAAATGCAAAATCGGAAGAAAAAAAAATTACACAATACAAAGCAACATAATTAATTCATTAATAGTTGTTGTTGCTGCTTTAAATACTGTTGTGTAAAAAATCATTTTGGTATTAATTTTACTACACAAGCAGTTTCTTTTTTTGGGTAATGAACGAACTGTTTACAACCAAAACTAGTTTATTAGTGATATTAATTTATCGTGGTCTTCTTCCATATTGACAACTTGATAGATGATCTTGAGCTACCATTTAGTTTTCCAGGAAGCAACATTTGTTATGACCACTGATAATACTCTATTGTAATATAAGCACTCCATCACTTGTAAGAATGACTTTATAAAAAAAAAAATCAACTGTAGGTTTTAATCTTTGTAATTTCTGATTGTTTATACTGTAAAATGACTAGAATAGATAAAGCCCATCATTTTTATCAGTCTTGTACATTTGCTATATGGTCAGCAGCACAATGCCTCAACAACTACACTAGGTCAAGAGACTGATGATGCCATTTGCTATTAGCTTTAAGCTATCCTAAATATGGTTCTTGTTTCTTAATGTTATACTAGCGTTTTAGATGGCCTTTCCTCCCCATCAAAGATCTATATTTGATTTCAAAGCTTGGTTGCCTATGTAGCTTACAAGTTTGTCATCTTGCTAATAGATTTTAGTTCTCTAGGGTTGAATGGTTACTTTTATTTGCTAGGTATGACTACTCTCATTTTTGTTCCCATATATATCCCGTCACTAACTCTCAATTGATCATTTTTGCGTAGTGTAAGCGTCAAGTGCAAGAACACCAAATGTCTATATTATGTATGTATAGTGACAGTCTTGTGCATGTCTTTGTATATTTAAAACTTTTATGCCATGTAAAATCATATTTGCAAACATATTTACTACAACATGTAACTTTACAGTAGAATCCATGGTTTTCTGCACTGAATCCGTAAATAGAAATAAAATACATTTGCATGGAAGGATTGAGAGTGCGTATGTATGCATTTTTACATTAGAAACAACATCTGTAATACTGAGTAAGTCATTTGAGTTGGTACGTATGTATGTCAGTCTGATTGTTTAAGTCAATTTATAAATTGTAATTTTTGGTACTAAAGAGAACTTCTAGCAAGCTAATGTTTCTTCTTATTCTTTCTATTAGGATTCTAAATAAACTTGCTGTCTAACTGCCACATTGATCATCCTTGCTCCATTATGGGCCTGAAAATAAGATGTGCATGCAAGACCCAAGAAAGACAGTTACTGAGGTAACGATGTGACAAGAACAGCCTGACAGGACCGTTGTTCCAATTATTTGATGTGTTGCATCTTGGCTAAGCCGTCTCCCTATAATGATCGAGGTTTGGGAGCTGTTAAATGGAGAACAATGCTATCTTTGGGGCAAGAATGTCCAAGTGTTCAGTTATTGACAACATATTTTAGATGCCAGTACAACAATCAATGCCTAGAAAGTAGTCTCAAAAATAGATGAAACAGCAGCTAGCGATTATGAATAACACGAGTATAAATTTCCTGCTTGGAGCAAAGTTTTGAACCAAAAAAGGTAAATTTGTTTTACCTCAGTTATGGCTATGGATAAACATTGCTAATTTTTGTGTAGAAATAATTTAATACCTTTTGTCTTTAAAACTCCCAAAATTTCAAATATTGGCACGCATGATTTATAACGGAAATTAGTGAAGGCATTGCTTGGGATTAGCCTAACTTTAGAATAATAAACCAACCACAACTAGATGAAAAATAAAAACACATAGAAACTTTAAATATTTGCAGCTGTTAAATAACTTATATCTGAATAATTCAGTATATTAAAATGAATTTTAAAGTACCAAATATATGACAGTAGAACCGGTCTTCAAAGATCACCCATTCTGCCAAAACATAACAGTCTTTCATAACAGGTCATAACAGTATATAATCAAAGAATCTGTGCATTGAGATTTTGGTCTCTCAAAACAGGTGGTCTCTCAAGACAGGTTTTACTGTATACACAACTCATTTTCTTCTTTTAAATACTCAAATACAGTATTAAATTTTATTTATTTCCGAATTTACGTTTTTTGCACATAGTCTTTGTAATCAGCCTGATATATTCATACATACATTTATATCTATGAAGTTTCCAGGGCTCGAATTTAGCCGTCATCTGTAAGCCTAGTAGTTTCCTTGTTTCAGAAGTTCAATTCAAACTTGATCTGATATGTGTCAAGAGTTTTGTAGTAAGGAATAGTGTTAAATTGTACACTTCAGTACAATTCACTCCCATTTTTGACCTTTATCCTTACAATGATTATACAATCACAATCAAATGGCGATTACACGCCAAAGCAAAACAGAATACAAAAATTTTCAAGAAAACGTACACTGAATTAGATACTTTACTAACTTTCATGAATTTTTTCAAAAAAAATATCTCACTATTATGAAAGAACTGAACAAAAACATGCAGACTTTGAATAAACGAGGCAGAATGTGTAATAACTAGTTCAAAACAAAGGTTGTGGGAGTCTGATGAAACAATTAAAATTATGTCCTTAACTTCAAAGAGAAATTAAACAAAATAAAAGCTGTTAATTAAGGACAATGGAATGGATCAAGAAAACTGGTTAAAAAGATATCCAATCAACCGATTTGTATTGAAAATTGTACAAAATCAAAAACAAGAACAATTTGCAGATTCACAATGGCTTTTTTTTAATCATGAATAATATGACAGATGGATTTACTGTTAAATTTTACAAATTTGTTTGTAAAGAACTAAGAAGTTTTCTCTTTAGGTCACTGTATGCTTTTTCAGTCTCAGTGAACCATTACTTGAATTCCAAAAGAAGATAAAGAGAAAAAGTTCACAACAAACTATACAAGACAGATTTAAAGACTTCTGATGCATCCATTGCTACAAGTATCAAGCAAGTTCTCTCTTGAATCACTAGATACAACCAAATTGGTTTAAAGAAAGTGCAAATAAATTTGTATGGCCTTTTGCAATAGCTACAGGAAAATAATGAATCTGGTGTTCTCCTACAGATGGCTTTGAAAAAGTTTATGAAAGTGATAAAAAAGCAGTTTTGGAAAATGCTATAAATCTTTAACTTTTTTTCTTGACAGTGGTTCAAGGTTTTGGGACAATAAATGAAAATTTCACTTTTTTTTTAATACATGTAATGGACATCCATAACCAATTTTTAATATGGAGAGGTTGTTGACATGGGGACCTTTTAGCATCCCAATTTTCATTTTATCTTTGTCTGGAATTGAATTTCTTGCAAAATAACTTTAAAGAACACAAATATTGGAAGTATTGTTTATAATGCAATGGAGTTCAAAATTTAAATGCTGATGATGCTAGTCTATTTATTAAATGGTTCTCCACTATTGTGGAAGAGAATCCTCCATTAATTTATTTTGGTATCAGGTCTGTACTGCAATGTTTCTAAATTAAAAGTTATTGGTATTGAAATATATATATAAAAATTCTACCAAAATATGGTATTAACTAGTCAGTGTCCAATTTCAGTTTACTGGGAACAGAGTTCTCTTTGAATCTGGAGGATATGTTACAACTTAATTAGTCAATGAAGTTAAAGAAAGTAAAGAAACAACCTGGCTTTTGAAGAAGAAATATATCCTTTCTGATAAAATTACTTTTATAAAACTCTTGACTTTGCCCAAATTTGTTCATCTTTTGCACCCCATATAGTAATAATGAACTGAATATGTTGGGTGGTAAAACAGGTTATTGAAGACACTATTGCAAATGATTTTTCAGATCTCTTTTACCAAGATAATATTGAAACAATACTTTTGTATACATGTACAATCATTTACTGTAGTTAAACATAGCAGGGACACCACTTCATGTGCATGTCAAAATAAATTCTGCATATGTCAAGTACCTTTGCAAATTTAAAGCACCCAAACGACTGGGATAAAAAAGCGGACTGAGGAAATAAAAATCTAATGCCAGTGAACAAATCTCTGGGACGTGTTTAAATCAGGTTTATTAGAAGGCAAACCCACAAATCCACTTGGAAAAACAGAACTGGTCTAAATACAGTCACTTATTGATTTAAAAAATAGTATGTTTCAAATACAATGTTTTAATTTTAAACATTTCAAATAGAGTATTGGCATGTTTGTTAATCAAACTATTGGGTGTGATAGGATTTTTTAAATTTTGGTTCCAATCCCAAGTATAGTAATCGATTATATACAGCATTGAAGAAGTCTTAATGAACTATTGTCAAGTCACCCATCCATCCCATCATAGATATTAATTAATATGTTGTTGATATTTCATTTTTCTTACCGATATAATTCTCATGACGCAACTTTTGCCCAAGTTTTTTCATCTGGTTTTATTTAATATCTATATCTGTCAATTGTATATTTAAATAATTTCAGTTGTGATACTGATACAGCTGCAACCACTAATTTAATGTCAACCTCCATTCATTAATTTTTCCAATTAGAGATGGCATACAGTGGCACAGCATTAAATTCATGGTCTAACATGCATTCTGTATACTAGATGTCTGGACAATTCATTTTATGAAAATTCAAAACTGACTTCATAGTCCTGTGGTGTGAATTAAATAGATCATGAATACCGGTTTGGGACATCACGCATGTACCAGATAATTTTTGCACTTGCATCCACCGGGTAGAAACTCCCTTTTTCATTTTTTTAAATATTAATTATAGAATGTGATAATGTTTATCCATAATCAATATATAGCATTTTTTTTTTATGACCTGACTTCCCATTACTTTGGTACAGCAACACATAAAGGTTATTAGGTAAACGGAGTAACTATACCTGCTCTGGGATACATGTCAGCCCAACCGCGATTTAACCTACATTTCAGTTAAACATACCTATCACAGCTCGATGGGATCATGACAGTTTGTTGTTTCTGATTTTACTCTTTTCATATTCAGCATAATTATTAGTTACAATTAATGTGTTCCTTTTTAAGTGTCTGAAAATAATCTGGTCTGCAAGCAGCGGTGTTTACTTTTAACAAGCGGGTTGCAAAAGCACTCTCTTCTTGGACATACTAACCCTAAGACCTCAATAAGGCAGTAGATTTTCTGCAAGCTAGACCAGCTTCCAGCAAGGTATAACAAAACATGATGTACTGCTGCTGCAAAGTCAGAAAATCTGCATTTAAAAGTTGAGAAGTTCTATCGAAGTCTGATGAAGAAACAATCAACATATCTAAAAAGTTTGTTAAGTGCACAGACCTTAATTGCTTCCACCTGTTTCATGTAGTTCTAAACAGCAGGCCTTACATGACTTTAGTACATGTATATCAATTGCCTACAAAGCCCTATATTCTACAAGATAAAGGGATAAAACTTCAGCGGTATTCCTGTAAAATTAGTCTGGTTCCCTCAGCTGAACAAAATCTAGCTTAACCTCATAAAAAACTGTAACTTTATTTTACTTCGTGATCATGTTTTGGCTATTATTTGCTTTTATGCACGTCCGTATTTTTTGGGTCATTTTCTTAAGACTTGTTGGCAAATCACAAACATCAATCATTTTAAGGTTTTTGATGCGCCACATTCATGGAAACCTATGTGTTGAGCTGGTTTTTGTTGTGCCACATTCATGGGAACCTCCTATTAGATACTACATTCTTTGATGTGAATGACCATTATTCCAGATCATGTGATCACTATTAAAGCACTTGTTGTAAAGAAAGTGAGTCAGATTCTCCGCTCTCGAAAATGGAGGCCACATGTCATTCAGTACTTTCTCGAGTTGACACGATTAGTATAACTACTATGAAAGTTTAATAACTTAGATAAACCTCTATGAGCTAAAGGGTTAAGGGCCTAGCCAATAATTAATAGCACTGTTCACCCAAAGGTTCTCCATCGAATCAATTCATGTATGCTACTTGGATCGATTTTGACAAGGTGTGAAAAAATGTAGTGTGGGAAGTTTTAAACCAATTGTTTTTTTGTTCTAAAATCCAGCCCGTATCATAGCTGCCAACCCACCCACTCCTGAGTACAAAACTACTGACTGCTTGTGACAAAAATACTGAATTTCAGGAACAAATACTGATTTTTTAAATTTTAATGCATATATTACTTTTTACAACCATCTGTAAAGTAAGACTGTCTTATATTTTTTATTTAATGTCAAAGATGCATGTTTTGCACACTTGTACCTTCAGGACAGGCACCACATTCCATTCAGAAGGTGCAAGAGTGCAACACACTCATACACTGGCTCCCTTTTTCCACACCTTTTTTTTTTCAATCATAGATTCCAATGTACCAACTTTCACTGATGATCTCAATTCTGTGATTCTCTTACTGAACCGTTTCATTCAAGCATACAAGTTATCCTCTGGAAAATGTGCGCAAAATAAATAGCCAGCAACACTAGTAACTCAAAAAAGAAGTTTCATTTCTAAATGAAATTTTAATAAACCGAATTTCCCCTGACAAGGACATAAAGTAATCCGAGTGGTCAAAAAGCGGAATCCACATATAACATGCTAAAATTTCAATACACAATGATTTATTTGCCCCTCTCGTCTTTTAACATCCTTTACTCTTCCAAGTTTTTATATGTAGCACTTTTAGCCTTACACACAGAGACTGGAAACCATCTTTACACTCAGCGCCAAGCATAAAAATTCTTTCCACACTGCCGGAAATAGATGTCACATGATGCAGCACTCTTGTCTTAAAATTCAGAGGATTGTTATTTTTTGTTTCGGTTTTCTTTGGTTGCCTTTTTCTAATTTATCTGGAAAATTTTTGAAAAGATATTTTTGCTCACATAAATGCACAGATTACAAAATGAAATATATTTTTTAGCGCTAAATATCTTTACGACTGGTTCTGAAGCTAAAATGAATTTGAACATGGAATCTGCGCGAAAAGATTAAATTCAGAAAACCAGTCTACTATCTCTCCTCACTAAGCATACAAATGCTATAAATAGAACTCAATGTCGACAGTAGAACCAGGTTAGCTATAAATAGAACATGATACTGTTAGGAAAATCCATGGTCAGGCAATAGGCAAACTCTTATATTGTAGTCACGTAAAAGCCGTCTTTTCTAAAATAGTCTTTGGGATGAATGAAATGTTAATAATAACGAGAAAACGAATAATTGATTGTTTAGGGAGGTGGATATACCGAATAAGCATAATCCATATACGCTTAAGCATAACGCGTAGTGAAAAAAGCATAATGATTGGCATGTATGTGTCAAGCTGAGTTGCGTGTTATGAAGCTGATGTTTATTTGCTTTATCGTACTCTTGTATTTCATGGGCGCCTCAATGCCCAATAGCAAAATCACATTACACAATTGACGAAACGTCACGTTTTCTCCATTACTAGATGGTATTACAAATCTACACAAAAATTGTCTTTCAAGTTGTTTTCTTCTCTATTTCGCTTTCATATTAAACATGATTAGAAGCTGAATATTACAAAGACGAGATACAGTGACAGCAGTTACTGTATGTGAAATACAATAAGGTGGTTAAAGACAGGTATGGTAGCCTCAATTTAAAATGAACCAATCGTATTGTAGAACTGTATTTCTATATACATGTGCAACCGAGTTATATCAAAATACAACAGAGTGCCTGTTCTAAACTAAAAATTCAATTAATTTTTTTTTAATATCTTAAAAACAGATTTTGCCACACAAAAAAAAAACACATACAAGGTAGATGGTTTGGGCTTTAAAATAAGGTCGATTGGTTGACCTGATCCTGCATTTACCTAAAACTTCAATGATAAAAACATCAATAATTGGTGGATGTCTTTGACATTATTTGTGCTTTCAGAATTTTTTCAATGTGGCTCATCAGGCAAGTACATTGGAAATGTTAACTTGTCTTGAGCTAAACGTAATCTTGTCCTAGGTTCCAGGCAAATGGATTTCTCTGGCACTGGACATGAAGACACAAGGAAATTCCGAGTAAAATTGTCATTACCATGGTCAGTAGGGTTTTTAATGGCATGTGTGGATTTTTTTAAAACTAGAATATCTCATTTACCATGACACGAACAAGTTGCTGAATGGGTAGACAATCAAAAAAAATTGCACAGAATATATGAAGGGTACGATTTCAAACATTGCCAGTTAGGTATCATATTTGCACATCGTCTCACTTGGTTGTACCCCCTACCAATTTTAAAAACAAAAGTCATGAAGGATTTAAAATGGCACAAAAGTTTGTCATTCCAGTCATGAATTTACCATTTCTGACCTGAATGTCATCAAGAGGTCGTAAATATGGTCTAGTTGTTCATGTTTCGACTCCGGAGTTTCTTTTGACTATATAGTTTTGTAACAGACACCATATTTGCATGGGCAAGCCTGTTTTCAAACAATAAATATGATGTAGCTGTCATTCAGAGGAGTCTCAAATAATATTAAAACTAGATATTGTAAATATTGGATACAGACACCATCGTTTACTGAAATGGACTGTTCTAGAAACCTGAACTGGACAATGTTCAGTCTGTCTGCTTATTTGCAATGTCTAGTTTTAATATTCCTAAAACAAATAAACCAAATATATAAATAAGTTTTTCTTGTATTAAAACAAACAAAAAAACTTCAACTCAAGTTATGAAATTAATGAGATTATCAAAGGCACCATTGTCTTGACTGAGCCGGTGACTGAAACAAAATGTGAATGGGCTGGACATCATGATGCTCCAATGCTTGACATCACTATAAACTGTCACACTGTAGCAATATTATTTAAACATTTTTAACGCTATGGAACAAGTCCAAAACGCACATGTGCTATCTGATTGTTAAATTGTGATTCCACATGGTTTAAAATTTGCAGTATTTTTAAACTTTTAGAGACACCCTGTAAGCAATCAGGTTAGAAATTATAAACTGATGAATTAAGTGATCAAGTTTATTTATATATCCTTTATGCTTTTCGTTCTTAAAATCCATGGTGGTAATTACAAACGGGATGGTGTGCAAATGCTTTAGTCATGATATATTCACAGGGAAATGGGGAGGGGTATACACTTGTATGCATATAATCAGGCACGTTTATATTTTCTATTTACTGCTGAACGAGATCTCCTACTTGTCGTGTATCCTACCAAATTTACTGTTTTTACTCGGTTTGTTGTTTTTAATGACATTAGTAAAGGACTTAAATATTAAATGGAACATTCACGAAAGCTTTCACTCGGTAAATATATAAATATCGTCTTAAAATTAATCATGCATAGGATGCATTCACATTTCGCATATCTTGTTTGCTAGTGTGTTGATTTGAGAAGAAATACTGATTGCATTTTTTCCGTAAGCCGCCCTGACGCAAAGGAAAACCACGAGGTTCATCAGACTGTCTTGAGTGCGCAAGCGTACCTGGCAAAACATTCATTCTGATGAAATGGCGTCACACTGTTGGCATAATGTCGAGGCAGTCCTACACTTCAGTTGTTCAAAATTTAAAATATTATACCTTCAATTTAAAAAAAAAAAAAACTTCCTGAGATAACGTATAATCTCGAGGGAAACTCTTACCAGGATCTTCGTTCAATGATTCACCCTGCTACCGCGTCTTTTGTCAGTTTTTGAGCGTGTTCCAAGTCACTGAATTATTGACTGCAGAAACAGTAATATATCGAGATGCTATGATAGCTGCGTACCTTTTTGTCTCCTTTTCACAGATTTGTTTAAAGTCATGTATGCTTTCAACGTATTATAGCATCTTCATCTGATTTCGTTGGGAATAGTCGCATGTTATTTTAGCAAAATGGAGGGCGCATCTGACTATAGTATAGTTCGTCGGGTTGTTCAGTTAAACTTTCCTGCACGATGATTGGGTTTTATTTTCTCACCTTGATTGAGAAAATTAAAATTTGGCACTGAACTGCTGACTAAGGCCAATATTTAAACTTGAAATGTTAGAAACAGGAAGAAAAAATAAATAAAACAAACTCCATACGATTTCATAAATTATGTCCATTTCATTTGTTTTGTCCAATCATAAATGAAGTTAGACGTTTTCTCTCTCACCCCAGGTGCGTTTGATGTGTTTGAGCGATTCGAATTTGCTAATAAGGTCGCGATCATTTAATTATCCGGAGTAAGGTGGTGTGTGCCCTGTACAAAATTTTGTTTACACAGAAATTCACAGAAGTAATTTCGAGAGCATTGTGTAATTAAAATAACTGCGGTAACAATGGCTTGGTAGTTGTCATATTGTAACGTGCTCAAATTTTATTGTGAGTCCGAATTCATTGCAATAATATAAGGATAACCGACCAAATTTTAAATTTCATCTCTGATTAATAACTATGGTATTTTTGAGAATGTCAAATCATCAGAAATAACAAATTTGCAAATAAAGTATGCTCCTTTTCATAGTTTTTACTCATAGCAAACGCAAGCAAACTATGTTAGTGTCTGCACACACACAAAAAATGAATTGTCCAACAAGTAGGCGTTTGTTTTTTTTTTGGACAGTGTATACAATTAAAACAAATCCAGTAATGGGATGGTTTTATTTCGGGGGGGGGGGGAGATGAAGCAGTCACTAGAGACTGTTCTTGATGCATAATTTACAAATGAATATGGTACATGAAAATAAATTTGGGGAAATGAGTCTTTGTCAGTCCAGAATTTGCAGCTTTAATTTACAATTATGAGTGTATGTTGAATCCAAATGTGTAAAGCTTGTTTTTATTCGTGTTTTATTCACATAAAAGTGAAATACAAAAAAGATGGTATCATCGGCCTCCTTACTTTCTAAAAGAAATCTATAACGACAGCGGTACAAGACTATCCAGTTATTTATTACTTTTAAATGCCTACCTGTATTAGAATTTGATTAGACTCATTCATCTAAAAATATTGTTTTTATGACCAAATTTTTACATATATTTCTTTTTCTATAATATTTTCGTTGAAAAGTTAAATACAGTACTGTATATACTTTTTTATTTATTTATTTTGCAGTTGCTTTATTGCATAGTTGGATTGTGCTGGAATCTTTTGTCATAACAATATTAATTTATTTTTAAACAGTGTAAAATACTGATAAAATCATAGAAAAATGAAGATGTTTATGCAGTGGGTATGAAAAGGGCAGGGGTATTAATCTTTTAACAGAAAACAATCATTTCTCATCTGGGAAGATACAAGTATACATTTGTATTTATCTTTTTTACTACCACATAAATTTCATATCCAAAGGTATCAAGTTTTATAATATTTTGTAGCAGTAATAAAAACAAACTGCTGGTTACAGGTAGCGGTATACATAGCAACGGTATGCAGAGAACTCGCCCCATGGAGAACTCGCCCTGGGATAACTCATCCATGGAGAACTGATGACATTTTGTC
This sequence comes from Unio delphinus, assembly GCA_029339505.1. NCBI lineage: Eukaryota > Metazoa > Mollusca > Bivalvia > Unionida > Unionidae > Unio > Unio delphinus. The sequence goes on from JAQISU010001235.1 coordinate 11,408,325, forward strand.
TTCGTTCAACCTGACAGAGTAAGATCAAAATAAGTGGAAGCCTGTGGCAGATAGATTCATGCGATATTTCATTCCAAAGAGGAATGTAATATTTGAAAGAGCAAAATTTAATCAAAGAAAACAGAAGAGGGAGAAATAGTAGACAGTTTTGTTACTGCTATCTATGTGTTAGCAGATAATTGTTATTTCGGGTCACTACATGATGAAATGATCAGAGATCGACTTGTAGTTGGACTGCGAGATTCAAAACTGTCAGAAAAATTGCAGTTAGATGCGATTCTAACTCTAGAATATGCCGTTAGTCAAGCTCGACAAAATGAGGCTGTGAAAAAGCAACAACAACGATACGAGCAAGTGGAGAACGAATGACTGAAATGGATGCAGTAAAATCGTCTTCACTGAAATATTGGAAACAGAAACATAAATTTCCAAATGCTCAACAAAATAATGTCAACAGAAAAGGATGCATGAAATGTGGAAAGAAAGGAAATAATTCTCGAGACCAATGTCCAGCAAAAGAAGCAGAATGTCATAAGTGTAAGAAAAGAGGACACTATGCAAAATGCTGTCTGTCAAAAGCAACTGTTCGCACAATAGAATCGAGAGCGGAATCTGGATTTCTATGGACTATTAGCACAAAGAAGGGTCAACCATAGATAACGCGGGCCATGGATAACGCGGGTGAGATTGAACAACACTACACTTTTATTCAAGATTGATACTGGAGCTGATGTGACTGTAATTCCTGAGAAGGTTTTACGAAAAATCGGAGAAAAAAAAAACTTTCAAAGTCTGATCGAAAACTGTTTGGACCTGGAAACTCTGAACTTAAAGTGCTGGAAAAATTGACCTGTGGACTGGAGTCAAACAATGCATTCAGTGTACAAGACATATTTATTGTGAAGGGACTGAATCAGGCACTCTTGGGTAGGCCCGCGATTCAGGCTCTTAAGATTATTGAACAGGTAAATATACCCTCCGTAAATGCCTCAGATAGAAACTTACAAAATGCATGCAAAATTCAGGATAAATCCATAAAGATGGTGACTATCGTGAGAAATATCCAAATTTGTTTAAAGGTCTAGGGAAAACAAAATGGTTCTATAACATAACTTTGGACAAAAATGCCAAACCGTATGCCTTATCTACCCCAAGAAAGGTTCATATCCCTTTATTGAAGAAAGTTCAAGAGGAGTTAGATAAAATGGAAAAAAATTGGGGTTATTTCAAAAGTAGATGAGCCCACTGAGTGGTGCGCTGCAATGGTTATTGTTCCAAAATCAAACGGTAAGGTAAGAATTTGTGTGGATCTAACTAAACTGAATGAATAGGTTAAAAGAGAAAACCACATACTACCATCAGTTGAAGAATCCCTTGCAAAACTAGCAGGTGCAAAGTTTTTCACCAAACTTGATGCAAACTCGGGCTTTTGGCAGATAAACCTGCCAGAAGATTCACGCCGCCTTACAACTTTCATTACTCGTAAAAAGAAAATTAAAAAAAAGAAAAAAAAAGAAAAAAATATTCACTGCTTTTGATAAAAGATGCAAAGGAGGTTCCGAATTTATTAATTTTTTATTTATTTATTTATTTTTTTTAAATATTTTTTTTAGTGTTTTTAAAACACTGCAGTTTTTAGTCACTTTTGTTAGATCCCTTTTTCAAGGTTCAGATAGCACCAGATTGCACCATTTTGCATCCTTGAAAAAAAAATTCCGGTGTGAGGGCATGCCCCTGGACCCCCCTAGAAGGCTCGGTTCTTCGCGCCTTCGCTTAACCCAATAACAAGTTTGGCCCCCCTCCCCCCCCTGAAAAACTTAGGTCCGGCCCTGACTCTGAGACCGGTGGCGTTCGCTTCACGAGGTATGTCAGAAACTGAGCAACGTTATGCTCAAATAGAAAAAGAGGCCCTTGCAATCATTTGGGCTTGAGAACGCTTTAGTAGCTATTTAATTGGGTCACAATTCAAACTTGAAACTGACCATAAGCCATTAGTACCAATAATGAACACAAAAATCTTGGGAGATTTATCCCCCTAGAATTCAACACTTTAGAATGTGTTTGATGAGATTCAACTTTTGCATACTTCACGTTACTGGCAAGAATCTTATTAACTGCTGATGCTCTATCCAGAGCACCTTTAACTTATTACTCTGAGAGTGACAGAGACTTTCAGGCTGTAACCAAAGCCTACGTTGATTTCGTAGTTAGTAATTTGCCTGCATCAAATACTCGACTTGAACAAATAAAGTCTGAATATCGAAATGAATTGATTTGCAAACAACTTGTACAATTCTGTGAAATGGGGTGGCCAGAAAAATCCGCTATGAACGGAAAACTACAATCGTACTGGGCAGATAGAAGTGAATTTACAATTCAAAATGGTCTTTTAATGAAAGGTACACGCCTGGTAGTACCAGAATCACTTCATAAAGAAAGCCTTGAGAGAGTTCACGATGGTCACCAAGGCATAGTGAAATGCCGAGAACGCGCCAAAACGTCAGTTTGGTGGAAAGGATTAAGTACTCAGCTAGAACACGGTGAAATCTTGCTAACATTGCATAGAGAACTCAAGAGATCAAGCTAAACCAATGATACCATATGAATTTCCATGTCGACCTTGGCAAAGAGTCGCTTCAGACTTGTTTAAACTGAATGGTCAAACATATCTCTTGGTGATTGATTATTTCTCACGATGCATTGAAAAAACAAAATTGCAAGGCATAAGGTTCTAAAGCAATTGTCAATCATCTCAAATCAATATTTGCGCGACATGTTATACCAGAAGTATTAGTTTCAGATAATGGTCCGCAATACACATCCGCAATACTCACAGATTTTGCGAAAAGTTATGGATTCAAGCATATTACAAGTAGTCCGAAATATCCACAGAGCAATGGTCTAGCCAAAAGAGCTGTTCAAACAATTAAAAGAATGCTTAAAAAAGCAAACGACCCTTACATAGCTCTTTTGACATATCGCGCAACACCATTACCAAATGGATATAGCCCTGCTGAAGGAAATTACAAACTATTTTACCAATGGCACCAAACAACTTGGAGCTGAAATGGCCGGATTTTAATAAAACTGAAGAAATCGGAAAACTATCAAAAGAAAACTCAAAAGAGAAATTATGATCGCCGACATCGCGCCCGAAATAAGATCAATTTTCATCAGGGATAATTAAATCTGAGGCATCTACACCTCGTTCATACATTGTAGTAACTGACGAGAGAGAGAGAGAGAGAGAGAGAGAGAGAGAGAGAGAGAGAGAGAGAGAGATACGGTGTAATAGGAGAAATTTGATTCTAACTAAATTATGTCGCACAGACATCTCTTATTATCAAACTATTAGGGACCAACATCACGTACACTTTCTACTAAAAGTATTAGAATGTTTGAAAAGTTAAACAAATTTTCCGACTTCATGGATTTTGATTTAATTGCATAGGTGGTTCACATATTATTGGTAATTTCCTGTCCATTAGTAATAACTGAACCAGTTTTGAAATAAGCACGGAACCACGACGTTGCAAGCTGTACGACATCCTTGGACTGAATTGTACCTCTCCTTCCTTGTCACAACTTGGATAGCTCCAAATGGCTGAGATGTGAAACTAATTTCACCCGCCACACTCCGACCACTTGTGCCATTGTACACCATTAACACACCTGAGTGTGTGTGTGTGTGTGTGTTGGGTCTATTCCCACTCACCAATGGTCCTCCAATCAGTTCGATGGTTGTACAATAGTCCTAGAGTACATAAATGCCTGGGGGAAGCGGCACCATTCCTCCACCCAGGAGTAATTAAATATCCAGCTTTGCTGGAAACTTAAAACAGTGCGACATGCCCCTAGGGGGCGATACAGCACTAAAATTCAACTTCATCAATTATTCTGATAAGTTAACTCCCAAATCTGTGTTGATAATGAAGGACGATATGTGGTCTGTTGTCGCTTGTTTATTAAAATGTGTAATTTTCCTGCATGGAAATCACTCTGGAACACGCATGCATAAAGCACCTAATACAGTGGTTTGTGTTATTGCGCGAAGATTTACAAGTCGCCAAAAATAGAATTTGATCCGGAAATAATATATACATATATATCAAAACCGCCAGTCACTATGATGATACTGATTTATCGGCCTTGAGTCCTAGAGTCTATACTTCCGTGTTTAATATGAAATTCCAGGAGTTACAGACAGTGAAGGGATATCATTGGTGGTGAACCATCATGAAATATGATTTTCATTAAGATGACCTGTTATTTCGTATCTATCTTGATTTCGCCCCTCACCCAACAGAGTTATTTGCGAATAACCCGCTCCGCCCCCGTCTCTGTCTCTGTCTCTGTCTTTCTCTCCACAAAATACAACTTCTTATTTGCTTTGCACTGAAAAAAGACGATGAATCAACCTTGTGGTTAATAAATATGTTGTTAATATTGGACCAGAAGAATTTCAATGACGTCACATAGATTCAATGACTTGTCAGTTTTGGGGTATGGAAAACAAATGCCGAGTGATGTGGCATGGCATGCCTTCGATTTGGCATGCCTTCGTAACGTCAAGGTTACAAAATGTTTTCTGTCATTCTTGCGTTCTCAAAATCGGCTCGAACGGTCCCATTGACATGCATAACAAGTTCAGAGTGTCAGTCCCATGTTAAATTACCATTAGTCTGAATAAACATTTTACCGTGTTTAAGATAGGTAGCCCCCACTCCGTTGAATATATAGTCATACACTAATACAATCAACAAAGTCAAGGCCTATGATTTTTTTTCAGACATGGATTTGTCTGTCCCTTAAAGAGTAACACACATTATTTTTAGCTGTGATTCAACGTAACTTTGATCGGTAAGTGCTAAAATCTTCTTGCGCCTCTTTTCTCATCCTACATCGACCAAAACTGTTTTCTAGTTTCATACCTATAAAACTCCAGTGAAAGAACATGTTGACACAATCGTGAAAGAAAGTGGATTTTTATTGTTTTTTTACTGTCACTTTTGTACGATAATATTACATTGATACATATGTGGCTAAAATGCATACATGTATTTTACTTTTTAGAATGCAATCCGGCGTTATGATTTATTATTATTTTTTTTTTTTTAAAGAGCGACCAGATGGCTTATATGGTTAGAGCGTCGGTTGTGGGAGGTCGCGGGATCAAATCCAGACCTAATTATAACAATGACTTATACAAATGGTACTAGCAGCTGCCACACTTAGCGCTCAGCTTAAGAGATTAATGTTGGGACTGGTCATCCTGGTTTCAGGATAATGGGACTGGGTGGAACATCATGCTACATGCCTGCGGTAGCAGCAGGAGTGGCAAATCGGACAACCTTTTATAGAGGCGTCCATTTGGCAAACCAAGGCTTCCTCCAAAATCGTAAAAAAAGCGTCTATTTGGCAAACCAAGCCTTCCTCCAAAATCGTAAAAAAAAGATTCTTTTGGGGACGCAAAGTCGTTGTCGCACCCTCCCTGCTGTTATGGGGGTAAAAATATTTGATCAAGTCCGATACGATAGCGTATTTTCGGATCTGATAAATTTATAGTTAAAAATCCTGATAGTCTGAGCACCACTAAAGAAATTTCGAAATTGATTAAAGTCCATGTCACCGTCACACCAATATTGATAAATATTTTGTAATGTGTATTTTCCAGTTCCGTTAAACACACATACTAAATTGCAATTTTCTCTGATTACACTTGGAATCTGGGCGTATTTTTGAGTGACATATATCACGTTTGTGCTTTTATGTCGTCCTCGAGAAAATATTTTGGCAGGTTTTTTTGTCGTTCCAACATTACATCATCGTATACAACAAGACTATTAATACTTTTATCGAGGTCTTCCACGGATGGACTCTCGTCAATATCGGTTATAAACTCAATAATATCCTCATCGATTTCCGATTTTGCTTTCTCATTAAAATCCTTTAACACCTCGTAACATCGCTGATCGTCTACACTAGGAGCAATCAAATATAGTTTATCCCATTTCATCCATTTCATTATCAAATTAAGTAGCAGTTGTGTCTTGCCACTTCCAGATGGTCCGATTATAATCATGTGAATATAATTCGGTAGCGCTGCATGGTGTTTAACAGGATCTCGTTTTTTTGTCGCCGAAAAATCAACTACATTCATGTTATTATAAATAAATTATGGATCTATATTGTGTGAAATGTAAGAAGCGTACTTGCACAAACGAATTGACGACGATTACAACGATTAAAACTAAAGATCAACACTTGCTGGTAAGTGTGAACAATGTGGTACAAAAAAATTTAGATTTGTTTCTATGAAATCTGAAGATGATTTTTAAAAAAAAAACGAGGAGGTGATATTGCAGCCAAATTAGTAAAACTCCCAGGAACACCATGGGCAAAATATCCAGGAGAAAAACACCTTCCAGGATATAGTTATTGTGGACCCGGAACCAGATTCGATTTCAGACTTGATGATCAAAATCAACCCCGACCCGGTGAGTATCCAATAAACGCCATTGATAATGCGTGTCATGCTCATGATGTTGCTTATAAAAGCAGTAATCTGCAAAACAGACATATCGCAGATGTAAAATTAATTCATGCGTTGAATTCTATCACTGATGAATCCTTCAAGGAAAAATTGACTTCATGGTTGAAAAAATCGGCGATGAAAAGTAAATTGATGTTGGGTGCTGGTAATTAATAACAACATGGAATCTATTTATTATTCTCCAAGAGGATACTGGAGTGGTAAAGCAGCAATCAGTAAACTCGCTAGCGCCGCAAAGTTGAAAAATACCACTGCAGCGGATTGGTTATCCAAACAGGTGATATGGCAAATTTATCTACCACCGCCTAAACAAATTAACTACTCGCATTTTGATGTCAGCGTCCCTAATGAGGTTCATCAGGCTGATATATTATTTTAACCTTATGATGGTTTGTACAAGTATGCGCTAACCGTAGTTGATGTTGCGAGTCGATACAAACAAGCAGAACTGATGAAGACAAAATCATCAACTGAAGTTGCTTCTGCATTTGAAAGGATTTATCGACGAGGTCCTCTGCACTGGCCAAATCTATTACAAGTTGATACTGCAAGGAATTTCAGGGTGCAGTGTTATCAACAATGAAGCATCATAATGTCACCATCAGACGAGGACATACTGCATTACATCGCGATCAGGCAATTGTTGAACGATTTAATCGGACACTTGCTGAGCGGTTATTTGGATATCAATACGCGAAGGAATTTATTCAGAATAAACGATGTCGTGAATGGGTCAAGAGATTACCAGGCGTAATTACCGCGCTAAATAATGAGATTACTCGAATAATTAATATGAAACCTAACAACGCGATTAAAAAAAAGTATATACCCGTAAAACCGCAAAGTGATTTTTCAAAGCAACCAATACTCGGCAATGTCACTGTTAGATATTTATATGAACCAGGGGAGCTCGAAGGTGGCAAAAGAAGAGCTACTGATCCTCTTTGGAGTGTTACTACGCATAAAATATCTAGTATAACGAGATCTACGGGTAGACCGCCAGTTTATAGATTGGATTCAACTGCTCCTCAGCGAGGATTTACTCGTGAACAACTACAAGTGATACCCGAGGATACTCAATTACCGCCGCGTGGTCTTAACTAGCACCTCTTCGTCTGTTGCACTCAAGACAAGTCAGCATCACATTATCTCTGGTATGACCAATACTGCTATTTTTTTCTATCTACGGTAAATTGGCGAGGATCTTTATCAACTTCGATATTTTGTCTTCGTGTATCCTTGGGTCTATAGCACAAAGGCACTGGAAGTGTTGCAAATTTTTCTTTATACGAGTTAAATAACTTCATCTGAAGTGTGTCTCTGACGATCTTTCTACTTGCCACTATCAAATCATTTGGTCTCCACGCTTCCCAGAAATCATTTAATGGGGTTTCCGAAATTATTTCACGCGCTATTTCACATTGGATTCTATCAGGTTGTAATCTGATTAGTTTCTTGAACTCGCGTAATTGTTCATCAAGTGCTCTATGATCAGTACTAATTTCTTCATAATAGTCTACAAAATTCTGTAGCCAATTATGTGGAGACAAACCGACAAATGGTGGTGGTTGACCATGATCGCCACACATTATCACTTTTGTATTCGCTAGCAAAAGCCAACCAAGAAACCTTTGTAATAATCTAACGACACTGTGCATATCTCATCCCAAATAATGATTTCAGGAATATGTTTTTCGCCCATTCGATCAGGAGTCCATTCGTCTCCTTTCCATCGAAAGAAACTGTGATAAGTATAAGCATTAATTCCTCGTTGTTTCATCTCTCTTGCAAGTCTGTGTGTTGGTGTTAGCACAATCATGTTTGATCTCCCTCGAAATAATTCGATCTCACGAGTTGTCTTCCCTGACCCACCACAGCCATTTAAGTAACTGGTTTTATACCTACATTATGGATCGGAACACGACGGTGCATTAGATAGTTCTGATTTCAGATTATTTTTCAATTGTTTTCAATCGTAACATCTGCTGATTTGGAGTCATCACGCAGTATTTCTTTTTTAATTCTCCATGATCCCCAACTCTCGTCTGAATTAGTGAATTCAGCCACTGCTTCGCTATATTTTACGTTTATATAAAATGAATCAGTGGCTACTCTAACTGCGGATTCAGGAAATCTATTTATCATCGAAAGTAAATTAATAGAAGCATAAGCCAGCATAGACGACCTTAAGTACGTGTATTGAGGATTTTCTCCATCTGTGTAAGTAACAATTGTACCCAATTTGGTTCCATCGGATAAGAAAGCGTCTTTACGATCGACGTATATACCCCTAGATGTTACATCTGCGATTATAAAATCGTATTCAGCATCATCTATAATCAACCGCGAAGAATATCGTTTGTGGTCGTATTTTCCACCTTGTGTGAATTTACAAATTATTTTTCTATTGAAATCTTTTGCGTGTTTATTTCTAACTTCAAAGATTTCTTTTGACTATTTCACGATATATTCTTCGTCGAGATCGGGGAATTGTTTTTTGTTTTCGCTGATTCTACTATCTAGACTATCGGGTTGTGTTAACCAGACTTCAGTCTGCGCTCGATATGATATAATTGCTTCACTGACAATCAGCGATATCAGCATTTTAGAATCAATCATATGCCGTAATAACACTATTGGCATCCAGTGTTTTTCAGAGATGTGTCTACCAAACCAAAACATAACAACACGGATGAAGTCCTTTAGCCAATTCAAATGATACCACACGAGCTAATCCGGTTAAATCAAAATGAGGCAGTGGTCCATTAATCGCAACACGGGTCATCTCATGTGTGGGATGTCCAAATATTTTGAAGCACTCAGAGCACTCTCCGTACCCAAGAAAAGTCCCTGGATAACACGCAATCTTATCAACCGAAATAATACTTTTAGGGTCGTATTTTGTATTCTATAATCCACCATGGTTGTACTTGATGCAGCTTGATTCGATATATGAGAGAAATTCTACGTTTGTTGGTTTCCATAGATTTCTTGTTCTCGTTAAATGAGCTGCAACTGACGGAATTGTTAAACAGTTTATTAATAATTGTTCGTCGTGTTCCGTTGAAAAACCACTAGCTAGTTTTGTCATCTCGTTGTGGAAGGCTTCAGTACGGTATAATTCGCCATTGGGTCTTACAGATTGATCGAATTTACCCTCTTCGTCTTCAAAACTGTGAAGTAACCACACTGACACAGGATCGTTTTTACTTAACTTGTAAATAAAATCAAATAAATTTCCCGTGTAATATTTTACCGCAGGTGTTCACGCGTGTTGGTTATGGTCAATAATTTTGATTGGAGCTCCTTTTGATTTATATTTTGATTCGTGCAATACCTCTCCTGTTATCGTCATTACGGTTATTGGGAATCTTAATGATGTTTCTAATTTGGTTATATCTTGAATTGTTGCTCCGCTCTCCTTCACTGTTAATCCCCATTCGTTTATTTTTTTGTGTCTTAGATCCGTCAATTTGTTTCCACGCAACGCATTAGTGAAGTGTTCTATTATTCGTTCTGCTACACAATTTATCCTTGACGAAGTCAACGGTGACAGTTTCATTGGTTTTAGTTTTTCAATACTCGGTTTATCATTTATCGGATAGATTCCATAAACAACCGCTGTTACAGGATAGGACCTCTCGTAATACGGTTTGTCCATTCCAGTCAGAATTCCTGGTTTGGAATCCTGACTCACAGTGACAGTTCTTTTATTTTTCAAGATGGGTTCAAATTTGTCGTGTATAATCCAATTCCCCGTTTCTGAGCGGATAATGAATTTCACTCTTAAAAAATACTTTTTCTTGTCAAGATGTGAGATTATCACTGCTGCTCTTTCGTCGTTCATGGTAGCATCAACACTACCATCAATTCGAAATGTCGACCAACAGTGAGATGCTCCATCGCGCTTGAATTCGTTAAAACCATCACGGATTTTACCTATCATGCTTCTATCACTTATTAGACTCTTTGGTAGATCAGTGGAGACTCTATCGAGATTGAATTCAACATTTTTCCAAGGGGTAATTTTCGATAATCTCTCGAACTCCTCCATATTATAATTAAAACAAGTATTTAAATAAAGAATTTATTATATAATGAATCATTGCAAATGGCTTATGATAGGATCAGTAACTGCTTGTAACAAATCATGCAGAAATGAATTCTGTGGATATCATTTACAAAGTGTACGTCGTGGGAGCTTAGGTCCGCTACCTTGTATCCAGTGTGGGGTAGGTGTGCGTGGTAAATGGCAGTTGTGTCTCAATTGTGGTGGTAAGCGATAGAGTTAAAGCGCTATTATGATAATAGAGTTAAAAACTCCATAAAAAATTCCGACTCTGACTCTGTCCTTGACTCTGTCAATGATAAAATCATAAGAACACCTCAAGACTATATTTATAGATTTCCAAGTATATAATTAAACCAATTAATTAATTAGACAAATAGTATTTAGTATATAAATGAACGAAGAATTGCAACCACATCCCGTGATTACCAATTATGAAGCATGTCGTGACGGTATTGTCAGACACCGAAAACTGAAGAACCCAGTTGGTGCTGTGAATAATCATGGGTACTTAAAGTTTGGTGCTGGAAGGAAAACTTATTATTGTCATCGATTCGTCCACGACGTGTTTAATGGATTGATCAAGAATGGTTTTGTTATTGATCAAATAAATGGTATAAAAACCGATAATTCTTTATCGAATCTACAAGCTATTTCACAAAGTGAGAATTCCAAACGAGGAGTGACTGGGAAACATAAAAAAATTCGAAACCTATATAATCATTTAACAGAAAATAACGAGGAAAGAGTATTTCAATCAATCACTGAAGCCGGTAGGTATTTCGATATTTGCGAACCCTCAGTACGAAGAGTAGCAGAGAATATAACTCGGTCAGCGATTTCCAGAAGAACTGGACAAAGAATTCAATTTGCATACGTCTGAATTCCGTTTTGTAATACCAAGGGGAATCACTCGTGTGGGCTTGTGTGTGTGGTTTTGAAACAACGATAACTCTTTTGTCTTAGTCACGTATCTCAATGGGATAATGTTTTTTGTGTAAGTTTATTATTTCACCCGGTAGAAAAGTTCCGCGTAAGGCAATCTCTTGTCATCATTATATCAATTTGACCGCAACCAGATGGTATCTTTGACCCCCCCAACTGATAAAATGTAACAAAACGGCACACTACCCAAATTTCTCCCTAACACGGAAAGAAAAACCACAACAACAATAATGGATTTGTCAAAAATAGCAAAGTGTATACAAAAATTGGAAATATGCCACGGCATACAGAATAACTGTGTTTGATACACATATATCATATTCAAAAACACATACCTATAGATTGGAATTTAGCGTATTCCATAGTATCATGTCCTGGGGCCCATCGTTCGAATCTCGTGGCAGGCATTATTGTCGACGGTACCGATTTCAAAGTTTTTTTTTATATATAATTGGGGGCTTTAAGCCATTCGAAATTCAAACCGTGAAACCACCATACCACACACATCGTCACACGGTGTGAATGTGTTTTTCATTCAACCCGGGGTGATTTTATGGGGGGGGGGTATGATGGTTTCAGTTTGAATATAGAAGTGCTCCCGTCATACCATCATATTATTGTCATCCTATAATCCATTGTTATATGTTGTATTGTCTTGTGCTGTCCTCTATAATCCATTGTTATATTTCATGTATCATTCATTGTAAATACCATGTCATTGTGTATATTTGTGCCTTACAAACTCGCCATAACACTCGAATTGGGAGTTGAAAAAAGGCTGTGATCAAATATGTATATATTTATATATGTGTGCCTTACAAATTCGCCATAACACTCGAATTGGGAGTTGAAAAAAGGCTGTGCTGTCCTATATATCAATATGTATATATGTAAATGGGACATCCATTCACGAAATATATCTTTTTGGAGTTCTAATCCGCTATTTGGTGAGTTAGATCTCCTCTTGGAGACTATGTTTCGTGGTACCTCTGGGCCCGTTCAGATGTGAATAACACCTGAGGGGTTCCAATGGGGATGTGTTGTCTTATATATGTAATCTCTGGGTCCCTCCGATGTGAATAACACCTGAGGGTTCCAAATGGGGTTTTTCATATATAACTTACATAATATCTCTAGGCGTATCAAGATGTGAATAACACTTTATTGCGAACGGAGTTCATCATATATAATCATATATAACCTTCATATATATCTCTAGGCGTAATAAGTTGTGAATAACGCCTTATTGCGAACGGAGTTCATACAAAAAACGGGTCAAAATTGACCCCCCAATTTTTTTGTTTTTGAAAATAAAACATATTAGAAATATAATATAAATATATATAATTCTGAAAATATCAATGAGATTATAAGCGAAATTTAAAATTTGAAAAATCAAGGAATTCAAATGTTAGATAAATTAAATTGTGATCAAATTCTTTCTGATTTTCAAGATATTGATGATAGCGCTAGGAATAACAGGTATGTGTTGCCAAAATCGTACTCTTTTATCAAGCGAATTCAGCACGCGATTTATGACTCATTCGCATATGAAAATGGCATAAACAAATTGGTCCCGTTATTCACGGTTGTCGAAAAAATAAGAAAAGAATTGGGGCAGCAATATGAAATCAAACGCACAATTAATTCGAAGATCAAAACAATGAAAACGATTATCCGACAAACGGAGAATTCTCCTTTGATTGCCTCCATGGATTAACGTGTATAATACCCATACCTGTCTATTGTATACTTACAAACAGGTATGTGCGCTTACTCAACTAGAACAAAATTCTATAGACGATTTTTTTTGCGCGGTAATTTAATCATTGGTGACTTTGTCAATGGTTTGTCACTACGCGGAAGTATAACACACAAAAGAATTTCGGGTGACTTTTTCACTACATTTAGATCGTACATTAATTTATAATGCAGGGTGAAACACTGACAACTAAATTAGCACAACAACGATTAGATGCGATTAAGAAATTTATTCCAGTTCGTGATTCCGTTCGAAATATGCTCCAAACGAGACAGAGTCTTCAAACGGACTTTGCGGCGGACACGGAACAGCTATTCAAGCAAGAAACCACTGCTACTAATGATGCTGTACCATTACTTGAAAAAATAGCAAAGGAAACTGAAAAACATCAGCGTTGTTAACAAAAAACCCTCCTAATTCCAACCAAAAAAAAACAATGAAAAAATAGTAGAGGACTTACGTGCGAGATTTAATGAGTAGGGGTTAGCAGCAATTGATAAGTCTGATCCAGCAGAAATTCCCGCGCTTGTTGTTGCGACTTATGAAAACAGGAAAAAAATGTTGAAAAAAGAACAACATAAGTATATTAAAGGTATGAATCATTGGGCTGATGTAATTTACAAAATCAAAACTAACACATGTCGAATTGATAAAGGTAGTACATCATACACCGGATAGCTAGAAACGGTGAGTCCAGTGTACAATCAATATGAAGAACTAAAAACAAAAATAAAACACCCGCAAAGATTGCAAAGAAAAAGACAACAGCCTTCAAAGAAAATATCTTTCTCACCTCAATGACAACTATCACCTGACAATGATGATAAGCAATCATTGTACATGCCATCTGATCAAGATGAATCTAATGATGAACTCTTTAGTTATTTACAAAATCAGGAAAGGGATACACAGGGTGCAACTGGTTATAGTAGTAGTAGTAGTGGGGAGGGTTTTTCTCAGAGTGGAACTCCAAGAGTATCAGGTAGTGGTTTAGTTAGTTGTCCTTGTAATATTCTCTCGGATATATCACGATTAGAAATTCTCGTAGGAGGGAAACGAGCCGGAAATAACTCACCGGAAGTAATTAATGAGGCAGCTGATATCTGCAGACGACTATTTGAGAGTGGTATCATGGATATTGATGTATATCGAGAGTTTATTGATGAGTTAGCAGAAAATCCTACGGATTTTTACGGTTACCATAGTGATTAAATCACTGAAATCGTTTACAATGAAAATCGTTTACGATTTTACGATTAGATAAATAGCATTTAAATAAGATGATCATACACTACAACCACAGAAAACCAACTATGGTCTATGTAGTAAACTCACGATTGCCTGTTTATAGAGCGTACTATGGAGATGGTCTCGGTAATACCATTGCAGGGTTATTTGCAAGAATGGCTCCCAAAATAGCACCAATCGCAAAACAATTATCAATGAAAGCTATTGATGTTATTCGTGATAAGGGTATTAACGCTGCTGGTGATGTTGCCGGGAGGACATTTTCCGCGGCTAAAGCAAAACTAGTAGCGTTAGTTCGGCGGCCAAGGAAACCGATGACTTCGTCATCAGTGACGAAATCACTAGGGCCACTACCATCTACGGAAATTATGCCTGCAAGTATTAGTAAAATAATAAACAATGCGGTGGAGCAGAATATAGCATCACGGATAAATGATGGATATAACACTCAGGTAAATATTACTGAAAATATGATAGCGGGAAGTGGTTTTAAATCGAGAGCGAGATTACGATTTAGATCAAGAAATATATAATAATATGTTCAAATCGGATCATGACACGGTGTTTGATTTAGATGGCCCAGTGCTCAAGAATGATTCTCAGCTTAATTATCAGTATTATGCCTATAATGCAGTACAACCAAATAGTCGATCAAGAATCAAACTTCAAGTCCAGGATACCAGCAAATTCTTTTTACCCTCTGAAGCGTTTGTCGAAGTAGAAGGAGAAATTGTAACAGCTGCTGATAGTCCTGCTGTACCAACACCATATCCACGTGGTGCCAAATTCAGTTTTGAATAATGGTATCATGGCGCTATTTAACAGTGCTAGATACATGATTGATAACAGAGAAATCGAGTCTACAGAACACAATGTTGATGTTGCCACAACAATAGTGGGGTTGGCAAGATACTCCGATGATTATACAAGATCGGCGGGTCCAGCTATGATGTTTGCTAAAGATATTAATGATCGCGCTGGACCGACTCCATATATTATAAGACAACCAAAGAAACGTGCTGCTCCTCCTGTTGATGTTGCTAATATCAAAGATATGATTATAAATGATGATCCTAATTACAACATAGGAGCTGCAACACATATCAATGTTGGAAGGAGATCGTAGATTATTCTCATGCGCGATTCCACTACATCATATATTTGGATTCTGCAGAAATGTTAGAAACGTTATCTATGGAGCGAAGTATACAGTAGCACTCATGCGAAAGGGTGATGATAATGATGCAATCTGGAGGATTCCAGAAGATCCTGCACATCCGGATGATGACCGTGGCAAGGTGAATATAACAAAACTAACAATGTGGATGCCAGTAATGACTCCATCAATCACCGTAAAGCAAAAATTACTATCATTTATGAGTACAGGCGGCAAATCATTACTAAGTTGGCTAACAGTGACCGATGATATACAACTTGATTACGGAACCAACCAAATAGCACGCGTGTATCATCGTTTTTTGTCATATATGGGACGTGATAATAATGTGGATACTGGTCTGTAAATATCACAATTGGATTTTAGAAAACTAAATCTCATCTATTACTTCTCGCTGGAACATCTTGACTTAACCAGACAATCCGTCGTTGAAATATACTTCAGAACTCGTGTAACTCGTCCGATTAATGCAGCAGATGATGTCACTATCCCCCAATATAGAGCAATTGCTGTAATTCTCAGCGACAAATCAATGCTACTCGAAGGTGTTGGTGGACGAATGAAGGTAGTTGATGCACCAGTGGAAAATATGTAATATTTTCAAAAATATGTAATGTAGCAATTAGATCAATCTGTTATTAAATAAAATGTCATACAGTGTTGTTAGTGTTACGTTAACTCCTAGTCAAGTTAAAAAATTGCAATCGGAATCAGCTAAAAAATGTGGAACCACAATATCGCTGAAGCACAATCAGATGTCTGGCGGTCAGAATAAACTGTCATTGACAGCTCCTCAGATAAAACACTTAAATGATGCCATCAAAGATAAAAAAAGGTGTTCAGATCTCTCTCTCTCTCTCTCTCTCTCTCTCTCTCTCTCTCTCTGCGGCAGCGATTAAGAACATGATAAAATCAGGTGGTATATTCCCACTTTTCGCTGCGTTACCAGCGTTGATTGCGGCAGCGGCCCCAGCGGTAGCAAAAGCCGCCGCTCTAGGAGCCGTTGGTACAGCGGCAGGGATGGCACTAAAGAAAGCTACCGGACAAGGATACAAAAAAAAAAAAAAAAACAGGAACTCCGTATTCATGGTACAGCGGAAACGGTCTGAGACTGGGAACAGTTTACTAACAATAGTTCCAATGTCAAATTTTGATTTACTCGATGCTGCTAAAATTACCACAACAACCAAACAGCGTTGAAACCGGTATTATTAATCTCGATAACAGCAGCGGACCTGGAACCCACTGGGTTGCATACGCGACTGATCCGCGTGCAATTGTTTATTTCGATTCATATGGGTTAGCGCCGCCTAAAGAATTTACGCGTTATATAAAACACTTAAAAACTCCTATCTGGTATTATACGCTACCAACACAGAAAATGAATGACCCACCAATATGCGGCATAGAAGTATTGAATGTCCTCAACGCTATTTCATCATCGGGAAAACCACCACATAAAACCGTACACGAATATGCGAGTAATAACTTTTTAGAGAGATCTTAGAGTATAATGATTGATATTTGGAGAAGATCTCTATCAAGGTTGAAAAAACCCACCGCAGAAATATCTGCAACCGGTGATGTAAAAAAATAATCGAAGATGAAATATCCGAGATGTTAAACTTAGCAAGTGTTGATTCCAGTGAAATAGTTATATTTCAAGATCGCCAGGGTAAATTGAAAACGAGTAATATTTCCCTTGATGATATTTCCCTTGATGAATCGAAAATCGCTATAACAGTTCATGAGCCGACGTTATCATCTGCCATTGAGATAAACTCACCCGGGTATACCGTAGATATCTATCAGAGTTCTATAAGGACAATACTGGGTTGGCCTGAAAATCCACCACTACCTGAACCACAAAAATCTGATTTTACTTCAACGAAGGAAGATTATCATGGTTATCGTAGTCATGCTAGTATTCTTACTCCCTACCCTATCCCCGCGTGGATGTTTTAACATAATGGTTACCATTAAATAGACTTTTTGGTGGTTATTTTCATAAAAGAGCCGACGATGAAAGATATTATGTAGTAGATGAAAGAGATGTTGCCCAACAGTTCACAGCAATGAATAACGATTTTGAAAGAATTAAAAATATACTTATAGCGGAAATTAGTACAATCTCACCTAACCGAAATGAAGTCATCAAACACGTAGAAATATGTAACAAAATTATCGCTGACATGGATGAATTTAATTTGCGACTTGTTCAATATATACTAGCTGGTGATAGTGCTAAAAACAGAACAGAATTTGCAAAGAAATATAATATACGCGTAGAGGATATTCCCACATTTAAGTTTCCAGGATATGTAGTACCCGAACTAAAGAAAAAACTCAATGATGCCATCGATGATGGTTTCAAAAGGATTCACGACGCATGAAAAAAAAATATAACACAACAACAAACAACCATCCTCAAATATAATAACGACCCAAACGGAGGCGGGAGACATATCGCTCCTCAAAACGTCAATATATCCTCAGTGATCGCATTTAATTTAGTATGTGATGTTATCGAAGGAAGTTATGAAATAAATCTCGAAAGATCAAATCAAGCCCAACAAGGATATATTTTATATTCATTTGCACCAACAGCTCCTCCAGGGTTTTTAATAATTGAGGATCCAACTAATCCAGTCTATATGCGATGTCATAATGATTCGTTAACGAGAATTAATTTTAAACTCACTGACCAATCCAATAATCTGATTGATTTACGAGGTGAGGTTTTACAAATTAGTCTGTTTGTGAAATCCTAAAAGGATTTTCGTCTTAAGACTTTCTTCGTAAAAAGGAATTTTACCCCCATAGCTGCAAGGAGGGTTTGACAACGACTTTGCGTCCCCAAAAGAAACTTTTTTTCAACGATTTTGGAGGAAGCCTTAGCTTGCCAAATGGACGCCTCTATAAAAGGTTGTCCGATTCGCCCCTCCTGCTGCTACGGTAAGACACTTCATCCGATAATTTTGTTTGGGGTTGGGGTTGGGTGGTAACTCTAAAACATATATAACGTGATACGTCTTACATTTTAGGACTAGTCTGCGGCATGATGTCCCAGTGCTAGACATAAACTGTCACCAGTCCCGGATTACCCATTAGGCAGAGTAGGCAACTGCCTATGGGCCCCGCGACTTTTATAGGCCCCATCAGGGGCCCCCATGAGACCGGGACCGTGGGTCTGGGGCCCCAAAAGTTTGACTGCCTATGGGCCTCCACGGTGCTTAATCTGGCGCTGACTGTCACACTACATACATCGTAGAGATACGACTAATAACACACACACACACACACATACACACACACACAATATCTCCACTCGAAATACTGACGCATAGAGAAATTATTTGGAAAGGATTAATAACGGATATATTTCATTGAGTGAGCAAAACACTTGAGTTTTTCACCTACGAGATCAAATATATCCGCTATTAATTCCGAACAAGTAGATGTTTTAATTTTTTTAAAATTTTATGCCTATACGTATTGACTTATTATAAAAATGCATACAAAATTGAAGTAGTGGTTTTTCTCTGCGCGATATTATCACCTGTGTTTTTTGAAATATAAGAAAATATTAGAAGTAATATATGTAACTTAATAAATTCAAACAGCCCCACCCACGCATGGTGAGATTTTTTTTCAGATAGTCATGCTTGACAGATTGCAGAAAGTAAAGTAATTGATATTTTGTACCAATGTTTATCTTTGATAGTAATGTGTTTTAATTAATTATTTAAAAATTATTATAAGGTCTTAAACTAAGAAAATAGTTGAATTACTACTACTACTACTACTACTACTACTACTACTACTACTAATAATAATAATAATAATGAGGACTTTGTATAGCGCCTAATCTTTAGAACCTCTAAGCGCTTTACAACATCTATAATGATACGACTACACTACAGAAAAACAAATAACAAAAACTATGAAATTGAAAAACTTAAAAAACATTCTGAAAACATATAAGAAAAAATTATTAGGTTTCTAAGTTTGTTCATGCAGTCTAAAAAGGTGAGTTTTAAGAGCACTCTTAAAAGGGACCACTGTGTCTTTGTGTCTAATTTCAATTGGCAATTCGTTCCACATCGCCGGGCCCTGGTATGCAAATGAACGTTGTCCATATGACTTCGTTTTCATAGTGGGAACAATGAGTATACGATTGTCAGAAGAGGAGCTTAAGTATCTTGCTGGTGTATACATATGGGTGAGGCTGGATAGGTATGTTTGACTGGAGTCTGTGTCTTTGTGTCTAATTTCAATTGGCAATTCGTTCCACATCGCCGGGCCCTGGTATGCAAATGAACGTTGTCCATATGAATTCGTTTGCATAGTGGGAACAATGACTATACGATTGTCAGAAGAGGAGCTTAAGTATCTTGCTGGTGTATACACATGGGTGAGGCTGGATAGGTATGTTTGATTGGAGTCTGTCAGTGAAACATAGCACAGAGAACCAGTGGCGTCACTACGGGGGTGCGGACCGCACCGGGTGACACCATCTCAGAGGGGTGACACCAAAATTAAAAATTGCAAATTTTACAGAGCACACACTGCTCGGTCTAGTCGGATTTCATAAGCGGATAACATAAGCGGATAACCGATCATAGTGGCGTCGCTAGGGGGGTGCGGACCTCACCGGGTGACACCATCAGAGGGGGTGACACCAAAATGACTGTCTATCAAGTTTTTGTATGGTATGTTACAGAAGGAGGTCCATGGGGGTGACACCATGAGTTACCGCACCGGGTGACACCAATCCTAGTGACGCCACTGCAGAGAACAAATTTTGTTTGATTCTGTATTGAATTGATAGCCAGTGTAGGGTACAGCGCAGTGGTGAGGTGTGCTCTGATCGAGGTACTCTAAAGATGATCCAAGCAGCTGTGTTTTGAACTTTTTTTATGTTTCTGGAGTAGATATTGTGACGAACCAGACAGAATTGAGTTACAATAGTCCAGCCTTGAAAGTACTAATGAACACACAGGTGTTTAAGTGGCATAAACTTAAATATATTTGCGAATGGAACTGATGCGTCTCAGTTCAAAATATGCAGCCTTGCATATGTTCATGACATGTTGGTGCAATGTGAGTACTGTCTAGAGTAACACCTAGGTTTCGTAATTCATGTGAGAATTTAATTTAATTAGTATCAATACATTTTTTATAATTTAAAAGTAGTACTTTTTGTCGATATAACTTTTATACAAGTAACATAACTATGACTGTGTCTTATAATTGCAAATATATTCATAAATGATACTGTTTCCAGACCCACAGGCATTTTGATGAACAACATAATCGAACGCAGTGTTATAGAATGATACTATTACGACTAACGTTGTGGGGGCAGGGTCCAGTTTTTATGTACAAATTTAATGTCGCATGCACCTGCCTAATATAAAAATTCATTAAAAATATAATACGCGAGTGAGGTCAAAAAGGTACATATTTCTGGATAGGTATTATGTAGTGCAACATAATCATATCACACACATGACCTGACAAGTCTACTGAAGTTCTTAGAATAAAATATTTATGTACCCCAACCCCTATTTTATACATGCATTTTTCACATCCGAAGGCCATTTTTGACAGCATGTGGTGCTCACAGTGCAAACGCAAGGCCTTTTCCTAGATGAAAATTTTGAAAAACATTGTCTACTAAATAGTTTGATGCAATTCATAATAGTTGTCATCCATGCCGTTTTTGAGATATTCTACTTGCCTTGAACCCACGTGTCTACTGCTATGGGAGGCTAGCTCTTCTTCCTAGCCGACTATTGGTATTTCACAATCAACATACTGCAGAGTAACTATGGAAAGTGTACATGTCTGACATCAATTTCAAGAACAACACAAGCCTGAAACACCTAGTTCACAAATTTATCCATATCTTTAATTATTACACAATAGTAGCTCAAAAACTCACACCATACCCTTAAGTTAAGAAACTTGCCAGGGGCCAATTTATGAAACTGGACCCTGCCACCTTAAGCATTTTGCAAAAAATAATTTCTGTCAAAAATTTTGTGCATATCACTTACCTAGACATTATCTAACAAAATGGTATCAAGGAAATTATTTTGTATGCTAAAGTAAAAATGTTATTACTCTTTTAGAAAAGTGACTACATTGCGGCAAAATGCATTGCATTGTAATACTTTGTGCTAGGGTTGCTGTCTTGAAAAGAATTAAACTTGTGTGCAATGGAATATTTCCTGTCCTTTTTGCCATCGTATAGTCAGGAAGATACCAGAATTACATGATGATGTTGACTGAATGCTAAGAATGGATTTTATAGTTGCAAATAGTGACTGAATATGAGATACACTCTTTGTTATTAGCGATAGAACTTCTCTATTGTTCAAGCAATTATTTGTTGAAATTTTTCTTTTAAAAAGTGCCACTTAAGAAAAATGTTACCAGACATTTACATTTATAATGTACTTTAATAATAATTATAGCTTGAGACATACACATCAACATTCCTGACCTGGTATTGTTCTAGTGATGCTAACATAAACAGCATTGGGGGGGGGGGGGGTGAATACACCTATGTCTAGCTAATTGGGACAGATATAAAGAAACAAATATTATTCTATGTTGGGACATTGATGTGAGGAACCTTGCTGAACTTACATCAACATATTAAATAAATTCAGTGACAACAGGCCTTTGAAATGAACCATTCTCAAGCCCAAAATACAAAATGAATACACAGTCCATACAGTTAACCCAAATATTCTCAGAATCCTATCCACTCACAGCTGACTTTAGCAATTGCAAGGATATAGAGAATGAGAGGAAATAGAAAGAAAAGCTACAAGAAAAATATTAACAAGAAGAAAATTCAGTACAAAAAGGGACATGTTGTAACTTCTATTACTTTAAATAAGGACCTACCAGAAAATACAAGTTATGATGAAGCCAAGTCAGTCTTTCATAATCAATCTTTAGTGTGTTTGGATCATAATGAATACATGCTTCAAACTTAAATGCTTCTACCAATATGACTGTGACAACAGATCCTAACATCATTCCATGCAAATTGAGACCTACAAAAAGGAAAACAACTGACATTATTACTCATTCTGTACTCAGTAAAAAAGTGGCTACCAGTATGCCAGAAGAAAACTGTGTTGTCAACATCAATAAACTTTCAGAACTAATCAGGGTATTTCTGCCACATCAATGTAAGAATGCTTTTCCAGTTGTTACGGTACACAAAAGACAGGGTTTGTGCATTACTGTTTGTGTGCAATGCAATAACTGTAAGTTTAAATCCAATATGGTGGAACTGTTCACAAAAGTACTAAAACTTTAATTCTTTTTCCTCAAAACATTGTCCGCAATATGCCATATCCATCATTATTTGCAACACCGTTCCATTGATGACATTCACCATTTATAACAGTATGTCTACTTATGTTTTCTTGAAAGTGCATTTGCTCCTGTGGAGTGAAATGACTTAGAAGAATGTGTGATGTCATGTCATGTAATGTTTTTGTGTGTCTGCAATGAAATATGAATAACTTTCATTAAAATAGGAGTACAGAGCTTGTTACCTACATGAAAATCAAGTAAACACATTTTAAACCCCCATTTTCTCTCAAAGCAACTTAGTTAAGCTCAAAATATGCTAACTTGTCCTGATACCAATAGGTATAATTTATAGGTGCAAAAAGAAATTACCTCCCTTGAATGTCCTATAGAGCTGAGAGATTCAAAATAAGGAGACAAATAGAGGTACTATGATAAGGCTAATGTATAAGAATTAATTGCATATGAATAAAGAACAAGAAAATAAGACAAAATGTGGTTCATTGCACCATTTTTTTTATAGCATTTTTCCCTTAAGCATTTTGCAAAAAATAATTTCTGTCAAAAATTTTGTGCATATCACTTACCTAGACATTATCTAACAAAATGGTATCAAGGAAATTATTTTGTATGCTAAAGTAAAAATGTTATTACTCTTTTAGAAAAGTGACTACATTGCGGCAAAATGCATTGCATTGTAATACTTTGTGCTAGGGTTGCTGTCTTGAAAAGAATTAAACTTGTGTGCAATGGAATATTTCCTGTCCTTTTTGCCATCGTATAGTCAGGAAGATACCAGAATTACATGATGATGTTGACTGAATGCTAAGAATGGATTTTATAGTTGCAAATAGTGACTGAATATGAGATACACTCTTTGTTATTAGCGATAGAACTTCTCTATTGTTCAAGCAATTATTTGTTGAAATTTTTCTTTTAAAAAGTGCCACTTAAGAAAAATGTTACCAGACATTTACATTTATAATGTACTTTAATAATAATTATAGCTTGAGACATACACATCAACATTCCTGACCTGGTATTGTTCTAGTGATGCTAACATAAACAGCATTGGGGGGGGGTGAATACACCTATGTCTAGCTAATTGGGACAGATATAAAGAAGCAAATATTATTCTATGTTGGGACATTGATGTGAGGAACCTTGCTGAACTTACATCAACATATTAGATAAATTCAGTGACAACAGGCCTTTGAAATGAACCATTCTCAAGCCCAAAATACAAAATGAATACACAGTCCATACAGTTAACCCAAATATTCTCAGAATCCTATCCACTCACAGCTGACTTTAGCAATTGCAAGGATATAGAGAATGAGAGGAAATAGAAAGAAAAGCTACAAGAAAAATATTAACAAGAAGAAAATTCAGTACAAAAAGGGACATGTTGTAACTTCTATTACTTTAAATAAGGACCTACCAGAAAATACAAGTCATGATGAAGCCAAGTCAGTCTTTCATAATCAATCTTTAGTGTGTTTGGATCATAATGAATACATGCTTCAAACTTAAATGCTTCTACCAATATGACTGTGACAACAGATCCTAACATCATTCCATGCAAATTGAGACCTACAAAAAGGAAAACAACTGACATTATTACTCATTCTGTACTCAGTAAAAAAGTGGCTACCAGTATGCCAGAAGAAAACTGTGTTGTCAACATCAATAAACTTTCAGAACTAATCAGGGTATTTCTGCCACATCAATGTAAGAATGCTTTTCCAGTTGTTACGGTACACAAAAGACAGGGTTTGTGCATTACTGTTTGTGTGCAATGCAATAACTGTAAGTTTAAATCCAATATGGTGGAACTGTTCACAAAAGTACTAAAACTTTAATTCTTTTTCCTCAAAACATTGTCCGCAATATGCCATATCCATCATTATTTGCAACACCGTTCCATTGATGACATTCACCATTTATAACAGTATGTCTACTTATGTTTTCTTGAAAGTGCATTTGCTCCTGTGGAGTGAAATGACTTAGAAGAATGTGTGATGTCATGTCATGTAATGTTTTTGTGTGTCTGCAATGAAATATGAATAACTTTCATTAAAATAGGAGTACAGAGCTTGTTACCTACATGAAAATCAAGTAAACACATTTTAAACCCCCATTTTCTCTCAAAGCAACTTAGTTAAGCTCAAAATATGCTAACTTGTCCTGATACCAATAGGTATAATTTATAGGTGCAAAAAGAAATTACCTCCCTTGAATGTCCTATAGAGCTGAGAGATTCAAAATAAGGAGACAAATAGAGGTACTATGATAAGGCTAATGTATAAGAATTAATTGCATATGAATAAAGAACAAGAAAATAAGACAAAATGTGGTTCATTGCACCATTTTTTTTATAGCATTTTTCCCTTAAGGGGGCAGGGTCCAGTTTTTATGTACAAATTTAATGTCGCATGCACCTGCCTAATATAAAAATTCATTAAAAATATAATACGCGAGTGAGGTCAAAAAGGTACATATTTCTGGATAGGTATTATGTAGTGCAACATAATCATATCACACACATGACCTGACAAGTCTACTGAAGTTCTTAGAATAAAATATTTATGTACCCCAACCCCTATTTTATACATGCATTTTTCACATCCGAAGGCCATTTTTGACAGCATGTGGTGCTCACAGTGCAAACGCAAGGCCTTTTCCTAGATGAAAATTTTGAAAAACATTGTCTACTAAATAGCTTGATGCAATTCATAATAGTTGTCATCCATGCCGTTTTTGAGATATTCTACTTGCCTTGAACCCACGTGTCTACTGCTATGGGAGGCTAGCTCTTCTTCCTAGCCGACTATTGGTATTTCACAATCAACATACTGCAGAGTAACTATGGAAAGTGTACATGTCTGACATCAATTTCAAGAACAACACAAGCCTGAAACACCTAGTTCACAAATTTATCCATATCTTTAATTATTACACAATAGTAGCTCAAAAACTCACACCATACCCTTAAGTTAAGAAACTTGCCAGGGGCCAATTTATGAAACTGGACCCTGCCACCTTAAGCATTTTGCAAAAAATAATTTCTGTCAAAAATTTTGTGCATATCACTTACCTAGACATTATCTAACAAAATGGTATCAAGGAAATTATTTTGTATGCTAAAGTAAAAATGTTATTACTCTTTTAGAAAAGTGACTACATTGCGGCAAAATGCATTGCATTGTAATACTTTGTGCTAGGGTTGCTGTCTTGAAAAGAATTAAACTTGTGTGCAATGGAATATTTCCTGTCCTTTTTGCCATCGTATAGTCAGGAAGATACCAGAAATACATGATGATGTTGACTGAATGCTAAGAATGGATTTTATAGTTGCAAATAGTGACTGAATATGAGATACACTCTTTGTTATTAGCGATAGAACTTCTCTATTGTTCAAGCAATTATTTGTTGAAATTTTTCTTTTAAAAAGTGCCACTTAAGAAAAATGTTACCAGACATTTACATTTATAATGTACTTTAATAATAATTATAGCTTGAGACATACACATCAACATTCCTGACCTGGTATTGTTCTAGTGATGCTAACATAAACAGCATTGGGGGGGGGGTGAATACACCTATGTCTAGCTAATTGGGACAGATATAAAGAAACAAATATTATTCTATGTTGGGACATTGATGTGAGGAACCTTGCTGAACTTACATCAACATATCAGATAAATTCAGTGACAACAGGCCTTTGAAATGAACCATTCTCAAGCCCAAAATACAAAATGAATACACAGTCCATACAGTTAACCCAAATATTCTCAGAATCCTATCCACTCACAGCTGACTTTAGCAATTGCAAGGATATAGAGAATGAGAGGAAATAGAAAGAAAAGCTACAAGAAAAATATTAACAAGAAGAAAATTCAGTACAAAAAGGGACATGTTGTAACTTCTATTACTTTAAATAAGGACCTACCAGAAAATACAAGTCATGATGAAGCCAAGTCAGTCTTTCATAATCAATCTTTAGTGTGTTTGGATCATAATGAATACATGCTTCAAACTTAAATGCTTCTACCAATATGACTGTGACAACAGATCCTAACATCATTCCATGCAAATTGAGACCTACAAAAAGGAAAACAACTGACATTATTACTCATTCTGTACTCAGTAAAAAAGTGGCTACCAGTATGCCAGAAGAAAACTGTGTTGTCAACATCAATAAACTTTCAGAACTAATCAGGGTATTTCTGCCACATCAATGTAAGAATGCTTTTCCAGTTGTTACGGTACACAAAAGACAGGGTTTGTGCATTACTGTTTGTGTGCAATGCAATAACTGTAAGTTTAAATCCAATATGGTGGAACTGTTCACAAAAGTACTAAAACTTTAATTCTTTTTCCTCAAAACATTGTCCGCAATATGCCATATCCATCATTATTTGCAACACCGTTCCATTGATGACATTCACCATTTATAACAGTATGTCTACTTATGTTTTCTTGAAAGTGCATTTGCTCCTGTGGAGTGAAATGACTTAGAAGAATGTGTGATGTCATGTCATGTAATGTTTTTGTGTGTCTGCAATGAAATATGAATAACTTTCATTAAAATAGGAGTACAGAGCTTGTTACCTACATGAAAATCAAGTAAACACATTTTAAACCCCCATTTTCTCTCAAAGCAACTTAGTTAAGCTCAAAATATGCTAACTTGTCCTGATACCAATAGGTATAATTTATAGGTGCAAAAAGAAATTACCTCCCTTGAATGTCCTATAGAGCTGAGAGATTCAAAATAAGGAGACAAATAGAGGTACTATGATAAGGCTAATGTAAAAGAATTAATTGCATATGAATAAAGAACAAGAAAATAAGACAAAATGTGGTTCATTGCACCATTTTTTTTATAGCATTTTTCCCTTAAGGGGGCAGGGTCCAGTTTTTATGTACAAATTTAATGTCGCATGCACCTGCCTAATATAAAAATTCATTAAAAATATAATACGCGAGTGAGGTCAAAAAGGTACATATTTCTGGATAGGTATTATGTAGTGCAACATAATCATATCACACACATGACCTGACAAGTCTAATGAAGTTCTTAGAATAAAATATTTATGTACCCCAACCCCTATTTTATACATGCATTTTTCACATCCGAAGGCCATTTTTGACAGCATGTGGTGCTCACAGTGCAAACGCAAGGCCTTTTCCTAGATGAAAATTTTGAAAAACATTGTCTACTAAATAGCTTGATGCAATTCATAATAGTTGTCATCCATGCCGTTTTTGAGATATTCTACTTGCCTTGAACCCACGTGTCTACTGCTATGGGAGGCTAGCTCTTCTTCCTAGCCGACTATTGGTATTTCACAATCAACATACTGCAGAGTAACTATGGAAAGTGTACATGTCTGACATCAATTTCAAGAACAACACAAGCCTGAAACACCTAGTTCACAAATTTATCCATATCTTTAATTATTACACAATAGTAGCTCAAAAACTCACACCATACCCTTAAGTTAAGAAACTTGCCAGGGGTCAATTTATGAAACTGGACCCTGCCACCTTAAGCATTTTGCAAAAAATAATTTCTGTCAAAAATTTTGTGCATATCACTTACCTAGACATTATCTAACAAAATGGTATCAAGGAAATTATTTTGTATGCTAAAGTAAAAATGTTATTACTCTTTTAGAAAAGTGACTACATTGCGGCAAAATGCATTGCATTGTAATACTTTGTGCTAGGGTTGCTGTCTTGAAAAGAATTAAACTTGTGTGCAATGGAATATTTCCTGTCCTTTTTGCCATCGTATAGTCAGGAAGATACCAGAATTACATGATGATGTTGACTGAATGCTAAGAATGGATTTTATAGTTGCAAATAGTGACTGAATATGAGATACACTCTTTGTTATTAGCGATAGAACTTCTCTATTGTTCAAGCAATTATTTGTTGAAATTTTTCTTTTAAAAAGTGCCACTTAAGAAAAATGTTACCAGACATTTACATTTATAATGTACTTTAATAATAATTATAGCTTGAGACATACACATCAACATTCCTGACCTGGTATTGTTCTAGTGATGCTAACATAAACAGCATTGGGGGGGGGGGGGGGGTGAATACACCTATGTCTAGCTAATTGGGACAGATATAAAGAAGCAAATATTATTCTATGTTGGGACATTGATGTGAGGAACCTTGCTGAACTTACATCAACATATCAGATAAATTCAGTGACAACAGGCCTTTGAAATGAACCATTCTCAAGCCCAAAATACAAAATGAATACACAGTCCGTACAGTTAACCCAAATATTCTCAGAATCCTATCCACTCACAGCTGACTTTAGCAATTGCAAGGATATAGAGAATGAGAGGAAATAGAAAGAAAAGCTACAAGAAAAATATTAACAAGAAGAAAATTCAGTACAAAAAGGGACATGTTGTAACTTCTATTACTTTAAATAAGGACCTACCAGAAAATACAAGTCATGATGAAGCCAAGTCAGTCTTTCATAATCAATCTTTAGTGTGTTTGGATCATAATGAATACATGCTTCAAACTTAAATGCTTCTACCAATATGACTGTGACAACAGATCCTAACATCATTCCATGCAAATTGAGACCTACAAAAAGGAAAACAACTGACATTATTACTCATTCTGTACTCAGTAAAAAAGTGGCTACCAGTATGCCAGAAGAAAACTGTGTTGTCAACATCAATAAACTTTCAGAACTAATCAGGGTATTTCTGCCACATCAATGTAAGAATGCTTTTCCAGTTGTTACGGTACACAAAAGACAGGGTTTGTGCATTACTGTTTGTGTGCAATGCAATAACTGTAAGTTTAAATCCAATATGGTGGAACTGTTCACAAAAGTACTAAAACTTTAATTCTTTTTCCTCAAAACATTGTCCGCAATATGCCATATCCATCATTATTTGCAACACCGTTCCATTGATGACATTCACCATTTATAACAGTATGTCTACTTATGTTTTCTTGAAAGTGCATTTGCTCCTGTGGAGTGAAATGACTTAGAAGAATGTGTGATGTCATGTCATGTAATGTTTTTGTGTGTCTGCAATGAAATATGAATAACTTTCATTAAAATAGGAGTACAGAGCTTGTTACCTACATGAAAATCAAGTAAACACATTTTAAACCCCCATTTTCTCTCAAAGCAACTTAGTTAAGCTCAAAATATGCTAACTTGTCCTGATACCAATAGGTATAATTTATAGGTGCAAAAAGAAATTACCTCCCTTGAATGTCCTATAGAGCTGAGAGATTCAAAAAAAGGAGACAAATAGAGGTACTATGATAAGGCTAATGTATAAGAATTAATTGCATATGAATAAAGAACAAGAAAATAAGACAAAATGTGGTTCATTGCACCATTTTTTTTATAGCATTTTTCCCTCAAAGGGGCAGGGTCCAGTTTTTATGTACAAATTTAATGTCGCATGCACCTGCCCAATATAAAAATTCATTAAAAATATAATACGCGAGTGAGGTCAAAAAGGTACATATTTCTGGATAGGTATTATGTAGTGCAACATAATCATATCACACACATGACCTGACAAGTCTAATGAAGTTCTTAGAATAAAATATTTATGTACCCCAACCCCTATTTTATACATGCATTTTTCACATCCGAAGGCCATTTTTTGACAGCATGTGGTGCTCACAGTGCAAACGCAAGGCCTTTTCCTAGATGAAAATTTTGAAAAACATTGTCTACTAAATAGCTTGATGCAATTCATAATAGTTGTCATCCATGCCGTTTTTGAGATATTCTACTTGCCTTGAACCCACGTGTCTACTGCTATGGGAGGCTAGCTCTTCTTCCTAGCCGACTATTGGTATTTCACAATCAACATACTGCAGAGTAACTATGGAAAGTGTACATGTCTGACATCAATTTCAAGAACAACACAAGCCTGAAACACCTAGTTCACAAATTTATCCATATCTTTAATTATTACACAATAGTAGCTCAAAAACTCACACCATACCCTTAAGTTAAGAAACTTGCCAGGGGTCAATTTATGAAACTGGACCCTGCCACCTTAAGCATTTTGCAAAAAATAATTTCTGTCAAAAATTTTGTGCATATCACTTACCTAGACATTATCTAACAAAATGGTATCAAGGAAATTATTTTGTATGCTAAAGTAAAAATGTTATTACTCTTTTAGAAAAGTGACTACATTGCGGCAAAATGCATTGCATTGTAATACTTTGTGCTAGGGTTGCTGTCTTGAAAAGAATTAAACTTGTGTGCAATGGAATATTTCCTGTCCTTTTTGCCATCGTATAGTCAGGAAGATACCAGAATTACATGATGATGTTGACTGAATGCTAAGAATGGATTTTATAGTTGCAAATAGTGACTGAATATGAGCAACTTAGTTAAGCTCAAAATATGCTAACTTGTCCTGATACCAATAGGTATAATTTATAGGTGCAAAAAGAAATTACCTCCCTTGAATGTCCTATAGAGCTGAGAGATTCAAAAAAAGGAGACAAATAGAGGTACTATGATAAGGCTAATGTATAAGAATTAATTGCATATGAATAAAGAACAAGAAAATAAGACAAAATGTGGTTCATTGCACCATTTTTTTTATAGCATTTTTCCCTCAAGGGGGCAGGGTCCAGTTTTTATGTACAAATTTAATGTCGCATGCACCTGCCCAATATAAAAATTCATTAAAAATATAATACGCGAGTGAGGTCAAAAAGGTACATATTTCTGGATAGGTATTATGTAGTGCAACATAATCATATCACACACATGACCTGACAAGTCTAATGAAGTTCTTAGAATAAAATATTTATGTACCCCAACCCCTATTTTATACATGCATTTTTCACATCCGAAGGCCATTTTTTGACAGCATGTGGTGCTCACAGTGCAAACGCAAGGCCTTTTCCTAGATGAAAATTTTGAAAAACATTGTCTACTAAATAGCTTGATGCAATTCATAATAGTTGTCATCCATGCCGTTTTTGAGATATTCTACTTGCCTTGAACCCACGTGTCTACTGCTATGGGAGGCTAGCTCTTCTTCCTAGCCGACTATTGGTATTTCACAATCAACATACTGCAGAGTAACTATGGAAAGTGTACATGTCTGACATCAATTTCAAGAACAACACAAGCCTGAAACACCTAGTTCACAAATTTATCCATATCTTTAATTATTACACAATAGTAGCTCAAAAACTCACACCATACCCTTAAGTTAAGAAACTTGCCAGGGGCCAATTTATGAAACTGGACCCTGCCACCTGTGGTTATTTATGTATACCAATAATAGACCCAAAACCAGTCACCCAATCGGATAGCTTCTCGTGCATTCCGACCGTCTCCAGAATCAACAGAAATGGCGGAACAAAAAGCGCTGATTGTCTTCTTTGGCATTTTAATTTCAGTTCAAGCCCAGACAACGCGATACAACGAACCAATAAAGCAGGAAGGAGTAGACGTATGCAGACGTACACGTGGGATGTATTTCTTGGCATCCAGTTTGACATGTATGCCCTGTCCTAACGGCACGATAGTAAGATCCGATGGTGAGTTCTGACATGTTTATCCCAGTCTAGTCCTACATACAAGACATGACGCTGATATTTATGTTTGGGGCGTCAGGGTCTTACTGCCTAACGAACAACGCTGTGTTGTGTGTTTCGAACTCTACTGACAAGAGAATAAGAGGTGAAATTTTCATGATTATCACATACTTGGCAATAAATATCAACATTTATCCACATATTTAAGAATTATTGATATACTTACTTTGTTGACTTGATCGTAATTGACTAAAAGTCAGACACTAGCAAATGAACGCATTTTTATGTTCCTTTGACACGCATTTCAATTGGTTGCAATGCGATGATGGCTGAGGAATGCCGAAGTAGGTTTCAACAAGGCCGTTTGATTGTAACGAAATGAAAGTATCAAAGTATCAAGTATTTGAACAGCAAGCAATGTTTTGTTTCGTTCAAGAAACATTTTCCGATTGGAACCTACTTGAACATACTTCGGCATACCTCAACTACTGTCGCATCTCAACAAATTCAAATGTATGTCAACTGAACAAGAAAACGTGTCCGTTTGCAAGTGTCAGATATTGATTCCACCAGGATAAAAACAGAACAGTAAGTATATTAATTAAACATAAATAAGTGGAAGAGTGTCAATATAGGTTGCCAAGTATGTGCGATATTCCTGAAACTTTGACTACTCGTTCCGATGTCGACGACATCGGAACAGACTACACTAGGCCGTTATTCAGATCGTAAAACATAGCACTTATTTAAAATCAATATGTGCTATGCCTTACATGTAGGACTAATCTCAGCCATATTCCTCTGAAACAACCTATTATTTTGTGTTGAATATTCATCGCAATATTAGGCATTACCATTTTTTTCTATTGGAAATAAACATTTCTACAGTCATTTCCAAGTGCAATAGTAAATTAGTTATAAAAGGTATACATGTATGTATGTATGTATCAATGTATGTATGTATGTATGTATGTATGTATGTATGTATGTATGTGTATGTACGTACATATGTATGTATGTAATAAAAACACCCACATATAATGTGTGAATCTTTTCGCTTTATTGCTTCATCAGACCGATTTCAATATCATGGTTATGTCATTAAATACAGGGCTTGAATTTAACACAAATTTCTTGGTAGCCAGAAGGACTAGTGTACTGAGAAATTTACTAGTCCTGCCAAACAATTACTAGTCCTGTCCACAAAACTATGTCACACACTTGTATTGAGATTAACAAGAATTTGCTTTCATAAATAGCAGTATCATATGACATGCAGAGGTACAGAAGTATAAATCCTACTTCAAATCATCAATCAGTCAATTAACATTTCTTGTTTCTCAAGATAATCTGGATCCAATTCCAGAAAGGGATCCAAATGTCATTTTTCGTCCTCTACCTGCACTCTGGGTCCATATTGGGTATGTTCTGGTCTTCTTACCCAAATCTCTGAAACATTCCACAAATGTATTGCTGGTGACGGATCATATGTTGGAATGTCATTTGCATGGAAGATTAGGTCGGACAGAACTCGCGGTCTCAAACAAGATCTCCAGTCACTCTTCACCATTTTCATCTCCGATTCAGTTTTAAAGTTCAAACAACCCGGAACAAAACTGGATGTTTTCTGTGTTTGATTTTGCGAATTCCATACACCAGTTACACTGCATAACGTTCTTGTTCTTGTTCTCATCATAATTCAGCCATTCCCAGTCTTTTGTCCATGTCTTCTGAAACGTCCGATTATGCTTTTCCCTATCATAAGAATTATCCCTCTCTTTTATTTCATTTTCATTCAACTTTTGCTTTTTCCAAAGGCTGAACACCTTTTTTAAAACACCACATTTTGCCTGTCTTATAAGGCAGGAATTGTGCCTCTTTTTGAAATATGAGATGTTACAGCATAGCTAACGCGAATTAAGAAAAGGATTGGCAGTGTCCTTTCTATAGATATATAGAATGTCATTATATATATATATATATATATATATCTTGATATTGATGAATGTTCAATATTTTATATTTATAAATTTAAAAAACTCAATTTATATAATAAAAACTTACGGTATGCATAGTACTTATAACCAAGTATTTTAATTAATCATAATATGTTGAGAATTAATTTAAAAATGTCCTTTAATTTTTAAAGCATTAGTAAACTTATTTTTTATGATATTAGTTTCTACTTTCACTAGTTTTTCTGTCCATTTGAATAATATACAAATATTTTTAACTAAGTATAAGCAGGGGACATAATAAAAATGATTAAATGAATATAATATAGTGTTTTGGATTTTGGACCTTTTGGATAAATCATATTAAGATGGTGAATCCAACAGGTTTCGTTTAGTAGACGTTCTATCTCAGAATCAGCTTTAACAATAGGTTGAAAGGAGAAATCTTGCAAAATATGGGAACTCTTCTTAAAATGTGCAGCGACATGCATAGATGCCAACCATTGCATGTTGACATAATCATTATACTTTTTTTTGGGCTAAATTATGCCTTACACATAAACTTATATGGATTATGCTTTTTTAATATATATACCTTCCCAATTTATTTTTTGTTTGTATATCTTTACACCTTAGATTCTTTGTTCTAATTTATATTTAGTGCAGTACCAGACTAAAGGTATTATGCGCTAAAAGTATATTTTTTTTAGTCAATGCATATATGAGAGCAAAAATATCTCCTTTCAAATAATTTCACATATGGATTAAGAAAAGACAAAAATTAAACGAAACAAAAAATAACCGAATTTTCCAAATATGAAGAAATGATGGCAGTGTCAAGTGACGTCTATTACAGGCCGCGTGGAAAGAATTTTAATATTTGGCGCTAAAAGTCTTAAGATGGATTCTAATCAGTATGTTTATAAAGATAAAAGTGCTACATATGAAAACTTGAAGCAGTAAAGGACGTTAAAAGATAAGATAGCAAATAAATCATTGGTTTTTATAAAAAAAAAATTAGCATGTTATATGTGGATAACACTTTTTCTGCCTGGATTCCACTTTTTGGCCACTTGGATTATGACATTTCCTCATCAGGGGTTGGCATGTATTAACATAAGATGAAAAATTTTATATATATATATATATATATATATATATATATATATATATATATATATATATATATATATATATATATATATACCTTTTTCATTTAGTTATGCACAATGTGGCTACAACTTGTACCCTTTGTAGTTATGTCTAGTGTAAGACAGTGTGGCAAAATGTGTACCCTGTCTAGTTATGTCTAGCTTAAAGGACATTATGTCTAACACTTTTACACTGTCTAGTTATGTCTAGCTTAACACACAGTAGATCTAAAACTGTGCCCTGTCTAGTTATGACTAGCTTAAAGCACAGTATGGCTTAAACTTGTACCCTTTGTAGTTCTGTTTAGTTTAAAGCACAGTATGGCAAAAATGTATTCCCTGTCTAACTATGTCTAGCATAAAGCACATTATGTCTAAAAGTTGCACACTGTCTAGTTATGTTTAGCTTAAAGCACAGTATGGCTAAAACATATACCCTGTCTAATTATGTCTAGCTTACAACACAGTATGGCTAAAAGTTGTACACTGTCTAGTTATGTCTAGCTTAAAGCACATTACAGCTGTCCCTCGCCACTTCGCGCTTCAACTTTCGCGGCTTCACTCTATCACGTTTTTTTCAAATATATTCAAATGAAAGTTGATCGAGATAGTGAAAATGATACAGTGCACCCTCGGTTGTCTGAGTCAATTATACATCCCTGTATCACAATTAAAATTACTGAACATATGGACTGTGGGCCTATGTATTTGTGCACCCCTGCAAATCCTTCAATGCCAGGTGCAGCCGCTCGACCACACCTTGTTTGTGGGCAAGAACTTTTTTTAAAAAAATCGGGTGTGGTGAAACCAAGCCAATCAGAGCGTGCTGTTCACTGATTGGCTATCCTATCCTCTTCCTATCCTGGTCACTGACCATTTCTCTCATACATGCTTCTACATCGCTATGCATTGGAAGCATCTTTGCTCTTTAAGTGTTTGCGATTTCTGAGAACTTTTATCAAAGCCCCATGATGGCTCTTAAACATGCTGCTTCTTCTAAGCCTTCTGATGATGAAACTAAGCACCGGAGGAAGATGCTTACCATCCAGGAGAAGGTGAAACTCTTGGATATGATCAAAGATAGCAAGAAAATCGTGGAGGTTGCCTGCCATTACGACTTGAATGAGTCTACCGCAAATCTCCATCTGTAAAGATGAAAAGAACATATGTGCAATGGCTACCATCTCTTTCAGCAAGGAAGCAAAGCATGTCATGACAAGTCGTAATAAGTTCATAGTGAAAATGGAGTCTGCCCTAGCCATTTGGATCAGTGACAGCCGCAAAAAAAACCATTCCGTTTGATTCCCTGGTCATCCAGGAGAAGGAGAGGCAGCTCTATCAGTGCTTTATGGCGGATGAACCTCAACCAGGACCCTCTTCTGCAAACGTTTATGGATTTCACAGTGAGCAGGGGTTGGTTCGAGAAGTTCCAGAAGAGGTATCATCTGAAGACTGTCGTTCTCCACGGAGAAGGTGCCTCTGCTGACCAGCCTGCAACAGAAGACGTGAACAACACATTCCCAAAGATCCTTGAGGAGGGTGAGTATCATCCAGAACAGGTGTTCAACATGGATGAAACAGGATTGTTCTGAAAAAGAATGCCTTCCCGGACATTCATTTTCAAGGATGAGGCCAAGGTCTGGTGCTTCAAGGCTTATAAGGATCGCGTGACTATCGTTATGTGTGGAAATGCTGAGGGATTTTTGCTCAAGCCTGCCCTTATCTACAAGGCCAAGAACCCTAGGGCCCTGAAGAATAAAAACAAGAACCTGCTGCCAGTGCCTTGGATGCACAACAACAAGGGCTGGATCACGAAGCAGCTGTTATCGGACTGGTTCCACGAGTGCTTCATCCCCCAAGTCAAGCTGTATCTCGCAGAGAAGGGACTCGAGTTTAATGTCTTTCTCCTCATGGACAATGCTGGAGGTCATGTGCAAGACCTATCCTACGACAGTGTGTGGATCGAGTTCCTTCCTCCCAGCACCACTTCGCT
Organism: Unio delphinus; assembly: GCA_029339505.1. Taxonomy (NCBI): domain Eukaryota; kingdom Metazoa; phylum Mollusca; class Bivalvia; order Unionida; family Unionidae; genus Unio; species Unio delphinus. The sequence goes on from JAQISU010001235.1 coordinate 11,446,095, forward strand.
GATCCAGCCCATGGATCAAGGCGTTATTCACATGTTCAAGGCCCTCAACACGCGAAACACCCTGCAGCACCTCATCGAAGGCATGGAACTTGAGGAGAACTTCTTGCTGAAGGAGTACTGGCAGCAGTATACCATTTTGACCTGTCTGGAGAACATCCAGGCCGTGTTTAAGGAGATGAAGACGGAGACCATGAAGGCCAGCTGGAAGAAGTTGTGGCCTAAAATTGTCCATGACTACAGAGGATTCACCCCAGAGGATGTAAGCAACTCAGCAGTGGATAAGGCAGTTAGGCTAGCCCGGCTGCTGGGAGGAGAAGGTTTCGCAGATATGACCCGCGATGACGTGGATGAGCTGCTGGAGACGCATTCGGATCCCTTAACTGATGAGGATCTGGTAGGGATGACTGCGAGTGAGGAGGAGGAAGAGCAGCCAGAGGTTCCTGGGGGTCAGGATGAGGAAGTTGGCCTTACACTTGAGTGTCTCTCGCAAGTCGTGAGAACTGTTAAGGAAGTACAGGACATGATTGGCGAATCTGACCCACAAATGATGCATGCATTGCGGTTCCAGAATGCACTTGATGGAGTGATGGAACCCTACAAAAGCCTCCTCATGCATATGAAAAGACAGTGCCAGTAACTGCCTATTACGATGTTCTTCAGCTGTGCACCGAGACACCCACTGCCTATGCCTAGTACTCCTTCAGCGGAAGAAGACGACGATGCGCCTGCTGAAGATACTGCACCATCTGAAAACTCTCCAACTCAAGTCGTGCCTTCAGAGGAACAGTAACCTTGCTCTTCTTTGCTGTGCAGTACATCTCTTCATAATAATAATAATATGATATTTGTAACGTCTAATATGTCTTATTTTGTCTTATTCTGTCTGATATATTGGGTACAGTAATACGAGTGTAATGGTGACTAAAGGGGTGTTATTTCATGTCCAGAGGGCTCTAATAATGTTAAAAACCATATTTAGAGGGTTGTGAACAGGTTTTTTATGCTCTAACTATGAAAATATTCGATTTATAAATAAATAATCCTACTTCGCGGAAATTCACTTATCACAGTAGAGTCTGGAACTGATTAACCATGATAAACGAGGGATGACTGTATGTCTAAAATTTGTACATTGTTTAGTTATGTCTAGCTTAAAGCACATTATGTCTAAAAATTGTACACTGTCTAGTTATGTCTAGCTTAAAGCACATTATGTCTAAAAATTGTACACTGTCTAGTTATGTCTGGCTTAAAGCACATCATGTCTAAAAATTGTACACTGTCTAGTTATGTTTAGCTTAAAGCACATTATGTCTAAAAATTGTACACTGTCTAGTTATGTCTAACTTAAAGCACATTATGTCTAAAAATTGTACATTGTTTAGTTATGTCTAGCTTAAAGCACATTATGTCTAAAAATTGTACACTGTCTAGTTATGTCTAACTTAAAGCACATTATGTCTAAAAATTGTACATTGTCTAGTTATGTCTAACTTAAAGCACATTATGTCTAAAAATTGTACATTGTTTAGTTATGTTTAGCTTAAAGCACATTATGTCTAAAAATTGTAATCTGTCTAGTTATGTCTAAATAAAGAATGTGTGATATGGATTTTTAACATAGCTTTAACAATTTTCCAGTCATATCACTATGATGTCTGCAGTGTGGCATTTTACAGTGATATTTATCATTGGGGCATTGTGCTTTAGACATGTGGCATCATGTCCTACCCAATCACATTATCATGACACCAGGCTGACTACTACAAACACTTAATGCCGTGTGCCAAGCGAGACAGCTGTTAGTACCAATTTTGTGAGTGTTGGGTATACTTCATCTGGTGTTTGAACCCACAACCTCCTGGATCCAAGGCAGCTGCTCAATCCACTTTGGCCACCAGAGTGGTTATGTCTAAATAAAAGCATCATATTACTAAAATTTATACCCTATCTAGGTCTGACTACATATAAGTATACTATTGCTAAGCGTGGCTAAGAAATTATAGTTTTTAAAATATATGAGATTTTTAAACCAGCTGTAATGGTTATTGTCTTTTCCATATCATGGAGTTTCATTACAGTTTAATTCTGGTATTTTTATTGTGATGATTGCCGAGGTACATAATATAAAACTTTGTACTGATCAAAAGTCCAGTATCTTTGTTTGCCTTAGTGAATGAAAACTGGTAACCAAAATAGATAATTTCATGACATTTAGTAATCATTTGTGAAACTTGGTAACCAATGAATATTTGGACTGCCTCTAATGGGAACATAGTAATGTAGATTTCACAAGTTGTTTCTTATTTTAGTAGATTACAAGTGAACCATAGTTTAAATTAATGCATTCAATTTTCTTTGGTTTGTTTCAGGTTTAGGATGTACGTGTTCAACACGTTCAAGAATTGTCAGAGATTTTGGTGCTGGAAATGTAGAATGTGCACTCTGCCCAGATCAGATGGTGTGTATCTCTTTGTTTATATAGAAAAGATAAAAACTATACTCATAGTGTACAGCCTCATTTTAAGTGTTGTTGACAGTACTTTTGTATAGTTAGCTATATTTCATACTGTGTAAACTTTTAGCACTGACTCAAGGGGGAGGAGAGTCATTGGTCTTATTTCCAACTTGGAGAATCAACAATCAAAAGAAGAAAAAAATAAGAATAATCTAGAATCTACAGTTAAGTATGATACTATCATGCTTACTTGATTTGTGGACAATGTTTATTTAAATGACAATTTATCAGATGGTGGAAACATCTGCTGATCTCAGGATATGAAAGGGGCCCCTGAGTGGCAGAGTGGTCTAAAGTGTTCTCTGTTATGGATCACTGCCATCTCACCTCTGTCTGCGTGGGTTTGAGTCTCAGATTCTGTATGTGAGAAAGCTTGTCAGTAACTTCTCGTGGGTTGGTGATTCTTTCCGAGGATTTTCCCGGGTTCTTCCTCCAATATTAATACTGGCCGCCATGTATAGCCTATTGCATGTTGAAAAATGGCTTTAAACCCTACAAAAAACAACAACAACAACAACAGGATATGAAAACATCCATGCATTTTACTAAATAAGATACATTTTCAATCTTAAGTAATGGACTAACACATGACCTAAGAAATGAAAACCAAATCAGATTCAAAATCAAATACTGTATCTCTTTAGTTGTTGTTGTCATGGAATCCTTTTTTGTTTTGAAGGACCTGCATTAGATAGAAATATATACTCTTTTGCTAAGTTTTCTCAGTAATACAGACAAGCTTCTTAAAAGTTGTTTTCTCGTGGAGAGTTTGGGTCTCAGTGCTTGATTCACTGGCCACTTGGATTTTTCATATACATGTATTGTATTTTCCGGCATATAAGTTTGTGAGGAGTATATGTCAAATTAACTAATTTTGTAGATTTTGCATCGTTTGTCCATATATAAGTTGATTCACAGTTACAAGACAAGGCCAGGTCAATAACTTGGCTTCATATTTTACAATAGTAACATCTTTGAACTTTTGAAAATCTGGATCTTGTCAAATGACATGAAATAATAAAGTATTAAATTTAGATTTGTATGCATTTAGTTAATAGAAACTCATTATAGATTGATACACTTGTAACCAAACAGCATGAATATTTTTTTGGCCTATTCAGTCTTGCAAATGTGTTTGTTGTAAAGTAACTTGACATTACTCACGTGCCACTCGTAAATAAAAAATATGTGGATGAGTGAATTTTTTTAGCCTTCTTGTTGTTGTTTCATTAATAATGAACTAAATAGGCATCATAACACAAGAGTGTTATGTCACTGTATTGTCTTCACTGTATTGTGTTAGCATCGTTATTTCCTTAGGAGTTTCTCACTGTATCTTTTCAGGTTGCTTCATCCACTGGCTACAATTGTGTCCGCTGTCCAAATGGTAACTTTGATGTTACTAACAATAATTGTACTTCCAGTACATGCACTGGCAATCAGGGTAAGAACAAAATTTTGATTTTTACTGGAATTTAGTTTTTTTATTCACTCAATAATTTGAACAACATTGAGCGTCCTTTTATGTGAATTTGTGTCAGTGTTGTTCTTAGCTTGTTTTAGGAAGACACTGGATATTGATATTCAAAAATGTTGTCCACCTGCACTGGGGTGTGTCTGCCCTCATTGAGGATTGGGATTGAAAACACTGCATATGTTAGTATTCTTAATGTCCAGTTTGGATTTCAGCTTAGCATCATATTCCTCTTTAATATTTTTAATACATTAATGGAGTACATAAAAATACACACTCTGAGAGCGCATTTTTGTGTGTTTTGGATTTTGTTACATAGCTTTAACAACTTTTGACTCTTATCACTGCAATGTCGGCAGTATGACAGTTTATAGTGATGTCTAGGTTTGGGGCATCATTCCACAGACATGTAGCATCATGTCCCACCCAGTCCCAATATTCTGAAACCAGGCTGACCAGTCCCAACAATAACCTCTTAATACTGAGCACCTAGCAAGGCAGCTGCCTGTATCATTTGTAAAAAATCTTTGATATGACTCAGCCAGGTTTAAAACCCATTACCTCCTGCATCCGCAGCATATATTAAAACCACTGGAGCAGTCTATGCACTTTGTGCGAGAGAATGCACTCTGAAAAGACCAATTCATTCTTAAAATGCTCTTTCAGGAAACCAGCACATTGCCCTGACTAGTTGTCTGGGCAAACACTATCATGAATTATGCTGAATAGTTGTCTGGGCAAATGCTATCAAAAATTGACCTGAGTAGTTGTCTGGGCAAACAACTATCATAAATTGCCCTGACTAGTTGTCTAGCAAACTATCATGAATTCTGTTTATTACACCTCAGCCAGCTCAACTTTCCAGGATGCCCTTTCTGTTTTTCACAGCAGCATTTTAAAATTTACACGTGAAGGCACAGTGTTTGTATGTAACATGTAGTAATTCAATTTTTCATGGTGTGTCAGTTTCCATGGTGATACATGTATCATTTTAGCTTCAAACGATGTGCATGTATTTAAATACCCAATGGATGCTTTTTTGAAAGCCTCACCTCTGTGGAGATATGAATGTTGCCCCCCACCCAACCCCACGTGTGAATGATTATGTTTAATCTCCTCTCCTATGACCATGACCATCATGAGCTTGGGGATGTACATTATATCCAATACAACCTCCAGCATAGTGTAAGAGGTTACAAGTTTAGTCAGCCTGTAGGTTGAATTTTGTGTCAGTCATAGAGGGGATACCGGTAGTTGAGCAAAAGAGGGACCATATGTTGGCACTCCAGTGCAACACACTACATTAGAAACTTTAGGATCATTTAGATGGGTGATCAGTTCAGTCTGATCTAGTCACACCAAGCATTAGGACATAATGTTAATGTTGGATTAAGTTTCACTGATCTCCAGATTTATAATGGGCGTCGTTATCCGGAAATGATCCTGTTATGTCTAGATTCTTAGAAAGGACATGGCCTTAGATAACTTTACAAGGGTCAGTTGACTAAGGATTTTACTTTACCAGCTGCTACTGACCAGACTCAGCCGTATGGCTTTGGTCATAACAGATCAGTACCACAGTTTACCATCCTTTGTGAGACATCAGGCAAAAAACCTTTGTCCAGTTTGCCTAATCCATGTAATACAAGCACTCTTTTGAACGAGCCTAACCCACAGAGTGACACAAAGCCCTCACTGCAAAAATGTACTCAGCTTAGTACCCCGGGCATTGAAAATTAATGACGAGTACCCGTTCACAAAAATAATTTGTCAACAATGCTATCAAAATAGTAATACTTTTAGTTTTACACACACATCAACTAGAATCCATCTTAAAACTTTTAGCGCCAAATATTAAAATTCTTTCCACACGGTCTGAAATAGATGTCACTTGAGGCTGCATTCATGTCTTCATATTAAGAGGATTCTGTTATTTTTTGTTGTTTTTTTTCTAATCACTCTGTGACATTTTTTAAAGGAGATATTTTTACTCTATATAAGCATCAACTAAAATGAAATATACTTTGTAGCACCAAATAACTTTAGACTGGTTCCAGACTAAATATTGAATTAAAACAAAGAATCTGCGCATAAAGAATAAAATTAGAAAACCAGTCTGTTCTCTCCTCACTAAACCATACAGATGCTATAAATAGAATTCAAGGTTGAAAAGTAAATGTAGTTTGCTATAAATCGAACATGAGACTGTTAGGAGTGCATGCAAGTCCACGGACAAGCATACTCTTATACTATAGTTACATAAAGCAGTCTTTTCTAAAATATGGACTGTGGGATTAATGGAGTGTTAATAAAAATGAGATTTTTGGAAGGTGGATATATTGAAAAAGCGTAATCCATATATGTTTACGCGTAATGCGTAATTTAGTGGGGAAAAAGCGTACTGATTAGGCCAAAAGCATAATGGTTGGCATATATGCTTCTGGGTACAAAGTTTAGTCTAAATAAATTTATTAATTAATAGCATACGGTCCGATTATTTGCAGCTACCACGGTGCAGACGCTTCAGACAGAATAGTGAATTGGTTATTAGGTACCCCAGGTAGAGAAACCGACACTGCCACTAGTCAAAATATTTTTTATAAAAAGGATGAGAACAATTTGTTGGTCTAGGGTTGTACATGTCTTTCATGTTCTAATGAGTACCTGGTTACTCATTAAACAACACAATGGGTACCCGGGTAAAGTTTTGTGTGGTTTTTGACAGCCGTATTCACTACCACATTTGATCTTAACCTTTAGCTAAAGGATGTCTTTGTTTCATCTGTATGGACTTATTCTGTTGATGAAATATGCCCTAACCTGTCTCAACACAAGTAAGGACACAATGTTATGAAAGATAAAATTGTACTGTTCTGTCAAAGCTGGACTCTGCCATACAGCTCAGGACACAACCAGTCACTACCACAATCAGTTCATTCCATATAACAAATAAATCATTGTTTATTTAAATTTTAGTTATATTATATGTGGATTCCGCTTTTTCTGCCTGGATTCTGTTTTTTGGCCATTTGGATTACGTATTTACCTCCTCAGGGGTTGGCATGTATGTATAAGGCAAAATAAAGGAAATTCTTTGTGCGTACTATATACTATAAGGCACTCTCATGGATCAAATCCTAAAACCTGCTACCAAACTAAGGAATTTGACAAAATTATGGAGGATACAATGTTCTGTTCCATTGCTTTTAGATTTTGCTACCATAATTTGACCACATGAGGTCAACAACAAATCTGATCCTACCTATTATGTTAAATTAAAGGGCCACCTTACATTGATCAACATCCTATATCCCATCCCAGTACCAGTGCACTGGCACTTTTTAGCCTCAGTATATACCCAAAGAGATCCAGTTTGCTCCATGGCTGCTGTTGTAACATGGTATCTTCTTAATATGGTTGCTTTTCAGGGGAAACAGTCCTGCAGATAAAAGTTCATAAATTTATAGAATATTGAAGATAAAATAGAGATTTGTGTAATTCAACTTTGATTCCAGTCAAGAACTCTGTTCTGGTATTTTTCCACCCAGAACATATGTGTGTATGTAGTACATACTGTATTTGTTGGTAAAATTTGTATGAAATTATGAGTTGACTGGGACGATAATGCCTTTGTTTGATATGTTTCAGCAATTGTGACTGAGCAAGACTTGTTGGGGAACTGGTACACAAATGGGACAGTTCTTGAACAACGCTGTCAGACTTGTAATAATGAGACACAGGCCAATGCTGAGAAAAATAGGTAAGTCACTGAAAGCCATCACATTAATGCAAAGATACAAGCCAGTGCTGAGAGAAATAGCTAAGTCACCAAAAACCACCACACTAATAGTGTGACACAATCCAGTGCTGAGAGAAATAGCTAAGTCACCAAAAACCACCACACTAATAGTGTGACACAATCCAGTGCTGAGAGAAATAGCTAAGTCACTCAAATAATGGTAATAGTAATAGTAAAGACTAATAGTGGTAATAGTAATAGTGAAGACTAATAGTGGTAATAGTAATAGTAAAGACTAATAGTGGTAATAGTAATAGTAAAGACTAATAGTGGTAATAGTAATAGTAAAGACTAATAGTGGTAAAAGTAATAGTGAAGACTAAGAATGGTAATAGTAATAGTAAAGATTAATAGTGGTAATAGTAATAGTAAAGATTAATAGTGGTAATAGTAATAGTAAAGATTAATAGTGGTAATAGTAATAGTAAAGACTAAGAATGGTAATAGTAATAGTAAAGACTAAGAATGGTAATAGTAATAGTAAAGATTAATAGTGGTAATAGTAATAGTAAAGATTAATAGTGGTAATAGTAATAGTAAAGATTAATAGTGGTAATAGTAATAATAAAGACTAAGAATGGTAATAGTAATAGTAAAGACTAAGAATGGTAATAGTAATAGTAAAGATTAATAGTGGTAATAGTAATAGTAAAGATTAATAGTGGTAATAGTAATAGTAAAGACTAAGAATGGTAATAGTAATAGTAAAGATTAATAGTGGTAATAGTAATAGTAAAGATTAATAGTGGTAATAGTAATAGTAAAGATTAATAGTGGTAATAGTAATAGTAAAGACTAAGAATGGTAATAGTAATAGTAAAGATTAATAGTGGTAATAGTAATAGTAAAGACTAAGAATGGTAATAGTAATAGTAAAGACTAAGAATGGTAATAGTAATAGTAAAGACTAAGAATGGTAATAGTAATAGTAAAGACTAAGAATGGTAATAGTAATAGTAAAGATTAATAGTGGTAATAGTAATAGTAAAGACTAAGAATGGTAATAGTAATAGTAAAGACTAAGAATGGTAATAGTAATAGTAAAGATTAATAGTGGTAATAGTAATAGTAAAGATTAATAGTGGTAATAGTAATAGTAAAGATTAATAGTGGTAATAGTAATAGTAAAGACTAAGAATGGTAATAGTAATAGTAAAGACTAAGAATGGTAATAGTAATAGTAAAGATTAATAGTGGTAATAGTAATAGTAAAGACTAATAGTAACTCGCGCATAACGGGTCCAAAAACATCGATCGGACTATAAGCAAGAGCTCGAGTTACCGAGGGACCTATAAAAAAAAATAATAAAGAGATGGGAGATCGACAGAGAGAGGCGAAAGGGGTGTACATTGTTAAATACTCGTTCTATAATCATGCTGAAAATAACTGTGACTAAATATTTCTTTATAAAGGTGTTGTTTGATTTTCTTTATAAATTAACTTTAATTTCTGGATAAAATATCTTGAAAAGATCATAAAAACAAACATTATTCCACGAGGTATCAGTACTCTTAACATGTGTATCACTAAACACATTGTGTATTACATCACTGCTTTTTGTGTTGATTTGGATACATTCTAGTTTTATTGTTTGTTCAAAATGAATTGAGATTTCTTTTATCAAAAAAGATAACATTCATATCGAAAAATGACAATGTCAAAACTTGTGTTGCTCTAAAAAATAAATCTGGTATCACTAGATAGATTAGATAGATAGATAGATAGATAGATAGATAGATAGATAGATAGGTAGGTAGGTAGGTAGATAGAGTAAAATTTAAAAAATAAATTCACAAAGATAAACCATTACCAACCATGAATTTAATGGGTCTAAACGTCAGACATGTAAAAATAAAAAAAATATTTAAATCATCCAATAGCATAGGCCAGCCTGATCACAATTATTAACTTGGTCATCTGTAGATCCATCACGGGTCAGTATCTCTCTGAGTTGGTTGGGATAACTAGATGCGGCTGCCTGATTTGCTGAGCGTATCTCTCCCGACAAAGAATTTTGTTTTATTCCATGTCGGTGCTGGAATCTCCAAAGCCATCCATGGTTTGCCATGAAATCTGAATCAGTATCCATAGTTTTGGCCATTTTCTCTGCCTGTGCCTTGAGAATTGTTCCCGAAATCGGAACACCTTGTTCACGTTGCTGTGTGAACCATGTGTACACAGCATCATCTAATTCTGTGTTGTTTGCAGTGCATGCCCGTTTCCATTTAAATCCATCATCAGAATCAACTTCATGCAAATAATCCTGAAATTTCTGCTCATCCTTGAGCCAACCTCTCTGAGTGTCAACTCGGCAAGTTTAAGTTCACTACAAACTTTTGATCTTGATTCACCATTACGAACCCTCTCTATGACAGTAAGCTTTTCATTCACCGAGTACGCCTTTCGCTTGATTCCCTTGCTCTCCATGATCACATTTACAAATGATTAGGATAAATTACTAATTAATATATACTTTAATGACAATAAGTACATACTATTTGAAACCATGTTCGATTGGTCCAATTAATTTGATTGATGCTGAGACACGATATTGATCACAAGAGTTTATGCATGTAGGATTTGCATTCCTTTGAACTTTTGTATTGTGCGTCTTTTACCTTAATGTGATAAAACAAAGCAGGTCTATTTTAATTGATTTTTACAATGCAACAAACACTTCCCCAAGTCGTCGATCAAAACGCAGCTGGCACTTAATTAGGTTCTCACAGATGTGCTCGCGGGCATCGATGTGACAGTCAATTAACTCGTTTCATGTTTGAATAGAAGAGAACATGCAACGATTATACTGCTTACACTGCAACACAATGAAATGATTAAAACACTAATTTCCCCTGACAAGACATATTTAATTAGTGTTCATTTCATTCAATGTTGCCACCTGTTAGCATTTACTATAATTCATTGATCGCTGTTTCACCGTATACATATACAGTATTATTATTTACAGTGAACTGAGAAAATATTTTTTCCAATAAAATCTAACAAGATATGTGATTCCTTATTAAAACCTGAAAATTTCACGATGTTGAGTCTAACTTTTCGGGCACTAACCACCATTTTCGACGACAAAACGGGCAATATATCAAGGTTTCATTCACCAGTTCTGATCATAATTTTCTTCATTTTTAAAAAATATTTTCTTTAAAAAAAAACAGGATCCATGCCGGACACCGCGTTATAAGCGGGTTCGCGAGTTATCAGGGCGCGAGTTATCGAGGGAGCGGTGATAGTAATAGTAAAGACTAATAATGGTAATAGTAATAGTAAAGACTAAGAATGGTAATAGTAAAGACTAATAATGGTAATAGTAATAGTAAAGACAAATAAAGGTAATAGTAATAGTGAAGACTGATAGTGGTAATAGTAATAGTAAAGACTAATAGTGGTAATAGTAATAGTAAAGCCTAATTAAGGTAATAGTAATAGTAAAGACTAATTAAGGTAATAGTAAAAGTAAAGACTAATAAAGGCAATAGTAATAGTTATGACTAATAAAGATAAAAGTAATAATGAAGACTAATAAAGGTAGTATTGATAGTAAAGAACAATAAATGTAATAGTAAAGAGTAATGAAGTTTGTTGTTGTTGTAAGCTTTAATGCCATTTTAGGGCACAAAATAGGTTATAATACATGGCAGTCAGTATAAATGGTGGAGGAATAACTGGGAAAACTTGAGAAAGAATCACTGATTTATGAGAAGCTACTGGCAAGCTTTCTCACATAGCAGTAGTAATAGTAGCAGTAAACAGTAATTTTAATAGTAAAGACTAATGAAGGTAATAAAGATATTAGTAATAATAAATAGTAACAATTAATATTGGTAAGTTCTTATCTCAAGTAGAACTTCTAAATTCAATGAAATATAAATACATTGTTTTTATGTTTTGGATGGCAAAATATGTTTTGTTTGCCATCAGAAAACATAAGAAATTCATTTAGTATCTGAAAAAAATAGAAATCTACATCAGCAATGTAAAAAGCACTGCTGATAAAGGGCCACCCATGAAATAAAGAAAGCAAGATTAGGATAATTAATTTTTAAAAAACAGAAATAACTTGTGATTTTGTATTAGTTATTAGTTCTTACGTCAGAAAATTCAGCCATGCATGTATTAGAGCTTCAACCTTGTTTGGTTTCCAAGAGAAATGCCTTGTTAATGGCCTACCAATACCATATGCTATATTGTTAATGTTAAATTAACAGTATCAGTACACAAATTTTATCACTAAATATAAAAAATGAATGTGTAGTCCCACTATGGTATTAAGCCACTGTAGCCCAGTAAATGTATGTGGTCTGCTCTGGTTTAAAGCCCTTGAATTTATTGTAAGCAACACAGTAGCTTTAAACTATCAGAGTTTGTCAGTTTATGAAAATTCAGTACCCAAGTCTTAAGGGTAACTGATATAACACCATTACAACTTTGGCCTCTATTAGTGACACTTTGATTATTCACTTCAGGGCCATACAAATCCACTTCCCTAATGCTGGATGCAAGCTCAGATATGGCATGGGCAAACTCAAATTATGCAAGAAGAATATGCTTGTTATCTGTTGTAATGCATTATGCTCTTAAAGTTTCATACTCTGCAATCTCATCTCTGTACACATATCAGTATTTAAGCAGCAGAGAGGGTGAACAGACCACGATTTCAAGCAAAAATAAGGCTTCCAGATCACGTTTTCGAACAAAATATGGCCTATAGATAACGTTTTCGAACAAAATATCAGGTTTCCAACAAATCTCATTTAACCAAAAAAAAAGTCTCATTTTTGCAACATTTTACGATTTTTTAATCAATTTTGCTCGCAACGATGTGGTCATCCACCCTCTCTGCTGCTATGGGTTAACAAAAAATAATAAATGATTTTAACCGAATATTTGATCAAGTCCGATACGATATCGTGTCCGAGGATCATGCAAATTTATTGTTGCGAATCCGTGCGGAGTCGACTGAGCATGACTAAAGAAATCTCGAAATTGATTGAAGTCCATATCAGAACACTATGTCTGCCAAATATTTCTAAGAGTATGAGTATCAACTCCGTTGAATACAGAAAGAATATTGCAGTTATCTCTGATGACTTTTGGAACCTGAGTGTAGCGTTGAGTGACATATATCACGTCAGTGTTTTTGTGACGCCCACGGGAAAATATTCTAGCAGGATTTTTTTGTTTATCCAACATTATATCATCGTATACGACTAAATTGTTAATATCTCCATCAATATCATCAATACTTGGTGCTTCATCGATATCGGTTATAAAATCAATGGCGTTCTCACCCTTAATTTCTGATGCATTCTCGTTAAAATCCTTTAACACTTCATAACATCGTTGATCATCTACGCTAGGGGCAATTAAATACAACTTATCCCACTTCATCCATCTCATTATTAAATTGAGCAATAATTGCGTTTTACCGGATCCAGATGGCCCGATTATAATCATCCGGATAGAGTTTGGTAGCGCTGCATGATGCTTAATTGGTTCTCTTGTTTTAGTCGCTGAAAAATCAATTATATCCATATTTCTATACATAAATTATGGATCTATATTGTGTGAAGTGTAAAACGCGTACTGGCACAGATGATGTGACGACGGTTACAACTAAAAATAACCGATCAGCGCTTTCTGGTAAATGCGTGCAATGTGGTACAAAGAAATTTAGATTTGTGTCTATGAGATCTGATTTTATAAAAAACGAGGAGGTGATATCGCAGCCAAATTGGCAAAGCTCCCTGGAACCCCATGGGCAAAGTACCCCGGAGAAAAGCACCTCCCAGGATATAGCTACTGTGGACCAGGAACCAGACTTGATATCAGACTCAATAATCAAAATCAACCCAACCCCGGTGAAGAACCAATAAACGCCATTGATAAGGCCTGTCACCTTCATGATGTTGCTTATAAAAGCAGCAATCTGCAAAACAGGCATCTCGCGGATGTGAAATTAATTCATGCGTTAAATGCTATTCCTGATAAATCCTTCAAAGAAAAATTGGCTTCATTTTTGATAAAATCGGCTATGAAAAGTAAATTGATGTTAGGTGCTGGTAATTAATAATATGGAATCAATTTATTATTCCCCAAGAGGATACTGGAGGGGTAAATCAGCAGTCCATAAACTCGCTAGTGCTGCAAAAGTGAAAAAAACCACTGCGGCTAATTGGTTATCCAAACAGGCACTATGGCAAATTTATCTACCACCGCCTAAACAAATTCAATTCTCGCATTTTGATGTGACCGCTCCTAATGAAGTTCATCAGGCTGATATATTATTTCTGCCACATGATCGTGGTTACAAATACGCGCTAACCGTAGTTGATGTTGCGAGTCGATACAAAGAAGCAGAACCATTAAAAACAAAATCAGCCACTGAAGTCGCTTCTGCATTTGAAAGGATTTATCGACGAGGTCCTCTGCACTGGCCAAATCTATTGCAGGTTGATCCTGGCAAGGAATTTCAGGGTGTAGTGTTATCTACAATGAAACATCATAATGTCACCATACGACGAGGGCATACTGCGCTACATCGCGATCAGGCCATTGTAGAACGATTTAATCGGACGATTGCTGAGCGGTTATTTGGATATCAATACGCAAAAGAATTCATTCAAGAAAAGCGATCCCGTGAATGGGTTAAAAGATTACCATCTGTGATTACTGCACTGAATAACGAGATTACTAGAACAATCAACATGAAACCTATCAACGCGATTAAAAAGAAGTCAATACCCGTACAACCACAAAAAGATTTCAAAGAACCGATTCTTGGTAGTAATGTCATTGTGAGGTACTTATACGAACCAGGAGAGCTTGAAGGGGGTAGAAAAAGGGCTACTGATCCTATTTGGAGCGTCACTACGCATAAGATATCTATTATAACACGATCAACTGGTAGACCTCCAGTCTATAAACTGGATTCAACTGCCCCTCAACGAGGATTTACTCGACAACAACTACAAGTGATTCCCGAGGATACTCAATTGCCACCGCATGGTCTTAACTAGCACCGTTGCGTCTATTGCACTCAAGACAAGTCAACATCACATTGTTTCTGACATGACCGAGACTGTTATTTTTTCTGTCTACGGTGAATTGGCGAGGATCCTTATCCGAATACTGCCAACGCATTATACAATTGCAACTCGCGCAGTGATTATTCTGTTGTTTCTTCAAAGTGATTATTAGTTCAGCATCAATATCAAATTCTCGTTGTTTTTTTTTGTCCTGTTGTTTGTAACCGGAGAGTTTTTTTATTAATGATGCTAACATCAATATCACTTATTGTTGTGTCATTATCATCGAAAACAACTCTTCGAAGTTGATTTATGTTTCGTACTCTGGATACTGCGAGATAGATTAAATTCGACCATTCGATGTGATTATCCACCATCCAAACAATTGTATTCGATATAGTCAATCCCTGTGAAGAGTGTATTGTTGCTGCGTATCCTAGCGTCCACGGGGATTTATTAGCACGCAATGCATCTTCAACGACATTGATATCAACCAGCACAATATCATTTAATACGAGAATTTGTTTTTCACTCTGTCCTGGAATATCAACTTCAATGTTTTGTTTTCGTGTATCCGATGGCCTATAACAAAGGGGTACTGGAAGCGTTGCAAATTTTTCTTTATGCAATTCAAATAACTTCATCTGAAGTGTATCCCTGACTATTTTTCTACTTGCAATGATCAAATCGTTTGGTCTCCACGCTTCCCAGAAATCATTCATTGGGGTTTCTGAAATCACTTCACGCGCTATTTCGCATTGGATTCTATCCGGTTGTAATCTAATTAGCGCTTTGAACTCGCGTAATCGTTCATCAAGTGATCTATAATCAGTGGTGATTTCTTCATAGTAGTCTACAAAACCCTTTAGCCATTCATGTGGAGATGCACCGACAAATGGTGGTGGTTGGCCGTGATCCCCGCACATGACGACTTTTGTGTTTTTGTTTAACAACCACTCAAGAAATGTTTTTAATACATCTAATGACACTGTGCATATTTCATCCCAGATTATGATTTCAGGAATGAATTTATCACCCATTCGATCAGGAGTCCATTTGTCACCCTTCCATCGAAAGAAGCTGTGATAAGTGCAAGCATTTACCCCTCGTTGTATCATCTCTCTGGCGAGTCTGTGAGTCGGTGTTAGCACAATCATGTTAGAAACGCTAGCGTTTCCACGACGAAATAATTCAATTGCACGAGTTGTCTTTCCTGACCCACCACAACCGTTTAAATAAACTGTCTTATATCTACATACTGGATCAGATACCGGTGGTGCATTAGAAAATTCTGATTGAATTTCAATACGGTTACAACAAAGATATTTATCATCCATGGCAACGTCTGCGGATTCACAATACTCATGTAGCATCTCCTTTTTAAATCGCCAACGCCCCCAATTTTCTTCGGGATCTGTGAATGCCGCTACAGCTGATTTGTACTTATTATGTATATACATCGAATCAGTGGCTACTCTAACCGCGGTATTAGGAAATCTATTTATCATCGAAAATAGATTAATAGAAGCATAGGCTAGCATTGAACTTCTCAAATGTGTGTACTGGGAATTATATCCATCACAGTAGGTAACAACCGTACCTAATTTCTCACCATTGGATAGAAAAGCATCCTTACGGGATACAAGTTTTCCCTGTTTCATTAAATCCGCTACAATAAAATCGTATTCAGCGACATCTATGATCAACCGCGAAGAGTATTTTGCGTTGTCGTATCGTCCACCCTGGGTAAATTTACCGATTATTCTTCTTCCGAGATCTTTTGCTTGTTCTTTTTTAATTTCAAATAACTTTTTAGACCAATTTATGATTTCTTCTTCACTGAAATCTGGAAACTGTTTTCGTAGTTCGTTGATTATTCTATCTAGATCGGGTTGTGGTAGCCAAACTTCTTTCTGAGCTCGATAGCATATAATAGCCTCGGAAACAATCAACGATATTAGCATACCACAATCAATCATATATCTCAATAGCACTATTGGCATCCAGTGTTTTTCAGATAGGTGTCTACCGAGCCAAACATAACTACACGGATGTAACCCTGTAGCTAATTCAAATGATATCACACGAGCGAATCCGGTTAAATCAAAATCAGGCAATGGTCCATTAATCGCAACACGAGTCATTTCATGCGTGGGGTGTCCAAATCATTTGAAGTACTCAGCGCATTCCCCATATCCGAGAAAACTTCCGGGATAACACGCGGCTATATCAATTGAAATCATACCATCACGTGAGTATTTCGTATTCCACAGTCTTAAATGACCAAATTCGACGCAACTCAATTTAACATCCTCGAGAAAATCACTTCGTGTTGGACGCCATGAGTTTTTTTCTCTTGCGAAGTGAGCTACCACTGATGGAATAGTAAAACTATCCGTGAGTAGTTTTTCATGGAAACTCTCCGGTGAAAAATCACTAGCGATTTTTCTCATTCTGTTATCTAATTCTTCAATGCGATATAATTCACCATTTGGTTTTACAAATTGATCGAATTCTTCATCACTTCTAAGTAACCACACTGACACAGGATCATCCTTACACAACGCATGAATAGCATCAAATAATCTCTCTTCATAGAAAACACCCCCGACGAACTCCTTGGGGATATATTTCACGGTTCGTTCTCGTGGAAATATTGTTACCGCAGGTGTCCACGCGTGTTTGTTATGATCAATAATCTGTATTGGGGCTCCTCGCGATTGATATTTCGGTTCGTATAATACTTCTCCGGTTATTGTTGTTACTGATATTGGGAATTTTAATGATGCTTCTAATTTAGCTATATCAGAAATCTTTGCACCATGCTGTTTCACTGTCAGTTCCCACTCGGTTATTTTCCTACGTCGCAGATCAGTTAGTTTATTTCCTCGGGATGCATTTGTGAAGTGTTCTATTATTCGTTCTGCTACACAATTCAGTGAACTAGAATATTTCATAGGAGCTAGTTTTGCGATATCGGGTTTATCATTTAACGGATATATCCCATAAACCATTGCTGTTACGGGATAAGATCTTTCGTAGTATGGCTTATCGATTCCGGTTAGAATTCCTGGTTTGGAATCTCTACTCACAATGACAGCTTTTTTATTCTTGAAAATTGGTTCAAATTTATCCCTAATAATCCATTTGCCTTCGACTTCGATAATGAATTTGATTCGGCAAAAATGCCGTTTTTCCCCAACACGTGAAATTATCACTGCTGCTTTTTCATCATTCATGGTAGCATCAACAACACCATCAATTCGAAATGTTGACCAACAATAAGATGCTCCATCATGCTTGAATTCATTAAAACAGTCTCTGATTTTACTAATCATGGCTTTATCAAGAATTGTATTCTTTGGTGTATTAGAAACTATATCGAGATTGAATTGAGCATCTTTCCAGGGTAATCTCTTGGACGTTTTTTTTGGTTTATCGAGATTAAATCTAGGATTGATTTTTAATAATCTCTTAAGCTCTTTCATGTTTCCGTCTCTTGGACGTTTGTTACGTTTTTTTGGTTTATCGAGATTAAATCTAGGATTGATTTTTAATAATCTCTTAAACTCTTTCATGTTTCCGTCTATTGGACGTTTGTTACGTTTTTTTGGTTTATCGAGATTAAATCTAGGATTGATTTTTAATAATCTCTTAAACTCCTTATCAGCATTTTTCGAAGGCGTTCTCCCTAATTCCCTCATGCTATAATTAAAACAAACATTTAAATGAAAGATTTTTATATAATGAATCACTGCAAGTGGCTTATGATTGGATCAATAACCCCGTGTAACAAATCATGCAGAAATGAGTTCTGTGGGTATCATATGCAAAGCTTTCGTCGTGGAAGCCTTGGTCCGTTACCTTGTATTCTATGTGGAGTTGGGGTCAGGGGAAAATCTCAGTTGTGTCTAAATTGCGGTGGTAAGCGATACAGGGAGTTGAAGCGTTATTATGATAAAAGAATAAAAAATGGACAATCAATCAGAAATTTTGACCCTGACGCTGACAAAGTCAGTATTCTTGACGCTGACAAAGTCAGTATCCTTGACGCTGACAAAGTCAGTATCAAGGATAAAATCATAAGAACTCCTCAAGACTACATCGAAAGATTTATCATTAAACCAAACGATGAATTAGACAAACAATAGTATTATGTATACGAATGAACCAAGAATTCAGACAACACCCTGTGATCACAAATTATGAAGCATCCAGTGATGGTGTTGTAAGAAACCGCAGACTGAAGAAATCAGTTGGTGCTGACAATGGTATGGGGTATTTGGTGTTTGGTGCTGGAAAGAAAACTTATCTCAATCATCGTTTCGCATTTGAGTGTTTTTATGGATTGATCGAGGATGATTTTGTTATTGATCATATCGATTTTAATCCGAAAAACACTCAAATGCGAAACGATGATTGAGATAAGTTTTCTTTCCAGCACCAAACACCAAATACCCCATACCATTGTCAGCACCAACTGATTTCTTCAGTCTGCGGTTTCTTACAACACCATCACTGGATGCTTCATTATTTGTGATCACAGGGTGTTGTCTGAATTCTTGGTTCATTCGTATACATAATACTATTGTTTGTCTAATTCATCGTTTGGTTTAATGATAAATCTTTCGATGTAGTCTTGAGGAGTTCTTATGATTTTATCCTTGATACTGACTTTGTCAGCGTCAAGGATACTGACTTTGTCAGCGTCAAGAATACTGACTTTGTCAGCGTCAGGGTCAAAATTTCTGATTGATTGTCCATTTTTTATTCTTTTATCATAATAACGCTTCAACTCCCTGTATCGCTTACCACCGCAATTTAGACACAACTGAGATTTTCCCCTGACCCCAACTCCACATAGAATACAAGGTAACGGACCAAGGCTTCCACGACGAAAGCTTTGCATATGATACCCACAGAACTCATTTCTGCATGATTTGTTACACGGGGTTATTGATCCAATCATAAGCCACTTGCAGTGATTCATTATATAAAAATCTTTCATTTAAATGTTTGTTTTAATTATAGCATGAGGGAATTAGGGAGAACGCCTTCGAAAAATGCTGATAAGGAGTTTAAGAGATTATTAAAAATCAATCCTAGATTTAATCTCGATAAACCAAAAAAACGTAACAAACGTCCAATAGACGGAAACATGAAAGAGTTTAAGAGATTATTAAAAATCAATCCTAGATTTAATCTCGATAAACCAAAAAAACGTAACAAACGTCCAAGAGACGGAAACATGAAAGAGCTTAAGAGATTATTAAAAATCAATCCTAGATTTAATCTCGATAAACCAAAAAAAACGTCCAAGAGATTACCCTGGAAAGATGCTCAATTCAATCTCGATATAGTTTCTAATACACCAAAGAA
This sequence comes from Unio delphinus, assembly GCA_029339505.1. Lineage (NCBI taxonomy): Eukaryota > Metazoa > Mollusca > Bivalvia > Unionida > Unionidae > Unio > Unio delphinus. Next base: position 11,466,312 of record JAQISU010001235.1, read on the forward strand.
TACAATTCTTGATAAAGCCATGATTAGTAAAATCAGAGACTGTTTTAATGAATTCAAGCGTGATGGAGCATCTTATTGTTGGTCAACATTTCGAATTGATGGTGTTGTTGATGCTACCATGAATGATGAAAAAGCAGCAGTGATAATTTCACGTGTTGGGGAAAAACGGCATTTTTTCCGAATCAAATTCATTATCGAAGTCGAAGGCAAATGGATTATTAGGGATAAATTTGAACCAATTCTCAAGAATAAAAAAGCTGTCATTGTGAGTAGAGATTCCAAACCAGGAATTCTAACCGGAATCGATAAGCCATACTACGAAAGATCTTATCCCGTAACAGCAATGGTTTATGGGATATATCCGTTAAATGATAAACCCGATATCGCAAAACTAGCTCCTATGAAATATTCTAGTTCACTGAATTGTGTAGCAGAACGAATAATAGAACACTTCACAAATGCATCCCGAGGAAATAAACTAACTGATCTGCGACGTAGGAAAATAACCGAGTGGGAACTGACAGTGAAACAGCATGGTGCAAAGATTTCTGATATAGCTAAATTAGAAGCATCATTAAAATTCCCAATATCAGTAACAACAATAACCGGAGAAGTATTATACGAACCGAAATATCAATCGCGAGGAGCCCCAATACAGATTATTGATCATAACAAACACGCGTGGACACCTGCGGTAACAATATTTCCACGAGAACGAACCGTGAAATATATCCCCAAGGAGTTCGTCGGGGGTGTTTTCTATGAAGAGAGATTATTTGATGCTATTCATGCGTTGTGTAAGGATGATCCTGTGTCAGTGTGGTTACTTAGAAGTGATGAAGAATTCGATCAATTTGTAAAACCAAATGGTGAATTATATCGCATTGAAGAATTAGATAACAGAATGAGAAAAATCGCTAGTGATTTTTCACCGGAGAGTTTCCATGAAAAACTACTCACGGATAGTTTTACTATTCCATCAGTGGTAGCTCACTTCGCAAGAGAAAAAAACTCATGGCGTCCAACACGAAGTGATTTTCTCGAGGATGTTAAATTGAGTTGCGTCGAATTTGGTCATTTAGGACTGTGGAATACGAAATACTCACGTGATGGTATGATTTCAATTGATATAGCCGCGTGTTATCCCGGAAGTTTTCTCGGATATGGGGAATGCGCTGAGTACTTCAAATGATTTGGACACCCCACGCATGAAATGACTCGTGTTGCGATTAATGGACCATTGCCTGATTTTGATTTAACCGGATTCGCTCGTGTGATATCATTTGAATTAGCTACAGGGTTACATCCGTGTAGTTATGTTTGGCTCGGTAGACACCTATCTGAAAAACACTGGATGCCAATAGTGCTATTGAGATATATGATTGATTGTGGTATGCTAATATCGTTGATTGTTTCCGAGGCTATTATATGCTATCGAGCTCAGAAAGAAGTTTGGCTACCACAACCCGATCTAGATAGAATAATCAACGAACTACGAAAACAGTTTCCAGATTTCAGTGAAGAAGAAATCATAAATTGGTCTAAAAAGTTATTTGAAATTAAAAAAGAACAAGCAAAAGATCTCGGAAGAAGAATAATCGGTAAATTTACCCAGGGTGGACGATACGACAACGCAAAATACTCTTCGTGGTTGATCATAGATGTCACTGAATACGATTTTATTGTAGCGGATTTAATGAAACAGGAAAAACTTGTATCCCGTAAGGATGCTTTTCTATCCAATGGTGAGAAATTAGGTACGGTTGTTACCTACTGTGATGGATATAATTCCCAGTACACACATTTGAGAAGTTCAATGCTAGCCTATGCTTCTATTAATCTATTTTCGATGATAAATAGATTTCCTAATACCGCGGTTAGAGTAGCCACTGATTCGATGTATATACATAATAAGTACAAATCAGCTGTAGCGGCATTCACAGATCCCGAAGAAAATTGGGGGCGTTGGCGATTTAAAAAGGAGATGCTACATGAGTATTGTGAATCCGCAGACGTTGCCATGGATGATAAATATCTTTGTTGTAACCGTATTGAAATTCAATCAGAATTTTCTAATGCACCACCGGTATCTGATCCAGTATGTAGATATAAGACAGTTTATTTAAACGGTTGTGGTGGGTCAGGAAAGACAACTCGTGCAATTGAATTATTTCGTCGTGGAAACGCTAGCGTTTCTAACATGATTGTGCTAACACCGACTCACAGACTCGCCAGAGAGATGATACAATGAGGGGTAAATGCTTGCACTTATCACAGCTTCTTTCGATGGAAGGGTGACAAATGGACTCCTGATCGAATGGGTGATAAATTCATTCCTGAAATCATAATCTGGGATGAAATATGCACAGTGTCATTAGATGTATTAAAAACATTTCTTGAGTGGTTGTTAAACAAAAACACAAAAGTCGTCATGTGCGGGGATCACGGCCAACCACCACCATTTGTCGGTGCATCTCCACATGAATGGCTAAAGGGTTTTGTAGACTACTATGAAGAAATCACCACTGATTATAGATCACTTGATGAACGATTACGCGAGTTCAAAGCGCTAATTAGATTACAACCGGATAGAATCCAATGCGAAATAGCGCGTGAAGTGATTTCAGAAACCCCAATGAATGATTTCTGGGAAGCGTGGAGACCAAACGATTTGATCATTGCAAGTAGAAAAATAGTCAGGGATACACTTCAGATGAAGTTATTTGAATTGCATAAAGAAAAATTTGCAACGCTTCCAGTACCCCTTTGTTATAGGCCATCGGATACACGAAAACAAAACATTGAAGTTGATATTCCAGGACAGAGTGAAAAACAAATTCTCGTATTAAATGATATTGTGCTGGTTGATATCAATGTCGTTGAAGATGCATTGCGTGCTAATAAATCCCCGTGGACGCTAGGATACGCAGCAACAATACACTCTTCACAGGGATTGACTATATCGAATACAATTGTTTGGATGGTGGATAATCACATCGAATGGTCGAATTTAATCTATCTCGCAGTATCCAGAGTACGAAACATAAATCAACTTCGAAGAGTTGTTTTCGATGATAATGACACAACAATAAGTGATATTGATGTTAGCATCATTAATAAAAAAACTCTCCGGTTACAAACAACAGGACAAAAAAAAACAACGAGAATTTGATATTGATGCTGAACTAATAATCACTTTGAAGAAACAACAGAATAATCACTGCGCGAGTTGCAATTGTATAATGCGTTGGCAGTATTCGGATAAGGATCCTCGCCTATTCACCGTAGACAGAAAAAATAACAGTCTCGGTCATGTCAGAAACAATGTGATGTTGACTTGTCTTGAGTGCAATAGACGCAACGGTGCTAGTTAAGACCATGCGGTGGCAATTGAGTATCCTCGGGAATCACTTGTAGTTGTTGTCGAGTAAATCCTCGTTGAAGGGCAGTTGAATCCAGTTTATAGACTGGAGGTCTACCAGTTGATCGTGTTATACTAGATATCTTATGCGTAGTGACGCTCCAAATAGGATCAGTAGCCCTTTTTCTACCCCCTTCAAGCTCTCCTGGTTCGTATAAGTACCTCACAATGACATTACTACCAAGAATTGGTTCTTTGAAATCTTTTTGTGGTTGTACGGGTATTGACTTCTTTTTAATCGCGTTGATAGGTTTCATGTTGATTGTTCTAGTAATCTCGTTATTCAGTGCAGTAATCACAGATGGTAATCTTTTAACCCATTCACGGGATCGCTTTTCTTGAATGAATTCTTTTGCGTATTGATATCCAAATAACCGCTCAGCAATCGTCCGATTAAATCGTTCTACAATGGCCTGATCGCGATGTAGCGCAGTATGCCCTCGTCGTATGGTGACATTATGATGTTTCATTGTAGATAACACTACACCCTGAAATTCCTTGCCAGGATCAACCTGCAATAGATTTGGCCAGTGCAGAGGACCTCGTCGATAAATCCTTTCAAATGCAGAAGCGACTTCAGTGGCTGATTTTGTTTTTAATGGTTCTGCTTCTTTGTATCGACTCGCAACATCAACTACGGTTAGCGCGTATTTGTAACCACGATCATGTGGCAGAAATAATATATCAGCCTGATGAACTTCATTAGGAGCGGTCACATCAAAATGCGAGAATTGAATTTGTTTAGGCGGTGGTAGATAAATTTGCCATAGTGCCTGTTTGGATAACCAATTAGCCGCAGTGGTTTTTTTCACTTTTGCAGCACTAGCGAGTTTATGGACTGCTGATTTACCCCTCCAGTACCCTCTTGGGGAATAATAAATTGATTCCATATTATTAATTACCAGCACCTAACATCAATTTACTTTTCATAGCCGATTTTATCAAAAATGAAGACAATTTTTCTTTGAAGGATTTATCAGGAATAGCATTTAACGCATAAATTAATTTCACATCCGCGAGATGCCTGTTTTGCAGATTGCTGCTTTTATAAGCAACATCATGAAGGTGACAGGCCTTATCAATGGCGTTTATTGGTTCTTCACCAGGGTTGGGTTGATTTTGATTATTGAGTCTGATATCAAGTCTGGTTCCTGGTCCACAGTAGCTATATCCTGGGAGGTGCTTTTCTCCGGGGTACTTTGCCCATGGGGTTCCAGGGAGCTTTGCCAATTTGGCTGCGATATCACCTCCTCGTTTTTTTTAAAATCAGATCTCATAGACACAAATCTAAATTTCTTTGTACCACATTGCACGCATTTACCAGAAAGCGCTGATCGGTTATTTTTAGTTGTAACCGTCGTCACATCATCTGTGCCAGTACGCGTTTTACACTTCACACAATATAGATCCATAATTTATGTATAGAAATATGGATATAATTGATTTTTCAGCGACTAAAACAAGAGAACCAATTAAGCATCATGCAGCGCTACCAAACTCTATCCGGATGATTATAATCGGGCCATCTGGATCCGGTAAAACGCAATTATTGCTCAATTTAATAATGAGATGGATGAAGTGGGATAAGTTGTATTTAATTGCCCCTAGCGTAGATGATCAACGATGTTATGAAGTGTTAAAGGATTTTAACGAGAATGCATCAGAAATTAAGGGTGAGAACGCCATTGATTTTATAACCGATATCGATGAAGCACCGAGTATTGATGATATTGATGGAGATATTAACAATTTAGTCGTATACGACGATATAATGTTGGATAAACAAAAAAATCCTGCTAGAATATTTTCCCGTGGGCGTCACAAAAACACTGACATGATATATGTCACTCAACGCTACACTCAGGTTCCAAAAGTCATCAGAGATAACTGCAATATTCTTTCTGTATTCAACGGAGTTGATACTCATACTCTTAGAAATATTTGGCAGACATGGTGTTCTGATATGGACTTCAATCAATTTCGAGATTTCTTTAGTCATGCTCAGTCGACTCCGCACGGATTCGCAACAATAAATTTGCATGATCCTCGGACACGATATCGTATCGGACTTGATCAAATATTCGGTTAAAATCATTTATTATTTTTTGTTAACCCATAGCAGCAGAGAGGGTGAATGACCACATCGTTGCGAGCAAAATTGATTAAAAAATCGTAAAATCTCCGTTTTTGCAAAAATGGAGACTTTTTTTTTTGTTAAATGAGATTTGTTGGAAACCTGATATTTTGTTCGAAAACGTTATCTATAGGCCATATTTTGTTCGAAAACGTGATCTGGAAGCCTTATTTTTGCTTGAAATCGTGGTCTGTTCACCCTCTCTGCTGCTATTTATATTTATTATATTTGGCATTTATATGTACTGCATTTTTCTATTACTTAATTGCCAGGTAGGATTGTACCAATAATGTACGCTTTCAGATCACTCAGAAATGTTTTTTTTGGACTAAATATAAACTGTTTACAGCAGACACAAAATATATTTTAAAAAATTGATTGTTCCCATTTACTTGAAAATGGAAGCAATATGCTTGCTATAAACACATGTTTGTTATTTTTCTTTTTGTCTGTTTTTCTTTTCTCCTTTCTTTTTTTTATTTCTTCACTTGTTTGTGAACAGCTGGTTAATTAACTGCAGCGCAATAACTGCTCTTTATCTACTGTACATAATACTGCCAACAATGATAACTACGCTTATTCTACTGTACATAATACTGCCAACAGTGATAACTACACTTATTCTACTGTACATAATACTGCCAATAATGATAACTACTTATTCTACTGTACATAATACTGCCAACAATGATAACTACGCTTATTCTACTGTACATAATACTGCCAACAATGATAACTACACTTATTCTACTGTACATAATACTGCCAACAATGATAACTACACTTATTCTACTGTACATAATACTGCCAGCAAGAATAACTACTTATTCTACTGTACATAATACTGCCAGCAAGGTAACTACCCTTAATCTACTGTACATAATACTGCCAGCAAGAATAACTACACTTAATCTACTGTACATAATACTGCCAGCAAGAATAACTACACTTAATCTACTGTACATAATACTGCCAGCAAAATAACTACACTTAATCTGCTGTACATAATACTACCAGCAAGAATAACTACACTTAATCTACTGTACATAATACTGCCAGCAAGAATAACTACACTTAATCTACAGTACATACTACTGCCAGCAAGAATAACTACACTTAATCTACTGTACATACTACTGCCAGCAAGAATAGCTACACTTATTCTATTGTACATAATACTGCCAACAATGATAACTATACTTAATCTACTGTACATAATACTGCCAGCAAGGTAACTACCCTTAATCTACTGTACATAATACTGCCAGCAAGGTAACTACCCTTCATCTAATGTACATAATACTGCCAGCAAGAATAACTACCCTTCATCTACTGTACATAATACTGCCAGCAAGAATAACTACACTTAATCTACAGTACATAATACTGTGATCAAGAATAACTACACTTAATCTACTGTACATAATACTGCCAGCAAGGGTAACTACCCTTAATATACTGTACATATAACTGCCAGCAAACATTTTTTGTTTGTTTATAAGATTCCCTTAAATGGACTAATTGATACTGATCTTACCAGCAACACATTTGACCGACATTAGTTAAAAAGGACCTAATCTCTTATTTGTGGTGTTAATTGTTTATGCTTCCATGTACCAGGTAATGTATAGATTGCAGATGATAAACATGTTAATGAATGGGGTCATTATTTCAGGGAAGACAGTGACAACGACTGATTAATTTTCTTACCTTTATAACAGGTGTGTCAAGTGTACCAATATCTTTCCAGTGTCTGAGAATAACTCGTGTAGCTGTCTCAAGTCGAACTCGGTAAGTAGTTCCAGAAATTAAGGTTTAATAGCATTTATACATTATCAGTTTTTAATACTTTGCTATATGTTTTCTAGTTGCTAATCCTAGTTGAAAATTTCCTCCAGTTAGTATTTGAAGGTCTAGAACAAAAACAATGCTGTCCCAGTTCGCTACCTTTGATACTTCTGATCACTTGGGAAATCATCCTTTTTTCCAAGGACACACTGTGAAACACTGTGAAACACGTTATTTTCATGGGTTTTAAATTTCATGGTTTGGGTAAAAAAAAGGGTGAATTAGTGGATACCTAATTTCAATTATCTATCATTTTAAAAAATGATGTATATTTTTTTGATGATAAAGATTATATCAAAATTCATTTCCATATACTTGCCAGCAAGAAGATATAATCAGTATTGCAGTTACTAAGTTGATTAATTAAGTTCTTCATTGCTAACATCTGGCATAAATAGAGCTCTGAAGAAAATGACTTCTTCTTTTTCCACATGTCTGAGTCAACACATACTAGTGCAATCTTAAGAAATTAGGTGTTTTTGAAAACAACAATCAAAGCCTCAATTTCTCAACAATTAGGGATTCAGTGCCTGAACAAACAATGATTGTAAAATTCATGTTTGGACCAGTCCTGCTAAAATCACACACAATGGGAACCCCTTGTTGGTGATTGACCTTGACTTCAGAATTGGATCTGTAAGGTTGATCAATGGCTTTTTAATTCATGTGTTGTGATGGCTGGTGCTGATGAAATTGTTACAGTATTTTCAAAACATAAACTGACAAGATAATGACAGTGAAGATCTACCTTGAGATCAGGTCTTGGTTGACCTAAAAACATTCTAATCATAGCCAATTCGGGCAATGTGGCTTATCTGCATGCATGATGGAGTAGCACTTTGGAGAGACCTGATTGAAACTGGTTTTGAGAAAGTGGGTCTAATCTGCAGTTAATAGGTTATTTGTGCAAAAATGTATGTATAAATTAAAATAATATGTACTTTGGGAATTAAAGATAGACATGGACAGGGAGTAAATCTGCATTTATTACAAAACATCAGGTAGTCAATATAACCTTATATGAGTTTTCATGCCTTGAAATTTTGCTTTTGAATTAAAATGTAATCAATTAGTGCCAGTGTTCCTTGTGTCATGCATGTACTTTTCATAATATTCCTTAATTATTATAATGTATATTTCATATTCTATAATTATCATCATGTATATTTCATATTCCATAATTATCAATATGTATATTTCATATTCCTTAATTATCATAATGTATATTTCATATTCTATAATTATCATCATATTTCATATTTCATATTCTGTAATTTTCATAATGTATATTTCATATTCCGTAATTATCATAATGAATATTTCATATTCTGTCATTATCATAATGTATATTTCATATTCTGTAATTATCATAATGTATATTTCATATTCTATAATTATCAACATGTATATTTCATATTCCATAATTATCATAATGTATATTTCATATTCTATAATTATCATCATGTATATTTCATATTCCATAATTATAATGTATATTTCATATTCCATAATTATCATCATGTATATTTCATATTCCATAATTATCATAATGTATATTTCATATTACGTAATTATCATAATGAATATTTCATATTCTGTAATTATCATAATGTATATTTCATATTCCGTAATTATCATAATGTATATTTCATATTCTGTAATTATCATAATGTATATTTCATATTCTGAGGAATATAAATATGCCATGTTATTATAAAAAAATGAAAGCAGCTTATGACTTTCCGTCGTATATGATGCAGGGTTAGATGGCGAAAGTAAGCTTCATAAATCTTTTGTTCTAACTTCAATTTCAAGGTATTGCTCAAACACAAAAACATGAAAATTGGAATCCAAGGAATTTAAAATATTTCACAGTAGCTGGTAAAACACATTTTGAGATCTATTAGATTATTGGTTATTTAATGTGTCCTTTGTGATCAGTTCATTATATAGTAAAAAAATTATTCAGTTCACCTATTAAATCCCCATTTTTTTATATTTTAGTTTATTATGTGTCTCTTTTTAGTAATTTAACTGATGTTTTTTAACCTTGACACTTAGCGTTTTTTTTTTTTGTGGTGGCAACATCTTTGGCACGGCAAGTTGGCAAGTGTGGTCATTAAAGACATCGTGGGATATCCATCATACACAAACTGTTTGGTTGGCAGACAGTATATGGAATTTAGGAGAGAGTCATAATCTGCTGATTCATCTTCTGTTTTAATAACATGGCCTATGTATATTTTTCTTAACTTCAGTCTAAAAAAGCATTGACTCTGTAGCTTCTTTAGAATAGATGGATTAGAATATAACGAAATGATATCAGTTCTTTTTGAGTCCATAAATGCTTTATTGGAAACATTTACATGTCACTAATCCCATAGCTTAACGGTGAAAAATTCATGTAATACAATTTAATATATTTAGAGATGCATTACCATGATATCATGAGCATTCTGGCTTACTATTTACACTCAGTGCAGGTGAGTGCTAATTGTATGCAATTACCATGATATCATGAGCATTGTGGCTTACTATTCTACACTCAGTGCAGGTGAGTGCTAATTGTATGCAATTACCATGATATCATGAGCATGCTGTCTTACTATTTTACACTCAGTGCAGGTGAGTGCTAATTGTATGCAATTACCATGATATCATGAGCATTCTGGCTTACTATTTACACTCAGTGCAGGTGAGTGCTAATTGTATGCAATTACCATGATATCATGAGCATTCTGTCTTACTATTTTACACTCAGTGCAGGTGAGTGCTAATTGTATGCAATTACCATGATATCATGAGCATTCTGGCTTACTATTCTACACTCAGTGCAGGGAAGTGCTAATTGTAGGTAGCAAATGAAATATAGAGGACAGAACTCATCCATTTCCCTGTTCATAGGTCACATGCTTTCTTTGTACACCGTATATAGTTTTTAATACAGTTCAACAAATGATCATCAGAAAATGTGAGGGTTCTACAGATGAGGCCCATGAAGGGGCTGAGTATTTAACAATTTTCAATGTTCCAGTGTCTTTCAAAACTTCATATAAAAATGCTGCATTTTGTTGATGTACCCAAGGTTTTATTGAAGCAAATTAAAGAATACTTAATTTTTTTAGGATAAGCCTGATGTGCAACTCACTTTGAAAATAGGATAGACCTTATCAATAAGTTTGAGAGATCTACATATGGGCCATCTGAAAGGCCTGGGGCCTCAGGCTATATATTTGTTTTAGCTCTGGAATTGCAGGGATTCATATTTTTATTATTTCTCAAGCGGTGAAAATAGAATCATTTCACTGTGTTAAAAAATGATTATTGAAATACTAAATTCATTATTTGTCTTGAGAGTATTAACAATTATTACATTTTCTGTCTCTAATCTTGCAAAAGATGAACCGGTTATATATGTGGACGTGTACCAGTGCAGCTCTTCCCTATTATAAAGCACCTCATTATAACATGATTCTGGATAGAATGCGGTACTACTATAGCCCCATGACCAAATCATACCAAATTATAACAATAAGGGGTGAAAATAAACAAGGTGAAACTTGGTCTCATATCTTAATTTCCTTAACACCATTATTACGAAAATTGTGACAGTGCCTACTATATAACATGGTTCAATATGTTAAGCTATTCTCAATATATATCACTGTAACGATATAACATGGTTCCATATATTAAGCTATTCTTGATATATATCGCTGTAACGATATAGCATATTTCCATATGTTAAGCTATTCTCGATATATATCGCTGTAACAATATAGCATGGTTCCATATGTTAAGCTATTCTCAATATATATCGCTGTAACAATATAGCATGGTTCTATATGTTAAGCTATTCTCGATATATATCACTGTAATGATATAACATGGTTCCATATATTAAGCTATTCTCGATATATATCGCTGTAACAATATAGCATGGTTCTATATGTTAAGCTATTCTCTATGCATATTGCTGTAACAATATAGCATGGTTCCATATGTTAAGCTATTCTCGATATATATCGCTGTAACGTTATAGTATGGTTCTATATGTTAAGCTATTCTCGATATATATCGCTGTAATGATCTAGTATGGTTCCATATGTTAAGCTATTCTAAAATTGTATCACTGTAATGTTGTACCATGGTTTAGTACAAGATGCAGTCAGCAGTTATGGACCCTGACTAGTGCATTATAACGAGGGGAGAGCTGGACAGTTTCTTGTCTTTATTATCCTCTTGCCGTAGCAGGATAATTTTGTGCATGTTCCATTTGTCTGTCTGTCTGTTCATAACCTCTTGGTGGCTACTCATCAAAATGATTTTTAACATGAGGGATTCATTTTCCCGTTCAACTTGTATTTCTGGGAGGGGTCAGGTAAGGAATTGCATTAGCAGTGAGAGTTTAAAAATATTTGGACAATTTTTTTAAAACATTCATAGTAGGAAGAACTATTATTTTTGTTGCAGATTTTGGGTAATTGCCTATTGATGTGTGTTGGGAGGTGGGGGAACATGTAATAGAAAGTGGAGGCATTTGCCAAGTTGAGCCTTAGAAGTCTTTATAGTACTGCATCTACTGTGAGGGTTACAGACTTTGGGACATGGTATGGAGAAGGGTTGGTTTTGGGATGGGGGAACATCTAATTGAAAACAGGAATTTGCCATGGTGAGCCTTAGAAGTGTCTAGTTGATTATATGTCAGCTGCTGTGAGGGTTATGACCTCAGGGTCAATGTCTGGAGAGTGGTTGGTGATGGTTAGGTAGGGGGAAAATTTTAAGTTAAAAACATGGGTTCGCCAAGATGATGCATGGAAGTATAAGTATTTGAGTATATGACAGCTGCCATGAGGGTAAAAGCTTCCCATCTAAATCATGCATTTGGGGGATAAGAATTGTCATAACCTTCAAAAATGTTTTATTTAGATATTTTTTGTTAGTATGTTATGAACATTAGATTTTCACCTGGTGACTTCTATCTTTTACAGCATGGGGGTTTTTGTTTTCCTACCAGTGATATAGACACCAAAATAACTGACAGATTGTATAAGATACCAGGAACTGTAAGTATTCTTGTTCTTTAAAAACAATTTCAGTAGATAGATGAAGTTATTTCTTATAATTTTATAGATTTTGTCAAAATCTTGTTACAGTGTCTTGCATACTGTCTACCCATTACCTACCTGCAATGAGATGCTCACGCTGCAAGTATTGTTTATGCTGTATACACACACACACACACACACACACACACTATTTTTGGGGTTATTTGTAAAGATTTAATTCTGTTGAAAACTAAGTCTTGCCAGAAATTTGATGACTTGCAGAAATCTCTGTTAATGGCACCAAATTTTGTGATATAATATGGGTAAAGCAATTGTTAGGCCATATGCCCTAATTGTGACATGTAATGAAAGGCCATTTTGTCATATCTTTTACATTATTTTAAAGAGTTGTAAGTAACAATAAGTCCCTAAGTTATGATGTACTGTTAAACTTAATAAAGTTGTGTCTGGTAAGCAGTCATTTTTCTCCTACCATTACCGCTCCGGTGGCCTAGTGGTTAGAGCATCTGCCATGGAAGCGGGAGGTTGTGGGTTCAATTCCTGGCTGAGTTTACCCAAGACTTACAAAAAAGGTACTGACCGCTGCCTCGCTTGACGCTCAGCATTAAGAGGTTAGTGTTAGGACTGGTCGACGTGGTGTCAGGATAATGTGACTGGGTGGGACATCATACTACATGTCTGTGGGATGCTGCCCAGTGCTAGACATCACTATAAACTGCTTCACTGCAGACATCGTAATGATATGACTGATTTTTTTTTAAAGCATGTAATGTAAAAAATCGTAATCAATTAAACAAACAAACAAATCCTACTGCCACATTCACTTATTTCTAAAAACCACTTGGATAAGGCAAAAGAAATCAATTTTTGTGCAGATTACAAAGCCATTTCTGCTTATGGATAAGTTTTGTCAGTCCACCTGTTTTATCAAATCAATACGAAAATTATATTTGTGCTTCAGTCATTGTGTTAGACACTATTGCTTGTAGAGTCACATGACTTGCCATGTAAATGTTTCATGCAGGTCACCAGTCATCAGTGGAAACTAAATCCCAGTGACATATATTTCATGCAGGTCACCAGTCATCAGTGGAAACTAAATCCCAGTGACATATATTTCATGCAGATCACCAGTCATCAGTGGAAACTAAATCCCAGTGACATATATTTCACGAGCAGTTTCTTGATGTGGAGGTTAACTCAAACATTGAGAAATTTAACACAGTAAAGTTTCACCAATTTTTCAGTTCAGATATATTCAGTAATAATGTATGATAATAATTTTCTAAGAAAAAAAACTTACACTAGTAGAAAGTATGATCATTGTACTTTTTGATGGCTAGTTTTGGAAGGACTTAAGAAAAACACTGTTATGATACTCCTACTTCTTGACAGCTTGGTTTGTCAAACAAAACACGGTAATGTATTTCATAATAGCTAAGTTCAAAGGCCTCCTTAATGATTCCACATAGCTTAGTTTGAAAAACTTCTCAGTGATTCCTGTACTGCCTGATAACTCAGTTTGAATGATTTTCAATGATTCTTGTACTTCCAGATAGCTTAGTTTGATAAACTTCTCAGTGATTCCTGTACTGCCTGATAACTCAGTATGAATGATTTTCAGTGATTCTTGTTTTTTCCTGATAGCAAGAGCTTCTCTGTGATTTCTGTTCTTCGAGATCATTTTGAAGGACTTCTCAGTGATTCTTGTACTTAATGACAGCTCAGCTTGAAGGACTTCTCAGTGATTCTTGTATTTAATGACAGCTCAGCTTGAAGGACGTTGTTGTGATTCTTGTACTTAAATAATTTACTTTGAAGAACTTCTTAATTATTTTTGTACTTGATAGCTTAGTTTCAGTCTGTTTTCTCAGTGATTGTTGTTCTTCTTGACAGCTCAATTTAAAGAACTTCTCAATGAGTTTTGTAATTCTTTATAGGTTGGTTTAAAGGACTTCTAGGTGATTCGTGTAATGTTTGATAGATCAGTTTAAAGGACTTCTAGGTGATTTGTGTGATGTTTCATAAATCAGTTTGAAGGACTTCTAGGTGATTCGTGTAATGTTTGATAGATCAGTTTAAAGGACTTCTAGGTGATTTGTGTGATGTTTCATAAATCAGTTTGAAGGACTTCTAGGTGATTCGTGTAATGTTTGATAGATCAGTTTAAAGGACTTCTAGGTGATTCGTGTAATGTTTGATAGATCAGTTTAAAGGACTTCTAGGTGATTTGTGTAATGTTTGATAGATCAGTTTAAAGGACTTCTAGGTGATTCGTGTAATGTTTGATAGATCAGTTTAAAGGACTTCTAGGTGATTTGTGTGATGTTTCATAAATCAGTTTGAAGGACTTCTAGGTGATTCGTGTAATGTTTGATAGATCAGTTTAAAGGACTTCTAGGTGATTCGTGTAATGTTTGATAGATCAGTTTAAAGGACTTCTAGGTGATTTGTGTAATGTTTGATAGATCAGTTTAAAGGACTTCTAGGTGATTCGTGTAATGTTTGATAGATCAGTTTAAAGGACTTCTAGGTGATTCGTGTAATGTTTGATAGATCAGTTTAAAGGACTTCTAGGTGATTATTATTGGTCTTCATGATAACTCGTTTTGGAGGACTTATCAATGATTCTGGTACATCCAGATATCTCAGTGTGAATAACATTTCAATGTTTCTTGTACTGTTTGATAGCTAAATCTTCAAGAACTTCTCAATGATTATTGCACTGTTTGATGATAGTTGAGCTTGAAGGACTTCTCTATGATTTGTACAGCCTGATAACTCAATTCGAATGACTTTCAGTGATTCCTGTTTTTCCCAATAGCTAAATTTCCAGCACTTTTGAATGATTCTTGGATTTTTTAAAAGCTTAGTTTGATGGAATTCTCATTGGTTCTTCTACTTTTTGATAGCTCAGTTTGAAGGCATCTCTGTGATTCTTCTGCTTCTTGGCAGGTCAATTTGAAGGATTACTCGTTGATTCTTGTACTTCTTGATAATTCATTTTGAAGGACTTCTCATGGATTTTGTACTTCCAGACAGTTCACTTTGAAGAACTTCTCAATGTTTCTTGTGTTTGATAGGTTAGTTTCAATGCCTTTTCTCAGCGATTCTTGTACTTCATGATAATTCATTTTGAAGGATTTTTCATTGTTTCTTGTACTGTGTGATAGTTAAGTCTTCAAGAACTTCTCAGTGTTTCTTGTGTTTCATAGGTCACTTTCAATGCCTATTCCTGTTTTCTAGATTTTAGTTTTCAGACAGATATTCTTGTCTCTCCAGATGGGTCTTAGCTTTGACAAAGCTGCCGTTGTTTGTGCCGATTGTGACATAATTTCTGCTTTGATCCCTCATCAGTGATTATGGAACCAGGATGTTTGAATTGGCCTGCTTTTTCCAGTTCCTGTCCTCTGACTTTAATCTTGGTTGAGATTTGTTTGCTACTATTTGTCATCAGCTTTGTATTCTCTGCACTAATCTCCATGTCAAATCTGGAAGATGTTTCATCCAGGTTCTTCACTAAGGTGGCAAGCTCATCTTCACTGCCTGCCAGCCCATCAATGTTATGCCCTCCAGTGCTGACTGTCCCACTGTGGTTTTCCAGGTCTTCACTCATGATGCGCTCTAAGTAGATTTTGAAAAGCATGGGTGACAACAGACAGCCTTGCCGTACTCCAGCAGTTGTCTTGAATCAGTCACCCCACAGAACCTTGAACAGTTACTGTACTGGTAGCCTTGGCCTACAAATGCTTGATGATGTTAGTCAACTTTTAACCTATGTTGTACTTCTTCATTGTGGCCCACAATGTCTCATACCACACTCTGTCAAAAGCCTTTTTGAAATCTATGAACACATGACAGGTGTCTTGTTGATGTTGTGAGTACTTTTTACACAGAACCCTTAGATTGAATATTTATTCTGTTGTGCTTCTCCCACTCCGGAACCCTGCCTGTTCTTCAGCAATTATTTCTTCTGCTTGTGGGTTCAGTCTGTTCAAGATGATCTTCAGCATCACCTTACTAGCATGGCTGATCAAACTGATAGTTCTGTAATTTTGGCACAGCTGGAGATTGCCTTTTTGGGGGAGTGTTATAATCAGTGACTGGGTCCACTATGTTTGCCATTTGCCTGGCTGCCAGATATTGTTGTAGATTTTTGTTAGTAGCTCTATCACTGATTCCCCACCATTCTTGATAAATTCAGCTGGGGTATTGTCTACTCCAGCTTTCCATTCTTCAGTGTTCTTATTGCTGACTCCACCTCTTCTTTGAGAATGGGGGAATCATCATCATTTGTGGAGTTTGGAACTTCAAGCACCTCTGCATCTCTTGTGGACGGATGGTTGTAGAGTTCTTTACAACAATACTCAGTCCATCTTGCTGCAATGTCACTTGCTTCTGTGAGGCATTTACCATTTTCGTCTTGAATGGTACTGACTCTTGGTTGCTTCTGTCTGGTGAGGTCTTTCACAATATGGAACGCCATTTTGCTTTATCAGACTGCTTTCTATTTCTGTGCACTTTTGTCAGATCAGATCTATTGGTATGGATAATAGTCAGTAAAATAGTATTTTGATATTGGTATAGATAATAGCCAGTAAAATAGTGTTTTAATATTGGTATAGATAATAGCCAGTAAAATAGTGTTTTGATATTGGTATAGATAATAGCCAGTAAAATAGTGTTTTGATATTGGTATAGATAATAGCCAGTAAAATAGTATTTTGATATTGGTATGGATTGTAGCCAGTAAAATAGTATTTTGATATTGGTATGGATAATAGCCAGTAAAATAGTGTTTTGATATTGGTATGGATTGTAGCCAGTAAAATAGTGTTTTGATATTTGTATGAATTATTGCCAGTAAAATAGTATTTTGATATTGGTATAGATAATAGCCAGTAAAATAGTGTTTTGATATTGGTATGGATTGTAGCCAGTAAAATAGTGTTTTGATATTGGTATAGATAATAGCCAGTAAAATAGTGTTTTGATATTGGTATAGATAATAGCCAGTAAAATAGTATTTTTATATTGGTATGGATAATAGCCAGTAAAATAGTGTTTTGATACTGGTATGGATAATAGTCAGTAAAATAGTGTTTTGATATTGGTATGGATAATAGCCAGTAAATTAGTGTTTTGATATTGGTATGGATAATAGCCAGTAAAATAGTGTTTTGATATTGGTATAGGTAATAGCCAGTAAAATAGTGTTTTGATATTGGTATGGATAATAGTCAGTAAAATAGTGTTTTGATATTGGTATAGATAATAGCCAGTAAAATAGTGTTTTGATATTGGTATGGATTGTAGCCAGTAAAATAGTATTTTGATATTTGTATGAATTATTGCCAGTAAAATAGTATTTTGATATTGGTATGGATTGTAGCCAGTAAAATAGTATTTTGATATTGGTATGGATAATAGCCAATAAAATAGTGTTTTGATATTGGTATGGATAATAGTCAGTAAAATAGTGTTTTGATATTGGTATGGATTGTAGCCAGTAAAATAGTGTTTTGATATTGGTATAGATTGTAGCCAGTAAAATAGTGTTTTGATATTTGTATGAATTATTGCCAGTAAAATAGTATTTTAATATTGGTATAGATAATAGCCAGTAAAATAGTGTTTTGATATTGGTATGGATTGTAGCCATTAAAATAGTGTTTTGATATTGGTATAGATTGTAGCCAGTAAAATAGTGTTTTGATATTGGTATAGATAATAGCCAGTAAAATAGTATTTTGATATTGGTATGGATAATAGCCAGTAAAATAGTGTTTTGATATTGGTATGGATAATAGTCAGTAAAATAGTGTTTTGATATTGGTATAGATAATAGCCAGTAAAATAGTGTTTTGATATTGGTATAGATAATAGCCAGTAAAATAGTGTTTTGATATTGGTATAGATAATAGCCAGTAAAATAGTGTTTTGATATTGGTATAGATAATAGCCAGTAAAATAGTGTTTTGATATTGGTATAGATAATAGCCAGTAAAATAGTGTTTTGATATTGGTATGGATAATAGGCAGTAAAATAGTGTTTTAATATTGGTATAGATAATAGCCAGTAAAATAGTGTTTTGATATTGGTATAGATAATAGCCAGTAAAATAGTGTTTTGATATTGGTATAGATAATAGCCAGTAAAATAGTGTTCTGATATTGATATGGATTGTAGCCAGTAAAATAGTATTTTGATATTGGTATGGATAATAGTCAGTAAAATAGTGTTTTGATATTGGTATAGATAATAGCCAGTAAAATAGTGTTTTGATATTGGTATGGATTGTAGCCAGTAAAATAGTGTTTTGATATTGGTATAGATTGTAGCCAGTAAAATAGTGTTTTGATATTGGTATAGATAATAGCCAGTAAAATAGTATTTTGATATTGGTATGGATAATAGCCAGTAAAATAGTAATTTTGATATTGGTATGGATAATAGTCAGTAAAATAGTGTTTTGATATTGGTATAGATAATAGCCAGTAAAATAGTGTTTTGATATTGGTATAGATAATAGCCAGTAAAATAGTGTTTTGATATTGGTATAGATAATAGCCAGTAAAATAGTGTTTTGATATTGGTATAGATAATAGCCAGTAAAATAGTGTTTTGATATTGGTATAGATAATAGCCAGTAAAATAGTGTTTTGATATTGATATGGATAATAGTCAGTAAAATAGTGTTTTAATATTGGTATAGATAATAGCCAGTAAAATAGTGTTTTGATATTGGTATAGATAATAGCCAGTAAAATAGTGTTTTGATATTGGTATAGATAATAGCCAGTAAAATAGTGTTTTGATATTGATATGGATTGTAGCCAGTAAAATAGTGTTTTGATATTGATATGGATTGTAGCCAGTAAAATAGTGTTTTGATATTGGTATGGATTGTAGCCAGTAAAATAGTGTTTTGATATTGGTATGGATTGTAGCCAGTAAAATAGTGTTTTGATATTGGTATAGATAATAGCCAGTAAAATAGTGTTTTGATATTGGTATGGATTGTAGCCAGTAAATAGTGTTTTGATATTGGTATAGATAATAAGCCAGTAAAATAGTGTTTTGATATTGGTATAGATAATAGCCAGTAAAATAGTGTTTTGATATTGGTATGGATAATAGTCAGTAAAATAGTGTTTTGATATTGGTATAGATAATAGCCAGTAAAATAGTGTTTTGATATTGGTATAGACAATAAATAGACAGTAAAATAGTGTTTTGATATTGGTATAGATTGTAGCCAGTAAAATAGTGTTTTGATATTGGTATGGATAATAGCCAGTAAAATAGTGTTTTGATATTGGTATGGATTGTAGCCAGTAAAATAGTATTTTGATATTGGTATGGATTGTAGCCAGTAAAATAGTATTTTGATATTGGTATAGATAATAGCCAGTAAAATAGTGTTTTATATTGGTATGGATTGTAGCCAGTAAAATAGTGTTTTGATATTGGTATAGATAATAGCCAGTAAAATAGTGTTTTGATATTGGTATGGATTGTAGCCAGTAAAATAGTGTTTTGATATTGGTATAGATAATAGCCAGTAAAATAGTGTTTTATATTGGTATGGATTGTAGCCAGTAAAATAGTGTTTTGATATTGGTATAAATAATAGCCAGTAAAATAGTGTTTTATATTGGTATGGATTGTAGCCAGTAAAATAGTGTTTTGATATTGGTATAGATAATAGCCAGTAAAATAGTGTTTTGATATTGGTATGGATTGTAGCCAGTAAAATAGTATTTTGATATTGGTATGGATAATAGCCAGTAAAATAGTGTTTTGATATTGGTATAGATAATAGCCAGTAAAATAGTGTTTTATATTGGTATGGATTGTAGCCAGTAAAATAGTGTTTTGATATTGGTATAGATAAAAGCCAGTAAAATAGTGTTTTATATTGGTATGGATTGTAGCCAGTAAAATAGTGTTTTGATATTGGTATAGATAATAGCCAGTAAAATAGTATTTTGATATTGGTATGGATAATAGCCAGTAAAATAGTGTTTTGATATTGGTATGGATTGTAGCCAGTAAAATAGTGTTTTGATATTGGTATAGATAATAGCCAGTAAAATAGTGTTTTGATATTGGTATAGATAATAGCCAGTAAAATAGTGTTTTGATATTGGTATGGATTGTAGCCAGTAAAATAGTGTTTTGATATTGGTATAGATAATAGCCAGTAAAATAGTATTTTGATATTGGTATAGATAATTGCCAGTAAAATAGTGTTTTGATATTGGTATAGATAATAGCCAGTAAAATAGTGTTTTATATTGGTATGGATTGTAGCCAGTAAAATAGTGTTTTGATATTGGTATGGATAATAGCCAGTAAAATAGTATTTTGATATTGGTATGGATAATAGCCAGTAAAATAGTATTTTGATATTGGTATGGATTGTAGCCAGTAAAATAGTGTTTTGATATTGGTATAGATAATAGCCAGTAAAATAGTGTTTTGATATTGGTATAGACAATAAATAGCTAGTGAAATAGTGTTTTGATATTGGTATGGATAATAGCCAGTAAAATAGTATTTTGATATTGGTATGGATAATAGCCAGTAAAATAGTATTTTGATATTGGTATGGATAATAACCAGTAAAATAGTGTTTTGATATTGGTATGGATAATAGCCAGTAAATAGTATTTTGATATTGGTATGGATAATAGCCAGTAAAATAGTGTTTTGATATTGGTATAGACAATAAATAGCCAGTGAAATAGTGTTTTGATATTGGTATGGATTGTAGCCAGTAAAATAGTGTTTTGATATTGGTATAGATAATAGCCAGTAAAATTGTGTTTTGATATTGGTATGGATAATATCCAGTAAAATATTGTTTTGATATTGGTATGGATAATAGCCAGTAAATTAGTTGGTATGGATTGTAGCCAGTAAAATAGTGTTTTGATATTGGTATGGACTATACACAGTAAAATAGTGTTTTGATATTTGTATAGATAATGGTCATTTTAGCCAGTATAACAAATTATTAAAGAATTAAACTTCCAGCAACTTGTGAACCATTTTAAGCAAGCATATATAAAGAAACAACACTTTAGAGCAAATGTTACTACATTCAAAAAGAAGCAATTTTGTCACAGATTTTTCATTTGGTACAAGTGGCATATATTGAGTTCTGAATAGGACCACTCAAGTGAAAAAAGAAAACATGTATTGACCACTGAATAGGGCCACTCAAGTGAAAAAAGAAAACATGTATTGACCAATTTATGGGACCACTATTATGAAAATAGAAAAGAGCTTTATGTAAATTATTCATACATAGCTTCAGCAGTTTAGAGTTTGTTTAACATGGAACATCTTGGCACTGGCTTACAGTTTGTGCTACAGTTTCATTTAAATGCAGAGAAATTTAGAAATTGAGCAATTCTAGAGTGAGACTGTGAAAATAACTCAAATTATAATTTACTTCCATAAATATTATAACCTGTCAGCTTCCATAAATACACCTTAAAATCTAGCCAATTTTAAAAGTTAAGCCCTGTTTTGAAGAGAAAAAATTACATATCAGTAAAACATTAAGTGTTATGTTTATGATACATGACTATGGTCTGTGTTGAGATTTTTTTAATGCACGAGTGGTTTTACGATCATTGTAAATTTTCTTAAATATAATTTTGCTGTTGGCTTGTCTGGAGAATTAAGGGAAGTTTATTTCTTTTCCAGAATATAGTATCAGCGTTTTTCAAGGATAATCTTATTGCAGTCCATACCATGTGTAAACAAGTAAGTATGTCATATACAGAATTCACACACACACACACAGACATACTAGCACACACAGACATATGTGGAGAGAGAGTGTATGGAGTAGTTTTGTTGATGGAATGCCAGAAATGTCAGGGCATGAAACAGAACTGTCATGGGTTATTGGAATTGAACTTCAACACCATATTTCTTTTTTTAAAAGTTAGGTAAATAAAACAACTTCTTGTTTCATTTATAAAATGGTGACACCAGGTGCTAAACAGACTGGGAGACAGGGAGTAATGGTTGTCAGCACAGATAGATGCTGTTTTGCTGTAGAATTCAGTTTGAATATAGTAGCTACTGACAGGAATCCCCTTCAATATACTACTGTTCGGAATAAATTATCTCTGCATTGTAAATCTCTACAATATACTGTAGCCCTGCACTGTGAACCCCTACAGTACACTATAGCCCCTTGCTATAAACCCCTCCAATATACTGTAGACCCTCATTGTAAATCCCTACAATATACTGTAGACCCTTGTTATAAACCCCTCCAATGCACTGTAGACCCTCATTGTAAATCTCTCCAATATACTGTAGACTCTCATTGTAAATCCCAACAATATACTGCTGGTTAGAATGCAATTGACCCTCACTGTAAACTCTCACAATATACTGTAGCCCCTTAGTAGCCAATTACTGTAAACCCTTACAACATACTGTTGTTTTGAATACATTAGCCCCTCACTGTAAACCCCACAACATGAATTCATTAGCCCCTCACTGTAAACCCCACAACATGAATACATTATCCCCTCACTGTAAACCCCACAACATGAATTCATTAGCCCCTCACTGTAAACCCCACAACATGAATACATTAGCCCCTCACTGTAAACCCCACAACATGAATACATTAGCCCCTCACTGTAAACCCCACAACATGAATACATTAGCCCCTCACTGTAAACCCCACAACATGAATACATTAGCCCCTCACTGTAAACCCCACAACATGAATACATTAGCCCCTCACTGTAAACCCCACAACATGAATACATTAGCCCCTCACTGTAAACCCCACAACATGAATACATTAGCCCCTCACTGTAAACCCCACAACATGAATACATTAGCCCCTCACTGTAAACCCCACAACATGAATACATTAGCCCCTCACTGTAAACCCCACAACATGAATACATTAGCCCCTCACTGTAAACCCCACAACATGAATACATTAGCCCCTCACTGTAAACCCCACAACATGAATACATTAGCCCCTCACTGTAAACCCACAACTAGTGGTAAGATTTTATTCAGTCATTGCTAATGTTGACTCTGTTTTAGTTTGTAGTTTACGAGAACCAATTATGATATCTCAGGTATTAAATACACTATTGATGTGTTTTACAGCTGTGCGCTGACATCTCTCATCATTAGACTTCTGCATTTATAATGTAATTTCTATTGCTTGCAGCATATTAAAATGGAGTACTGTATGTTTTCATAAACAGTTCTTGCCCTGGGAACTATTGAAATATTAAACAAAAAGGTTTATTATTTACTTCAGTAAACATGAATGTCGGAGAAGCATATGTTCTACCAGCTATGTAATATGTATATTGTATAAGTTATTTAATGTATATCTGTGTTGTAACAACTGTGTAATGTTTTCTGCAGTATGACAACAGCACAGCTTGTCAAGTTCTAGGAAACCTTTGTGTTCTGATACTGTACGACTACAACACTGCACAAGACAGCACTTTCACCACTGTATGTGACTGCTACTTCGATGTGTTACCTTTATCATCAAAAATATGGTGAGTTTACGTATTCTTTTTTAAAAGATTATTTGTGGAGAGTAAGTCATAAGAAATTTTGATGCAGGGACCTTTCTAGGTTCCCAGTATACAGAGAAGTCAAGGCTCACAGAAAGCAGAACAGGTAGAAATGAGGGACCATCATGGAAGCATGATGCAATTCTACTGAATTGTCACTGTAGCACAACTGAGAGGGTCCATAAGATGTGACCATGCTATGTACCATATCATGCTATAACAGACCAAGTAAGGTATCTGAAGAAATTAATGCATAAAAAGAAAGAGTAAGGTGGGTTGGTGGGTGATAGAAAGAAGAAACACTAATAAGTACTTCACATTTACCGTCTTAATGCATGTTTTGCAAGAAATACATATCCAATAAAAAATGTAGAGATTGTTTAGATAATTTTTACTTTATTCAGAGAACCATGCATTGCTGCGTATATATGTTCAGGTTTTTAAAAAAAACGTGTTTCATATTGCACTGAAAATACACTCAAATTCATTTTGTGACAGGTCATTATGTGTCTGAATTCAATGCAAAAATGTTGAATATTATAGATGTAAAAAAAACAATATTAAAAGTTTAGTATGTATGCACGTGTATGACCCAGAGTCATTAAACAGTGTCTGTATAAATTTCATACTGCTGGAATTTCCTCTGCTTTAATTCAGAATATTTTATATTTTATATTTTATAGTTTTTTGGGGGGAAAAATGATTAATTTTCAGTTGCTTCCAGCTATTGCCACATTTTCTAAGATGGCTGACTTGTGAACAACTAATAAAACATTGAGCTAACTATGCAGTTATCCATCATAAATACACACTAATTAATGGTACTAATATATATACATGTATATGTATAGAGAGAGAGAGAGAGAGAG
Organism: Unio delphinus; assembly: GCA_029339505.1. Lineage (NCBI taxonomy): Eukaryota > Metazoa > Mollusca > Bivalvia > Unionida > Unionidae > Unio > Unio delphinus. The sequence continues at coordinate 11,491,242 of JAQISU010001235.1, forward strand.
AGAGAGAGTAAACCCTTTCTTGAGAGACCACTTGTCTTGAGAGACCACATTCTCAGTGCACAAATTTATTGTTTATATTGCATAGTGACCCGTTATGAGTTGCCACTTGTTTTGAGAGACTGTAAGTTTTTGGTAAAAGAGGGGGTCTTTCAAGACAGGTTCTACTGTACCATATTTTCCGGCCTATAAGTTGATGCAGAGTATAAGTCGAATTCACCAATTCGACTTATTTTCCATCCTTCGTCCATATATAAGTCAATTCGGAGTATAAGACGAGGCCAGGTCAATATCATGGCTTCGTATTTTACACTAGTAATGGTATCGTTGTATGATATTCCATTTTACTGGCAATCGTGAAATTGCATTACCGATGCTAACATGCTTGTGATTTTTTTTCTCAACAAATCACTGCTATATTCTGTTATAAATTGACAGCTGAATAAATAGTCCATGCTTGTTTTATTATAATTGAAAGCACATCCATGTTGTAGTTCATTTTATTACCTGTAGCTATGAACGTAACTTATATAAACTTTCAATGACACAATCCATATATAAGTCGATTTGGAGTATAAGACAAAGCTCTAACCCTCAAGTAAAAAAGTATCGACTTATAGGCTGGAAAATACGGTATACACATGTGAATATATTTGACTCGGTGAACAGCTAGTAGATTTGTGTACCCTTGAATGCAAGTCTGACAGTAAGAAGAAATCACACAAAAAATGTGCACTTGGTATCAATTAATTTTGCATAAGAAACATTTTTGGTTTAAATAAAACTTTAAAATCTTTTTCATTTTAGGCCACCTGGAAAGCCATGGCTATATTATGTAGAGAGTGACAAGCGTGCAATGAAAGGCTCGGACATAATTGTAGATACCATGATCAATACACAATACACATTCGATCCAGCATCATACCTACAGTATAGAGTGGCTCGATATAACCTGTATGGACAATATATTGACACATCGGACATGTTCAGTCGCAGATTTCAGCTGTGTGTTGACACAAACAAGCGTTCCAATGCTGCATTCAGATTTGGAACTTACTACAAGCAAACTGTAAGTTAAAGTTCTTTCAACTGAGTTAAGAGTTAGTGGGTCAGTATATCATGTATATATTTGTTATGTAAATGATATCTTTATAGCATTCTGTCAATGCTTGTTACTGTGGCATCACTTTAACTTTCTCCAGGACTCATTGATCCATCAAAGCTAATTATTTCCTCCAGTTAGCACTGCTAGGTCAGAATTAGAAAGAACATGATCTCAGTCTGATTCCTTATCAGAAGTTAAAAGTACATGGTCCCAGTCTGATTCCTTATCAGGATTTTAAAGTACATGGTCCCAGTTTTATTCTTTACCAGAAGTTAAAAGTACATGGTCCCAGTCAAATTCCTTATCAGAATTTAAAAGTATATGGTCCCAGTCTGACTCATTAGTCACATCCAATGGACAGAATACTATCTTCATTTTCCTTGGACAATCTAGGTGTTAAACATCTATATCACTTGTCAAAAATAGCCTTTGTTTTCAATTTTAGATTTGTTATATTGTGCATTTCACACACACACACACTAATAATTCTAAAGTACTTGAAGAATTGTTGTGATATTTTACACATATGTTCATCCTGTGGTCTACATAGTTTTAAAACCAATATGGTGACTACAGCAGCTGTCTTGAAAATCTTTTTATTGCTACATCTCCTGATAGTCCTATCAACCAGAGATATCCACAGACAGACTTCTTCTGATATCTAGTTGAGCCTATAGGAAAATATTGCCAGTCTGACATCCAATATGATCACCATGGCAGACATCTTGAAAATCTTGCTATTGTCACATTGGTGTTGGTTTTTCATTAGACAACTTCTTTTGCTATCTAGTAGGTGCTGATCTGATGACTGGCAAAATCTTGTTAGAGCTACTGAACAAAAAGTCATATTGACCTATGGTTTTCATCAGAATACATCTTATGTTGTCTAGTTGGTCATAAATGAAAATGGTTCTGCTCAGACATGCAATATATCCAATATACCATTTTAAAAGTCTTGTTATTGAATGAATGATCTTCGCAGTATAGAGTTTTCACTGAAAGACTTCTTATGTAGTTGGTCATAATTAAAATGGTACCAATCTGACCTCCAATATGGCCACAACGACAGGTGGATTGTGTGACCCTTTAGTGACGGCCCAACAGGTGGATAAACCTTCTACCAACTTGTGGTACTGAACACTTTTACTGTATTCATAAGCACAGTTGTTTTGTAAGACAAATTTATTAAGGACAGCAGCCTTTTTCCTAATTACTACATTCAGCAATGTCATTAGAAATAAGTCCAAGTCAAAAGAGTATGGCATGCTGTATGACTAGGAAGTCAGACTGGGATCACATTCTATTTTATTCTGATAAGGAGTCAGACTGGGATCACATTCTTTTTTATTCTGATAAAGAGTCAGACTGGGATCACATTCTTTTTTATTCTGATAAGGAGTCAGACTGGGATCACATTCTTTTTTATTCTGATAAGGAGTCAGACTGGGATCACATTCTTTATTATTCTGTCTCTTCAATCCATATTGAAGGAGGAAATGATCAGCTTGTCCTAAAAAAAGAAAAGCATTGCAACTGGAGAAGTTAAATATTAGATATTTTTTTAATGTAAATTATATTTACCTCAACACCACCAATAAACAAAAGAAACATGTTATTGGCTAAATTTATCTCGGTGTAATTTATGTCATGGGTCATCCATATTTATCATCAATTAAGTTAACAATATTTTCAGCAGAGCTGGGGTTTATTATCTGTTGTTCAAGTTGTCAGATTGCACTTTGATTAATTTTAACAATCAAACCTGTTATGTAACTTGTAAATTGACAGACAAAAACATCAGTATAAAGGTTGTTATGTTGTTTTTTTTTCTTTCAATTTTCAGTGCACAATTTCTGCACTTGACCTGTGGGACACCACGAAGTACCCTCTTGAGTTCTTTGATCTCTGTATCCTTTGGATGATGGTGCTAACTTTGCAGTACAAATCTCTTGTATTATTGCTTGGGGCAAGTTGAAAATTGTACATGATGGTGCATCAGAGACAGCTTGCTGAGTGGGTTTGCTATTCATTTAATATGTCTCACTATCAATTCCAAGTTGGAAATTTGTCTGTCAATTTCGGATTCTGATTTTGAAGAGCAATGAACAGAACTTACTTCAAAAGCAGATTTTTTGCTTAGGTACATAGTGTACGGATATAATCTGTACAATGTTTTAATTGTTTTGTACGGTCCTGTCAGATCTCTTACAAATTAGCAACGAATGTTCTGGGTGTTTTCATGTAATGTTGTTTGTACTTTCTTCTAAGAACAAAGTTTTCACACAAAGTTATAGATGTGATACACCAATCTGCACAAGACATTTTTAATTAGATTTTTACTCAAGTAATATTCAGTATTTCTTTTTCTTTGCAAAAAAGACATCTACCAATTACTAGGACAGATCAATAACATATTGATTATGGCCATGTAACATTTATTGTCATTTTCTGTGTCTGATGTTAATTTTTCTGTATAATAAGTTTAATATTAATATTAATAAATACACAAATACACAGAATGTAACCTGCATGCGAGTGTTTTCATTAAGTTGTTAGAAGATACCTGACACAGCAGAACTTTCATTAATAAACGATAACAATTTTACTTAACGTAACTAGCATGCAACTTTTTATTAACAAACAACTACACAATACAACTAGCACACCATATTTGAGCTAGACTTTAAAATGTTTTAAACATAATAATGACACAAAATGAAATTTTTTTTTGGTACTTGAACACAAATCTGACTAACATACTTTGTATATTTTTATGCATATATGTATATATTTATGTGTATTAAGTATTTATTTTACTTTGCTGTTAAATTTCTTTTATTTGTCTGATGTATTATTAACATCAAATTACTTTTTCAGCTATTTTTAACTTGACGTATTGTTTCAGACATTGTCTTTGTGTAGTATTATGTTAACATCCACAACGTTGGCTAGGGTTACATCATGCCTGTCTAGGGGCACATCATACTTGTCTAGGGTTACATCATAATTGTCAAGGGTCACATCATACTTGTCTAGGGTTACATCATACTTGTCAAGGGTCACATCATACTTGTCTAGGGTTACATCATGCCTGTCTAGGGGCACATCATACTTGTCTAGGGTTACATCATACTTGTAAAGGGTCACATCATACTTGTAAAGGGTCACATCATACTTGTCTAGGGTTACTTCATGCCTGTCTAGGGGCACATCATACTTGTCTAGGGTTACATCATGCCTGTCTAGGGGTACATCATACTTGTCTAGGGTCACATCATACTTGTCAAGGGAGACATCATACTTGTCCAGGGTTACATCATGCCTGTCTAGGGGCACATCATACTTGTCTAGGGTTAAATCATACTTGTCTAGGGTTACATCATACTTGTCAAGGGTCACATCATATTTGTCTAGGATCACATCATAATTCTCTAGGGTTGCATCATAATTATCTAGGGTCACATGATAATTCAGGGCTTGAAATTAGCGGTAGTCCACTAGCCCGAGGCTAGTAGATTTCCTGTATGACTAGTAACTATCATAATATTATTAGTCCGATGGGCTAGTAAGTTGGGTTTATCAACAGTCAGCATTTGTTTACTCAATACCCTAATAAAGATGTGACTTCAGCATATATTCTGTAGAATCAACGCAGTGACCGTTGTAAACACAGTCATAAAATATTAGCATGAGAAGATGTCAATTTCGGCCTCAGAAATGTGTGTTTCTTTAAGAAGCCATCTGATTTTGTGCATATAGCTTAACAGCGCCAATCATGGTCCCAGCATTAACAAACAACGGAAGTTTGGTAATTGATATCATAATTAATCTGACAGCGAATTAAAATGAAAAATAACCTGGTTTCACACTTTATTCACACGACCACATTAACAAACGAGAAAACTACAACACTTGGCATCAACTATTCAAAGAAATTAGTTTGCACGCTTGTTTGTTTCCTTTTTTTTTTTTTGCTTGCTAGCCAAATGCGCTAATAGTTACAAATGGGGAACAGCATAATATACGTTTGCATTAAAATAATTATAAGAATTAGATCAATTTATTGTGATCACATTACTGACACATCATTTCCATACAACTACTTTTTCTATGAAATTAAAAATTGTTTTTTTAAAAATATTTTCCCCATACAAGACTGAACAAATAATTGAATACAGGTGGAGATATCCAAGCAGAATACCGTACATTTGTTGGGATTTCAAAAATCTCTCAGCATGGGCATCTAAGATTTGAAAATATTTCCACTTTTTAATTTCAACAATACATTGAGGTCCTATTAATTAGGAACACTTATTACTCTTACGCTATTAATGATGAGACTGTAATTGGAGCTGTTGAATACAACGCGCCAAGTCAGATGGCATCGTTTGATGGGAACACACATTTTCCAAGGTGAAACTAACATTATCTTTTGATGTTAATTTTATAACAGTTTTTACAATAGCCATTGCTTTGATCCTGCAGAAGTCAAGACTTTATTAGGAAGATGCCATTTAATTGGGGGGTGGGTGCAAAGGCACGTGTTTTGAAACACGTGTCATGCTTGCACTTTCTTATATAAAGATATAAAGGAGACTGTGCCATTCCTTTTTGTTTTCCATCTCGTATTTGAAAGAGGCACAATTCCTGCCTTATAAGACAGCCAAAATGTGGCGTTTTATAGAACGTGTTCAGCCTCTGGAAAAAGCAAAAGTTGTATGAAAATGAAATAAAAGAGAGGAATAATTCTTATGATAGGGAATAAAGCGTAATCAGAAGACATGGACAAAAGGCGGGGAATGGCTGAATTATGATGAGGACAAAAACGTTATGCAGTGTAACAGGTGTACGGAATTCGCAAAAACAAACACAGAGAAAACATCCAGTTTTGTTGCGGGTTGTTCAAACTTTAAAATTGAATCGGAGATGAAAATGGTGAAGAGTGACTGGAGATCTTGTTTGAGACCTTGGGTTCTGTCCGACCTACTTTTTATAATCTTCCATACAAATGACATTGCAACATATGATCTGTCACCAGCAATACATTTGTGGAATGTTTCAGAGAGACGGGTAAGGAGACCAGAACAAACCCCATATGGACCCAGAGTGCAGGCGGAGAACGAAAAATGAAAAATAACACCTGGATTCCTTTCTGGAATTGGATCCAGATTATTTTGAGAAACAAGAAATGTTAATTGACTGATTGATGATTTGAAGTAGGATTTATACTTCTGTACCTCTGCATGTCAAATGATAATGCTATTTATGAAAGAAAATTGTTGTTAATCACAATACATGTGTGTGACATAGTTTTGTGGACAGGACTAGTAAATTTCTCAGCACACTAGTCCTTCTGGCTACCAAGAAATTTGTGTTAAATTCAAGCCCTGTAATTGCAAGGATTACACCATACTCGTCATTGGTCACATCAGTTTTGTCTAGAGTCACACCATATTTGTCTAGTGTCACATCATACATGTCTAGGTTTACATCATGTTTGTCATGGTCACTTCATACCTGTTGAGGGTCACATCATAATTGTCAAGGGTTACAGCATACTTGTCTAAGGTTACAACATACTTGTCTAGGGTCACATCATATTTGTTTGGAATCACATCATACTTTTTTTTAGGTTTGCATCATAACTGTCAAGGGTTACATCATAACTGTCAAGGGTTACTTCATACTTATCTAGGGTAACATATTTGTTTAGAATCACATCATACTTGTCTAGGGTCACATCATACCTGTCTAGGGTCACATCATACCTGTCAAGGGCTACATCATACTTGTCAAGGGTCACATCATACCTGTCTAGGGTTACATCATACTTGTCTAGGGTCACATCATACCTGTCTTGGGTCACATCATACCTTTCAAGGGTCACATCATACCTGTCTAGGGTCACATCATACCTGTCAAGGGTCACATCATACCTGTCTAGGTTTGCATCATACTTGTCTGGGTTTACATCATTAATTCTGAAGTAAGCCACATACAATTTAATGGACAAATAATAAGAAATAGAATGTTATCATATGTAGTTATATGATATAAATGAATAATCTGCACCAATAATAAGCATATTAAGCTTTATCTTTCCTGTCAGTATTATTATTAATGTGTAAAATTAGAAAACCCTTTAAAGAAAATTATACACTTCAACCTTTTAGGCCCATGCTCAATGCATGTTGAGTTGGAATCTTGAATACGGATCATGTGTCAATTTAAGGTTAAATGTTGACATGGATGAAGCTGTTTAATGCATTATGAAGACCTCTTTTCCTTTAATTAGACCCATTTTTAAATGCCAAATATAGATTGTGTGATCATATTGTCCCAACTGTTACCAGTTCTTTTCAGGAACGTAACTTGAGTGATAGACTGTTACAGTTGCAATATTTCATGGATTTCATGCACTAGGAGTACGGAATAAACTTTTTGAGTTCATGCTCAAAAGCTCAGCAATCAAGGTCACTGACTAATGAAGAAAAATGGTTTCTACACAAAAATTCAAGCTTGCCACTGTCAACATTTAATAATTTGTGTGTACAGTTTCTGCTTTGGGTAAGGAAGAACCTAATTTAATTTGAGGTCAAAGGTCATGGTCACTGACTAAAAGAAGCAAAATGTTTCTATGAATAGTTCAAATACTCGCCAATTTACAGTCATCAATCTTTATGGATGGTGTGCACTTGAGGTCAAGAAGAACCTTATTGATTTGGGGTGAAAAGATCAAGGTCACTGGCCGTAAAACAAAAAATGGTCTCCACTCAATATCTCAAGTTCGTCGTCAACAGAAACCAAAACAAAAATTTTTCTAGTGTTTGTGTGTGGTGTAAAGAAAAATCCTGTTACTTTTGGAGTCATAAAGTTAAAGGTCAGGGTCACTGAGTGAAATAATAAACCTGGTTTCCATACAATAACATTTGTTTTGCATGACATTCCTCAACCAGCACTGTGGATTGCTTGTACTTGGGAAAAAGGAGTGACTGTGGATTCTTGGATTATTAGGTCAATGTACAAGGTCTCTGTCCAAAAGAAGAAAAGTGGTTTCCACACAAGAACATTACTTTTACATTTCAGACTTGGACCAAACTTGTGACTTGGTTATTTAGTCAAAAGTTAAAAATATCAAGACCACTATGACTAAAGAAAAAAAAAATGGCTTGTGTGCAAAAATTTAAGTTTAATTTAATTTTAAATTTAAGTTAAAATTTAATTAACTTTTTTAATTTAAATCTGTGCAAAAGACCATTGAATATTGAATGGGTATATAAGGTACCATTTTTGGTACTGTGGTTTACATTTATGCAAATGTTTTAAAAGGTTTGATCTGTCATGTGTAGGAGAGTCCAGGATCAGTGATTTGTGTAAGGTGTGGGTGGGTGGGTAAGTGTTTGATATGTATAGGTCAGATAAAAATCAACAAGTTCTGAGATCCAGTGTGTTGCTGATGTATTCCTTAACATTGTCCTTAGATCTTAAGGTTACTACAAATGGAGTGGATCAGTTATTGGCAATTCCCATCAACATTCTGAACTTCAAAAATACAGTCTCGAACAATAGAGGTGAGTTTTTATTGTACTAAACATTTTAAACAGATTTGTCAATATTTGCTGTTGAGCCCATGTCATTGGAAAAGCAAAAGGGTGATCATTTTCCCCATGGTAGTGGCAGTGATGGCATTGTCATCAACTGTTTTTGTTTTCCCAGTATAGTATAGGTAATTTGTAGTGCTTACTTTTGTGATGGTAGTGTTTGTGTAAGTGTGCTTTATGTACATGTATATACTTTTATTTGATTTTCTCAGAACTGTTGTATGTATAGTCATGAAATTTGATGGGTATATTAATTTTCGAAGATAATACTTGTTTAAAGTAAAAGTAGGTTATTTGGACTTATTTTTTATGTTCATTTGATTGTGCTAAGTTTTTGCATTTACTTAGTGTTTGTCAGTGAATATTTCTCTGAAAATCTTAATGCACCAGAGGAGTAGGTGAGACATTGCCATTTGATAAACTCTTGTTAAAATTTTGCTGGAAATTTTTTTTTTAATTGTGAGCTCAAATGGTATGCCCCAGTCTGCTTTTTATAGAATTAATTGCACATGAATTTGTTTGATAAGTCATCAACTGCTATATAGTATTTGCATCATGGATAATGGAAAGTCCATGTTCCCATGGTAATGAATAAATATGTCCATTCTGTTTCTGGATATAGAAGTCCTAGTAAATGTCCATGTTGTCTCTCATAGCCAAAGTAGTCCATGTAAATGTCCATGTTGTCTCTCATAGTCAATGTTGTCCTAGTAAGTGTCCATGTTGTCTCTCATAGTTAAGGTTGTCCTAGTAAATGTCCATGTTGTCTCTCATAGTCAAGGTTGTCCAAGTAAATGTTCATGTTGTCTCTCATAGCCAAGGTAGTCCTTGTAAATGTCCATGTTGTCTCTCATAGTCAAGGTTGTCCTAGTAAATGTCCATGTTGTCTCTCATAGTCAAGGTTGTCCTAGTAAATCTCCATGTTGTCTCTCATAGTCAAGGTTGTCTAAGTAAATGTCCATGTTGTCTCTCATAGTCAATGTTGTCCTAGTAAATGTCCATGTTGTCTCTCATAGTCAAGATAGTCTTAGTAAATGTCCATGTTTCTCAAAGTCAAGGTAGTCCAAGTAAATGTCCATGTTGTCTCTCATAGTCAAGGTTTTTCTAGTAAATGGCCATGTTGTCTGTCATAGTCAAGGTAGTCCAAGTAAATGTTCATGTTGTTTCTCATAGTCAAGGTTGTCCTTGTAAATGTCCATGTTGTCTCTCATAGTCAAGGTAGTCCAAGTAAATGTCCATGTTGTCTCTCATAGTCAAGGTTGTCTAAGTAAATGGCCATGTTGTCTCTCATAGTCAAGGTAGTCCAAGTAAATGTTCATGTTGTTTCTCATAGTCAAGGTTGTCCTAGTAAATGTCCATGTTGTCTCTCATAGTTAAGGTTGTCCTAGTAAATGTCCATGTTGTCTCTCATAGTCAAGGTTGTCTAAGTAAATGTCCATGTTGTCTCTCATAGTCAATGTTATCCTAGTAAATGTCCATGTTGTCTCTCATAGTCAAGATAGTCTTAGTAAATGTCCATGTTTCTCAAAGTCAAGGTAGTCCAAGTAAATGTCCATGTTGTCTCTCATAGTCAAGGTTTTTCTAGTAAATGGCCATGTTGTCTGTCATAGTCAAGGTAGTCCAAGTAAATGTTCATGTTGTTTCTCATAGTCAAGGTTGTCCAAGTAAATGTCCATGTTGTCTCTCATAGTCAAGGTAGTCCTAGTAAATGTCCATGTTGTCTCTCATAGTCAAGGTTGTCTAAGTAAATGGCCATGTTGTCTCTCATAGTCAAGGTTGTCTTAGTAAATGTTCATGTTGTCTCTCATAGTCAAGGTTTTCCTTGTAAATGTCCATGTTGTCTCTCATAGTCAAGGTTATCCTAGTAAATGGCCATGTTGTCTCTCAGTCAATGTTGTCCTAGTAATTGTTCATGTTGTCTCTCATAGTCAAGGTTGTCCTAGTAAATGTCCATGTTGTCTCATAGTCAAGGTTTTCCTTGTAAATGTCCATGTTGTCTCTCATAGTCAAGGTAGTCCTAGTAAATATCCATGTTGTCTCACATAGTCAAGGTTGTCCTAGTAAATGTTCATGTTGTCTCTCATAGTCAAGGTTGTCTTAGTAAATGTCCATGTTGTCTCTCATAGTCAAGGTTGTTCTAGTAAATGTCCATGCTGTCTCTCATATTCAAGGTTGTCTTAGTAAATGTCCATGTTGACTCTCATAGTCAAGGTTGTCCTAGTAAATGTCCATGTTGTCTCTCATAGTCAAGGTAGTCCTAGTAAATATCCATGTTGTCTCACATAGTCAAGGTTGTCCTAGTAAATGTTCATGTTGTCTCTCATAGTCAAGGTTGTCTTAGTAAATGTCCATGTTGTCTCTCATAGTCAAGGTTGTTCTAGTAAATGTCCATGTTGTCTCTCATAGTCAAGGTTGTCTTAGTAAATGTCCATGTTGTCTCTCATAGTCAAGGTTGTCCTTGTAAATGTCCATGTTGTCTCTCATAGTCAAGGTTTTTCTAGTAAATGTTCATGTTGTCTCTCTCATAGTTAAGGTTGTCCTAGTAAATGTCGATGTTGTCTCTCATTGTCAAGAAATGATAACACTTAAAAGTTTGTACAGGTAAATGAATGAAATTGACACATATGAAATGATTCCACTCAAAAGTTTGTACAGGTAAATGAATGAAATTGACACATACCATCATTTAGTTTATGGAATTAGGATTTCTCCCATCTGTTTCTTTAATGTGTCAGCTGGTTGAATGAATACAATAAAATCAGTGAGGGATGCCATAAGACCCACTATGGATCCAGTAAATTTCACAACAGAGTTCCATTAGATTGAGTGGATGTTTGCTGGACTAAAGGAAAATCCACCTTAGTTTATAGTGGACACTTAACACCTTGCCACTGTATCAAAAGTCCAGTCAATTGAATGGATAGTCTGTAATTCACAATGTTTGTACTGTACATTTTGTAGTAAATTTACAATGAGGACTTTGCTTGATGCACTTTGTGAATGTAGAGGGCACATTAAAACCACAAAAGTGAAAGTTGTGGATAAAATTTTAAGTATTAATTTATTGTTAGGTTCAGATTTCAACTTGTAGAATGTAAATATTCCTATTTCATGTTCATGTAGATTTTATCTATGTTACCACCAGTAATGTAATTTTTTTTTCTCACAAAGCCATAAAAATTATTATCTGAGAATGGAAATGATTTGAAATTATTCAAGTTTGGTTGTAATAAGAATTTTATTGTTCCTATTGAAATTCTATTTCCAGCCAGTTCATCAGCAGATTGGCTCCTGGTCAGGCGTTTCTTCCTGGTGGACAATCAAGCTATGATTGAAGGTCAGAGTTACAAAAACAGATTGGGCATCAGACTGTTTTGTAAAAAAAATCCTCCCTCCCCCTCCCGTTCAAAATTTAAGTCTCTGGAAGTTTTAGGATAGACACAGGGACCAAACTTAGTGGATGGGTGGTTATAGGGATAAGAATGTCAGTAGGTGCCAAGTTATGATCACATATTTGAATTCACTTGGTATAATTCAGACATCTCATTCATATTTGAATCCACTTGGTATAATTCAGACATCTCATTCATATTTGAATCCACTTGGTATAATTCAGACATCTCATTCATATTTGAATCCACTTGGTATAATTCAGACATCTCATTCATGACTCCATTATACAAAGTAAAAATACAAAATAAAGAAATAACAGTCATAAAAGTAGCTAAATTTCTGGGTATGTACTTTGATGAACACCTAACATAGGTGCATCATATAGATGAACTAGTTAAAAGATGCAACCAGGATTTAAATCTATTAAGAAGCCTCAAAGGCACTCAGTGGGGTGCCAACCAAGAAACACCCCCTATAGAAGAACTCTAACAAAACACCACCTCCATGGGAAAACTAAGTCATGAATTAAAAACTAAACTTCCAATAGACATACTCTAAGTAGAAAACAACATAACATACGACAAAGAACCTTGGAGTAATGTATGAACGAAAATAAATATCTCCCTATCAGATAAAGAAAACAAGGAAAAGGGCGTTTCAAGGCTGCCAACATACATGGGCTGGCTTATTGGACCTTTTTCTCCTTTCTTGCGACCAGAAACCCCCAACATGACGAGACGTGAAAACCATATTCACCAGTCATTATTTGGTGCCATTGCACCTCTAGTACACTCGTTCTGATTGGTTGATAGGGTTGAGTGCATGTTTGATCTATTCCCTACTCACCCAGGTCCTACATTCATGTCGATAGTCCCTCAATAGGGGTGCAACATGACGACCAAATTAAAAAGCACACAATGTGTGCATAAACGCCCGTGCAGATGTGGCACCATTCCTTACCCCACGGGAAATATTAAATAACTTTCTTTTGAAAGATAAAACAGTGAATAATGACCCTTCATGGCTGGTTCACTTTAATTTAACATTCAGTCATTCATATATGAATGGACACATGATGGAGTCATAATGTGGAACAGTACTCAGATGTGACTGACTTAAAAACTTGGAAGTTGTTTAAGTTTTAGGTAAAACCATACCCCCTCCACCACAGCATTAATACTAAAAGTAGATAAACCTTTAAATGATCTTACAAAAAAAGGGAAAACAGAATTTGACCAATTCTTTTAAATTTACTTGTGGGTCTCCGTTACAGTCACACTGTTCCATAGTCACAGCTCTTCTTTCACTCCGTTTGGGCCACTGCCAAATTTCAGGCATTTCACAACTTGGCTTCTTGACCCCAAATTGTGTCAGTATTTATATATACTCAACTATTATGCTCATATATACTTCATACCAGCTTCCTACGGTGCATGTATAGAGTCAAGGTTAATGTTTGTTGTCATGGGGTCCTCAGGATCTGACTTGTCGAGTTTCGGTTATCAGGTCCCTTTATACCTCATATCAGCCCTTTAGGCTCCACATACAGGAATCGGACACACCTCACAACCCTCTAACTCCCACAAATTCCTGAGGCATTCCTTTTCAACAAGAAAGAAAAATTCAGAGCTGGGCTGGTGCAGTGTACTGTGACAGGACTTTCCCCCGTTATGCCAAAGATTATTTTATATGTACAATAAAGTGTATATTAACCTATGTATTGTGTGTTGTTTAAATTCACTTGTGCTGTACAGTTGCATATCTTAACATAAAAAAGTTCATTACTTTTAGGGGGCCCCAGGGTTACCAAATGGTCCAAAATGCATGCCTTCACCAATCACTGCCATCTCACCTCAGTCAGAGTTATTTCTTCATCAGTTATAGTGGATGTCATGTATCATGTCTGAATGGTCTTAAACCTACATCAACAACATGTATCATGTCTGAATGGTCTTAAACCTACATCAACAACATGTATCATATATCATGTCTGAATGGTCTTAAACCTACATCAACAACATTACTTTTGTTTGCAGTTAGTATCTGATTTTAGGGGAAATGACCAAATATGAAAATAACAAGTCTTGGGATTTCATGATTTTTCTAATATAGCAAGTTTCAAAAATTTACTTTGAACTTGGGTTTAATGTTCACCTTTCTAAATTAACTTATTTGGAAAAGAAATAGAGAAAAAAAAAGGAAGCAATAAATTAATATATGACTTTAAATGCAGAGAATGTTTTCAGCCATTTTTAATTGATTGATGAATTGGTAGGTGAATTGATTATGCATTTTTGTTCGCTGATTTGAGAAATATTCTTTTACAATATCGGCTGGGGATTCATATCACCATTCATCATCAGTGTAATATTTGTCTTTCACTCCATTCTTTTTCAGAAACCATCTTTCATAATATCCTTTTGTCTCTATTTCTGAAAGATACTTGTCCTTAAAATTGTTCAAATTTTAGCTCACTTGTCCAAGTATGCTTATTTAAGGGATGGTCCTGCATCCAGCATGCATTGTCCATTATTTGTTGTATGTCATCTGTTCACATTAGTCAGGGGTCAAGCTAAACTTGAATTTTAGGGAGACATGACTTCTCATTTTGTACAGAACAGGGAGAAGTGAGAGTTGAACAGGGTGTAAGTGGGAATTGAACTGGGAAAAGTGGGAACAGTTGTATGTCTTTTCATTCTCTTAATTGAATTATACCATCCATAATCTGGTGTGCCTATCTGCATTTTAAATTTGTTTTAATCAATACTTAGTATTTAGGTAGAAACTTTCATTGTTGTACATGTATGTATATTATAAATGCATCTTGTATGTGTATACAAATTACTATATTCATATGCAGTGTATTTTTTCATTATGACTTAAAAAGAGCACAGTAGAAGCCATGTATTGTAATTAATTTTAACTGTAAGGTGTAATTAGATTACAGTATTTATTGCAAGTTCGCAAAAATAGCTTGATCAGCTGTGGTAACCCTTTTAGTCTATATTTTTTTATATATTTTTTTAAATGTTTACTGTACAATAGCAGTTGAAAAGATGTCTAAACTTGTTAGAAACAACCCATGTAACATGTAAACAAGAGCAAATTCACATGTCTTCAGACTATACTGTTGATCCTAATTTCTTTGTTGCCAATAAAACTTTACCCTAACTAGACACAGACAACACACTGAAGCAATAAAGTCAATTTATGATTGAACTAAACCCTTCTTTACAACCAAATTGTCAAAGCCAACATGCGAGAGAATCTTTTTTTGGAAAGAGTAGTTCTCGTAATATAACCATTCGCTTTCAAGCAGGGGCCTCGAGTGGCCGAGTGGTCTAAAGTGCTTTCTGTTACTGATCACTCCCGTCTCACCTGTCTGCGTGGGTTCGAGTCTAAGATTTGGCTAATGTAGTTATGTGAGAAAGATTGCCAGTAGCTTCTCGTGGGTCAGTGGTTCTTTTCGGGGGCTTTTCCTGGTTTCTATCGCCACCAATAATACTGGCTGCCATGTATAGCCTATCATGTGCTGAAAAATGGCGTTAAACCCTAACAAAACAAACAAACAAACACTTTCAAGCATTGCTACAAGAGTCCATTGATAGGATTGCAAAGGTAAGGTTGTTTTTTTTTGTCAGTGTACTTGTAGTAATGTTAGGCATTGGTTAAATAGTATTTGCTTAGCTGCCTCTTTCTTTATATTTTCACAATAATGAATGAAATCAAACCAACTTTGTCTATATTTACATTGGTTCTCAAACATAGCATTGTCTTGTATGTATATGACCCACATACTTACATTGTATAGGCTAAATCTTCAATAGACTTTGCTATGATTGAATTCTATAGTTCTTTAAAAATATATTTGTCCATTGGCTTACAAAAACGGACAAAATGAATTTTCCAGACAAAGCCATGTCATTATTGCCTCATGACAGTTCACATATAGTTAAAAACTGATTTTATGAAATAAATAATGTACAGATGGCATTTAAAATAAGCAGATCACTGATTCTATTCTTAAAACACATGATATTCTTAAAGTTTTGAACACAATTTTTTATATTTTTATCATCAAAGGATAACTTGCTGAAGTTAGGCAGTAATAGTTGGTAACTTGCTTTCAAAATGGTTAATGGTCAGTCAGCTAAAAAAACACTTGTCTGTAAATGTGCAATAGTTTGTTGGCATATTTGATATCAACTCCAACCATTGGGGCTTGTTGCATTCCTTCATTTTGCCTTGAGCTACAACACAACACTGGAACTACCGGCCTAATGTGAGTGAGCATCTCAGAAACTGTGGTCACTCACTGTACCTCTAAAAACACACAGGGCATATTAGTTTTCACTTTCCTAATAGAAGAAGGGGAAGTTTACATTTTTTAGGTGACTTAGTTGCCCACTTCACCGAGTAGTAAGACCCCTGATTAGTATTTAGTTGCCCTCTTCACCAGGTAGTATGACCCCTGATTAGTATTTAGTTGCCCACTTCAGGTAGTATGACCCCTGATTAGTATTTAGTTGCCCACTTCACCAGGTAGTATGACCCCTGATTAGTATTTAGTTGCCCACTTCACCAGGTAGTATGACTCCTGATTAGTGTTTAATTGCCCACTTCACCAGGTAGTATGACCCGTGATTAGTATTTTCAGTATCCCAAAAACAGCTGGGCCAATTTCAGTTAAGCATGGCAGAAATAATTTACTCAGAACATACTTTATCAAAATTGTGTCCATGGCGGCCTCTCTAGTAATGGTATGGTTTCCATGGCATCATAAGAAAAAACTTATATTCAGCTTCCTTGTTTAGTCAAACAGTAACATTTCTTAGGACACGCTTCATGCAAAATTTGTTTGGTATGTCTCTACTAGCAGTGGTAGGGCTTCCTTAGCAACTGGGCAAAAACTAGTTTTGATATTTACCTTAGAGTGACTGGGTATGAATGTTTACTAGGACTTGCCAAGGATCTCAGAAACGCTTAATTACGCATATTTGGATGCAAATTTTTTTATCTGGGATGCAGAAAATCACCCATGCAGGAGCCCTCCATACACACTTTTTGTTGGGGGGGGGTCTTGTTTCTTTTGCAAACAGGAAAGTTTCGCAGCACAATAAATATATTCTAATCACTATGTAAAATGAAGCAATGCTTTTATTTGAGTTTGTTGCTGATTTTCTTTGAGCAAAGGTCGTTGTCTTGCTTTGTTGATGCTGAATTTGTTATTGAAGGCACCGCTAAAGGCTCCAGTTGAAGAACAAAACAAATACCTGTTTGTTATTGCTGTGGCAACATCAGATAATTGTAGAACATTGAGATAGATTTGTTTAGTATATATCAGGGCTTCAAGGGTAATCAGTTTTCTTTGAAGTGTCAGCAAAACTATTTTTTTCAACCATCTGGTATTTTATTTTTAAATTAGCGTCATCTGGTTGACTGTACTCATTTCACGTTTTCGCCTTCAGAGGTGTTGGATTTTAACTAGTCAGTTGCATGGTTATTTTGATTTTAATACAGCATGCAGTAATAAGGCCAGATATCGGCATAAGCGGATTATGATATAACAGTACATTGTTATATCCAAGTTCGCTGCTTTCTGTCATGTTGTCTTTGATTTTCTCTACTCAAAACTCAATACTGTATATACAGTTTTTATCATCCAAAATTGGTGTTGCCACAATTATCGCCAGATGGTATATTTTGTCACCAAAAAGGAAAACGGAATCGCAATTTGCTACATTGGCGAAGCCCCGTGATCCTGTAATTGATTTCATTTCCTGTAACTGTATAAATATTGCATGCGAACTCAAAACCAAGACACTTCGAGACTTGGACAAAATGCCATTTGCAAATTTGGACAAGTATTTTGGGGTTAAACGAAAAAATTATGAAGATTTAAATGAGATTCAGAACTGTGCTTAAGTTGCTAGAACTGATATAGTGGACTATTCTGCGCATGGCTTTGAAAAGATGTAATGTTTATGCATCAGGCTATGGAAAAGAAATACATTACTTTGGAAACTTTCTGTCTGCATTTCAGCCCAAATTTTAAAAAAAAACTTTTACCAAAAAGGCACGTTATGAATATTTACAGAAATGACATGTTGTTGTGCAGATTTACCAGACACGCAGAATAAGCTCATACAGTTGTACATGTCAGTGTTATAAAAGAATGGGAGAATTAAACTCAATGGCAACCAACAGTTATTCTAATCTGCAAAGTTTTAAAAATATTGGGATGGGACTGCAACTTTTGCTGGTGGGACTCCTATTTTTAACCAAATGGGAGTCCTTTACTCCTAGTTTTAAAATCCTAGCGAGACCTCTGCATGCTATATAAAAATTGTGTGGCTTCCTTTGCAACCAGATCGAAACAATATTTTTAGCTTTTTTATAGTTTCAATCATGTTTGTGTGTGTGTGTGTGTTTTTTTGGTAGATCCTAGCATTAACATGATGGACATTCATACATAATTATGCCAATGTATCGTTTAGTCCAGCAGAAAATACTGATAGTAGAAGCACAGTTAGACAATATATAAGATACCATCAATTTATAACCAAACATCAATTTATAACCAAACATCAATTTATAACCATCGAGTTATAAGCAAACATCAATTTATAACCAAACATCAATTTATAACCATCGAGTTATAAGCAAACATCAATTTATAACCAAACATCAATTTATAACCTTAAATTTATAACCAAATATCAATTTATAACCATCGAGTTATAAGCAAACATAAATTTATAACCAAACATCAGTTTATAACCATCGACTTATAAGCAAACATCAGTTTATAACCAAACATCAATTTATAACCATCGAGTTATAAGCAAACATCAATTTATAACCAAACATCAATTTATAACCTTAAATTTATAACCAAATATCAATTTATAACCATCGAGTTATAAGCAAACATAAATTTATAACCAAACATCAGTTTATAACCATCGAGTTATAAGCAAACATCAGTTTATAACCAAACATCAATTTATAACCATCGAGTTATAAGCAAACATCAATTTATAACCAAACATCAATTTATAACCATCGAGTTGTAAGCAAACATCAAATTATAACCAAACATCAATTTATAACCATAAATTTATAACCAAATATCAATTTATAACCATCAAGTTATAACCAAACATCAATTCATAATCATCAATTTATAACCATCAATTTATAGCCAAACATCAATTTATAACCAAACATTAATTTATAACTATCAATTTATAACCAAACATCAATTTATAACCAAACTTAAATTTATAACCAAATATCAATTTATAACCAAACATAAATTTATAACCAAACATCAATTAATAACCATCAATTTATAACCAAATATCAATTTATAACCAAACATCAATGTATAACCAAACATTAATTTATAACCATCAACTTATAATCATCAATTTATAACCAAACATCAATTTATAACCGAATATCAATTTACAGTTGACTCCGGTTAACTGCACACCCTCGGACACGTCACGAGTCTGTGCAGTTAACCGGAGTGTGCAAAGTTAACCGAAGTATGGTATAGTAGAGCTTTAAATCAGCACAGCACGAATATATGTGAAGAATAAATTTAAACAATGATTAGAATCCACTCTTTCAACTTTTACTTAAATGTTAAGCTTGTTTTCCTTCCTCCGAACACAACTTCACTGATTCGACCAATGGATCCAGGAATTATAGCGAATTTCAAGAAAATCTATAGATCGCTTGTTATTCGAAAACTGCTGTCAGACATTGATGGGTCATCTTCCACAGAAAAAGCATTCAGCTCCAAAGTCGTTTGCATCCTTTTTTTTTCACCGTGTTGTCATTTAAATTTGAATTCCGTTGCGCATTTTCCATCTTTCCAACCATCCATTTGTTGGTTTGAAATCATTGAAACCTGAACGGTTTAGAGCAGTGTTTCCCATGCTGTACTATGATTTTTTCCACACACTATTGCTTCCTAATGGGCGCGGATATACATGCATATACCACCTAAGGCGTCCTTTTCATGTCAATCATTTACAAAGTCGCATTTACCGGCTTAATTGTCGGCTTATTCGAAGTGCTACAGCAGTGGACTGGCAATAACTGATCATGACTATACATTGTGCAGTTAACCGGTGTAAAATTGTATTGGATGATGTGCCATGGGGAGAAATTTATCATGCTATTATCCGGAGTGTGCATTTAAGCGAAGTGCAGTTATCTAAAGTTTGTTCCCATTGAAAAGCATTGGGAAAAAACGGGACTGGCTTGACTACGTGAAGTTATCTGGGGTGTGCAGGTAACTGATGTGCATTTAAGTGGAGTCTACTGTATAACCAAACATAAATTTATAACCAAATATCAATTTATAACCATCAATTTATAATCAAATATCAATTTATAACCATCAGTTTATAACCAAACAGTTAGGAATCATTCTCAATGCAAGGCACATGCCATATTACTATATTTGCCATGTAGACCAGTGGATGCCAGGTTTACAGTATCAGGTCCACTTGGGTCTCTTGTCAGATTAATTTTTGAAACAGATCTTATGCTGATGAAATATTAAATTTTACTGAACATTGATCATTCTGAGGAATTCTATTAGTTTTCAACAGTTGCCAATTTACTTGTCTTTCTTGTGTATGTCCAGCTGTGAAGTCACCCCTTAAAAGGATACGTTTGTTGTTAAATATAATTGCATCAGATGTGATGGAGTATGGTTTTTTTAATCTTATCACGAAGCAGTGTACACAAATAGATAATTTCATAACAGTCCCAGCTTACATAACTGTCACTTCAACAACAAACTCTTGTATGTATCCAGCCACAAATAAGGTTCCACTCCAGAGTTTCACACTTTTGCACATGGTTAATCTTTGCAATAAAAACAGGAATATATAGATCTTCAAAGAGTTTAAAAAAAATAAAAAACACAGTCTACTTTTTTAAAAATTTTAATTTTTGGTATACATTGTAAGTCCGATCTCTCAGATGATTTCTAGCTTTGCATATCTATTTTCACGTTTGCAATGTCAGAGAAACTAGATAAAAATATTCATGTTCCGGTCTAAGAGCATGATTACCATTATAAACAAAGTAATTATTTATAATATTTATGAAAGTTATTGTCTATGTTAAGTGGCCATTAGAAGTATTTTATTTTTAACATTGTGCTTTTTTGGTCATAATAACAGTTTCCAGAGAGTTTCATGAGATTTTGTATGCTGTGTTTTCAGGTAATTTTTCACAACCTGCGAACGAGGTGCGCTATGCCAAAAGCATTCAGATTGTTGTACGACTTCAGGATGACACAACAACAGGACTTATCTACCCGCCATATTTTAAGATTGATTACAGCACTGTCACCAGGACTGATGCTGTGAATGGAGCATCGGTGGATGTGAGTACATGTGGTCAATTTAATGATTTAAAAGAAGTGACAGGTACCATGTTTCTATGTCACCATATTTTATATGCCACGGATTTGTTGATGAGTTCACATGAGCTAAAATAAGACAGAGTTTGAATGACTTAGTTCAGAATCATGCAGAATTCCCAATTTCAGCAATGTATTTCTTTAAAATGTGTGAAAGATCCTCCTTCCCAATTTATAAACTCATATCAAGTGATATCACCACTCTGGTGGCCTAGTGGTTAGAGCATCCGCCACGGAAGCAGGAGGTCGTGGATTTGATCCCCGGCTGAATCATACCAAAGACTTACAAAAATGGTACTAACAGCTGCCACGCTTGGTGCTGGTGCTCATCATTAAGGGGTTAATTTTAGAACAGTTCGGCCTGGTGTCAGGATAATGTGATTGGTTGGAACATCATGCTACATGTCTACGGGATGATGCCTCACTGCTAGACATCACTATAAACTGCTTCACTGCAGACATCATGACGATATGACTGAAAAATTGTTAAAGCTACGTTAAAAATCCTAATCAAACAAACAAACAAAACCAAGAGATATCATTAAACACAGAATGATTTTAGAGTGTCTTCCTCAGATGCGGGAGGTCACATGTTCGAACCCCTGTAGAGTCATGCCAAAGAGTTTTTAAAATGGTACTTACTTGGTGATCTGAATTAAGAGGTTGGTGTTATTACTGGTCAGCCTGGTGTCAGGATAATGTGACTGGATGCAAAATGGTGCTACATGTCTGTGGCATGTTGCTTTAGTCAGTGCAAGACATCACTATATAATGAAACACTGCAGACATCTTGGCAAAATGACTAAAATTATAAAATGCTACGTTGAAAATCTAAATCACACAAAATGTATTTTGTCAGTTGAAAAGGCATTTTAAAATGCTTAGTAAGCATTCTTTTATTAGAGTGCTCTTTTTGTAAATCTTTTAGCTCTTTCACTGCAGCAAATTTTCTGAAAGTTTCCTAAGAAGCAAAGTAGTGTGTATGTTTCATCTTTGGTAAACGTCATAAAAAAAACTCCTGGTTAAATTGTCACAGATAAGATTTATCCAAGATACAGAATACACATGTAAAACTGACAATTAAATGATAATCTACATATATTTCACAACAAATTTATAATGACAATTTCTTTCTGTGTTTCTCCATTTTTTTCAGGTTTCCTTTGAAGTGACATACACAAAGACTCAGACTCAGTACGAGAGAAACTTTCAGATTGCTGTTGGCACACTCAGTACACTTGGAGTTATCTATGCTGGATATCGAACCTGGGTTTGGTCAAAGAGATCAGGACGACCCGCCATAGACTTTCCATCCATCATCAACTTCATCTTCTTTGTTTCAGGATCGTTGTCAAATGTCTTTTTTGTTGTTTCGTTTGGATTGGCTTTCTACTGGCTTATCTTCTTCAAGG
The DNA here is from genome assembly GCA_029339505.1 of Unio delphinus. Classification (NCBI taxonomy): domain Eukaryota; kingdom Metazoa; phylum Mollusca; class Bivalvia; order Unionida; family Unionidae; genus Unio; species Unio delphinus. The sequence continues at coordinate 11,514,201 of JAQISU010001235.1, forward strand.
TAAGTTAAAGCACTGAGATAGAAGTTGGCAAGTTATTTCATCTCTTTCCATGGTTTTGCATTTACAACTGCTGCTGTGTATTGTTGAGTACCTGACTCCATATCAGGTAAATCTTAGATTCAGTTCCAGATTTGACACTTGAGTACCTGACAGAACCAATTTTTTTCTATCTTCTATATCATGTATATGTGAGGTCTGTGCAAATTTATTTTAGAAATGCAAGAGAGAATGTTACCACTTGTCCAGTCTTTGAATCAAATTGATTTTTGTCCCCAAAAAAAGTTGCATTGCTTTAATATTCAGATTTTAACGCCTCTACTTCAGTCTGTTAACTTTTATATCGTTAAGTAATGCCAGATCGTTAAGTAATGCCAGATCATTTTTCTGTGTATAACCGTTGTTTTGTTGGTTAGCATTGTTCGTACAATATTCCAAATAGAATTCTGACAGGTTAGTCACAATATTGCACAAAGGCTCAACATTTTGGTTACTGGCCTGAGATAGAGGGAAAGGCTCAATATTTTGGTTACCGGCCTGAGATAGAGGGAAGCTCAAAATTTTGGTTACTGGTCTGAGATAGAGGGAAAGGCTCAACATTTTGATTACCAGCCTGGGATAGAGGGAAGCTCAAACTTTTGGTTACTGGCCTGAGATAGAGGGAAAAGCTCAACATTTTGGTTACTGGCCTGAGATAGAAGGAAAGGCTCAACATTTTGGTTACTTGCCTGAGATAGAGAGGGAAATTCAACATTTTGGTTACTGGCTTGAGAAACAGAGTGAAACTCAAAAGTTTGGTTACTGGCCTGAGAGAAGTTCATAATTATGGTTACTGGCCTGAGATAGAGAGGGAGGCTCAAATGTTTGGTTACTGCTTTGAAGTAGAGAGGGAGGCTCACAATTTTGATTACCAGCAGGAGATATAGAGACTCATAATTATGGTTGACATATGGGAGCAAAGGGGCTGAAATGTTAGCAACCTTTGTTGATACATGAGAATTGTAATCATCACTGTCCTGCACAAACATTCATCTTATGGATTTTAATATTTATGGATACTAGATCTGTAGAAGGCATTTAAAGTCAATAAATTAATTCATTTGGTATTTGTCCTCCAAACATTACGTACAGTTGATGTTCAATCCCAGGCAAACAACGGCCGACAAATACTTGTTCAGTCAACTCACCCTAAATATTTCTTAATTTAGCTACCTAATTAGGTAGCATCGGATCATCATTGTCATTCACACCATGAATGACTTTTGCAGCTGTTAGGTTTTAGAATTTTGCTTGGCACCATAGTTCAACAAACTTTGAGGCTAACAAATAAAGTTTGGTATGCACCCTTTTATTTACTGAGTAAATGGTCTGATTAAATTTGATGCAGTTATCACAATTTTTCAGTATTGATTAATATTTTTGGAATTTTTAGAACTTTGGACTTTGATGGTAGGCAGTGGGGATCATGCATCATGTTTTTCAAATGTAGATTTAGTTAGTTTTATATTGTTGATTTATTTCTTCAGTTTTGTCCCCAGTTTTCAAGGACTGATACATAGTTTTATTAGTATGTGTCTTCGTCCATCTATCAATATGTCCAACTTTGGTAACCTCTCCATTGTGGGATGAGGCAAAGATGGTAACCTCTCCATTGTGGGATGAGGCAAAGATGGTAACCTCTCCATTGTGGGATGAGGCAAAGATGGTAACCTCTCCATTGTGGGATGAGGCAAAGATGGTAACCTCTCCATTGTGGGATGGGGCAAATATGGTAACCTCTCCATTGTGGGGTGGGGCAAATATGTTAACCTCTCCATTGTGGGATGGGGCAATTATTCAATATATTGATTTGTTAGACCTCAGATTTTAACCAACACTATATAGCCAACATTGTGCTTACGTACAGTTACCCCCATCCAGCTATCTGTGTACCTGTATATTTGAGGTTTATAAACGTGCTTCAGAATATTTTAGAAATAATCATTTTTTGTAGTTATACTCAGTTTTTAGGAGCCGGGGATTGGGGGCATTCTTAAAGAGAGGAGGATACTACTCCACATCTTATCAGGCGTATCCATCTGACATGTGTTAGCTACCATAGTGAGTGCTATTAAGACCACTTGAGTCTCATGTTCATTTTTATTTTCATTTCTAAATTTTCTGGAAATGGACATTTTTTATTAAAACTTTGTAAGAACAATTAAATGAAAACCACTTTAGACAGACAAATGTAAATTTTTAGGAGTATTTGTACAATAAATGACCCGATTAGATTAATTACAGCAATTTATCTATTGTTTTGCATATTTCTAAACATCTTGGATGATTTTGCAAACAAAACCTATGTGACCTATTTATTTAGGAAAAATCATATGAGGTAGACCAGTAAAAAATCATATGAAGTAAAAACCAATGAAATATTGTATGAGGTTGACCAATGATAAATCATGACATAAACCAACACAAAATCATGAGGTAGACCAATGAAATGTCATATGAGGTAGAGCGAGGAAAAGTCATGATAAGTAAAACCCAATAAAAGATCATCTGAGGTAGACCAATGAAAAGTATATGAGGTAGACTAATTAAGTCATGAGGTAATACCTAATAAAAAATCATTTGAGGTAGACCAATGAAAAGTCATGAGAAGTAAAAACCAATGAAAAATCATATGAAGTAGACATATGAGGTACACCAATGAAAAGTCACATGTGGTAAAAACCCATGAAAAATCATATGAGGTAGACCAATGAAAAATCTTAAGAGGTATACCAATGAAAAATCATATGAGGTAGACCAATGAAATCATATGAGGTAAAAACCCATGAAAAATCATATGAGGTAGACCAATTAATTCATATGAGGTAAAAACCCATGAAAAATCATATGAGGTAGACCAGTGAAAAGTTGTATGAAGTATACCAATGAAAAATCATAGGAAGTAGACCAATGAAAAATCGACTGAGGTAAACAAATGAAAGTCATGAGGTAGACCAATGAAAAATCGACTGAGGTAAACAAATGAAAAGTCATGAGGTAGACCAATTAAAAATCATATGAGGTTGATCAAAGAAAAATCGTGAAGCAGACCAATGAAATTTGTTATACATTGGTATCAGTAGACTGTAGGTGACCTAAGTAGACTGTCATGCCATTATTGCAGTTTGGCAAATTTTTCTGCAGTTTTGGATTCTTTTTTTTGTCATAAGAGTTTTTTAAAACATGTTTTGTAAACACAAATCTAGTTCAAAATTAGATCTTGTATGTGTGTGTGCAACATTGTTTTATTTTACTTGTTAGCAAGTTACAGTAACTGAAAGAAACCATGCAGAAAATTGCCATTCTTTGATGTATTTGTAGCGTCAGTCCGTGGTTTTCCTGGTCCACCCAGAGACTCAAGCTTTGGCAGACTGGCTAGGATTGTTTGGAGCTGCTTTTGCATTGAAATGTTTGGAGCTGATTCACTTGATTGTTATGCAGTGTACAGTTGACATTTTTCTGATTGACTGGGAACGCTCACGTGGGGCAGTTTCAGTGGATGCAGAGACAGGAAAGAGACGAGAAATCCCAGTATCAATCTGGAGAACTTACTTTGTTGCAAATGAATGGAATGAGATCCAAACATCCCGAAAAATTAACAATGTTTTCCAGATATTTGCTGTCGTTTTCTTCCTGGTCGTGGTAGGATTTGAAAATGTGACAACCAAGGATCCACTAGGGAATGTGGTGAAGGACGCAACTGATTATAAAGCTGATTACAGTAACATCTTTAGATATGGCACAGCTGTCTGTGTCTACCTTGTTATAGGTAAGTTTGTCTTGATTATCTATTTTATATGCATTGTAATGGATGAAGATTGTAATATAGTATTGCAGTCATCATAATTCCATATATATATATATATATATATATATATATATATATATATATATATATATATAATTCCATATATATATATATATATATATATATATATATATATATATATATATATATATATCATATCATATTATGTAGAGGTAGATCTGAATCTTTCGATGTTGTACAGGGTAAATCCTGTACTTTATAATAACAAAAGTCCCAGATCAGCTGGTAAAATAAAAATCTGAATATTTACCTGTCCAGATTTGGTCCAGGTCTGGGTTTCTTATTAGATGAACTAAAGCTGGTGAGTGTACCAGTCTAACTTTACAGGAGTGCCTCTTGCATTTTAATGTGGAGCCTTTCAGGGGACCAGTCTAATTTTACAGGAGTGCCTTGTACACTTTATGGTGGAGCCTTTGAGGGGATGGTGCCCTGTTTGTCAAGCTTTCAAGTACAATGCCCTTATAACTGGGGATTTATCTGGAAATAGCTAATAATTGAAAGCATTTTGAAGGCATGTACATCAGCCTCATAAAAGTTTCAGATAATCAGCACTAAGGTGTGAAAAGAATATTTACATTCTTCGTCATGCTTGATGAAAAGCAGGATAGGCAGAAATGACCGCTAAACATCATGTCACATTTTGATTTGAGTGTTACTCACAGGAAAACAATTGCTGCTTTTATGTCAAATTTAAAAAAGAAGTAAAACAAGCAAAGGTAACAATGATTTGAGAAATCCAGCTAGAAGTCATTAACTTTCATAGAGACTGGAACTGCAGTTTCTGAAGATGATATGGAATCACTAACGGTTTAAATGAATTTTACAAACCTGTTACTTAAATGAAAGGTTGCATTCAAAATATTTCTGATCTTATCCATGTCATCTTATCCATGTCATCTTTTCCATGTCATCTTTTCCATGTCATCTTATCCATGTCATCTTTTCCATGTCATCTTATCCATGTCATCTTTTCCATGTCATCTTTTCCATGTCATCTTATCCATGTCATCTTTTCCATGTCATCTTATCCATGTCATCTTTTCCATGTCATCTTATCCATGTCATCTTTTCCATGTCATCTTATCCATGTCATCTTTTCCATGTCATCTTTTCCATGTCATCTTATTCATGTCATCTTTTCCATGTCATCTTTTCCATGTCATCTTATCCATGTCATCTTTTCCATGTCATCTTATCCATGTCATCTTATCCATGTCATCTTTTCCATGTCATCTTATCCATGTCATCTTTTCCATGTCATCTTATCCATGTCATCTTTTCCATGTCATCTTATCCATGTCATCTTTTCCATGTCATCTTATCCATGTCATCTTTTCCATGTCATCTTTTCCATGTCATCTTATCCATGTCATCTTTTCCATGTCATCTTTTCCATGTCAACCATTGCAGGACATACTATTTTGTCATGCTTTGTTGATAAATATTGACTACTTTCCTGAGAAGGTCATTGGCTGATCTGAGTACATAATGGTAGATAAGGTCTGTACAGTTTGAAAACTTAAAGTTGTGTGTGGTCTGTACTGTTTGAAAACTTAAAGTCGTGTGTGGTCTGTACAGTTTGAAAACTTAAAGTTGTGTGTGGTCTGTACTGTTTGAAAACTTAAAGTCGTGTGTGGTCTGTACAGTTTGTAAACTTAAAGTTGTGTGTGGTCTGTACAGTTTTAAAACTTAAAGTTGTGTGTGGTCTGTACAGTTTGAAAACTTAAAGTTGTGTGTGTGGTCTGTACAGTTTGAAAACTTATAGTTGTGTGTGGTCTGTACAGTTTGAAAACTTAAAGTTGTGTGTGTGGTCTGTACAGTTTGAAAACTTAAATTTGTGTGTGTGGTCTGTACAGTTTGAAAACTTATAGTTGTGTCTGGTCTGTACAGTTTGAAAACTTAACATTGTGTATGGTCTATACAGTTTGAAAACAAATCATATATCAAGTTGTTCTATATGAGCTTGTATCTCATCTGAATTCAAATTGTCATTTTAGCAATGTACAGTCTGCATATTGCCCTGGTACTGAAACTGCTTTTCTGAGAGTAGTTAAATATCATCTCTCTCCTTGATTTGTCTGCAGTATTTGAACCAATAGACCATGATATTTTAGTTTACTGTCTCCAGCTTGTATTTGGTATTCACAATACAAACTTGCTATAGTTCAAGACCTACTTGGTCAACAAGTCACGTGTGTTTGTGTGTGTGTGATTTGGATTTTTAGCATAGCTTGAACAATTTTTCAATTATATCACTACGATGTCTGCAGTGAGACAGTTTATAGTGATGTCTTGCACTGGGGCATCATGCTTCAGACATATAGCATGATGTCCCAACCAGTCACATTATCCTGACACCAGGCTGACCAGTCCTAACACTAACCTCTTAATGCTGAACGCCAAGTGAGGCAGCTGTTAGTACCATTTTTATAATTCTTTGGTATGGCTCGGCCAGGTATTTAACCTGTGACCTCTCGCATCTCAGGCAGAAGCTCTAACCACTAGGCCACCGGAGCGGTCATCAACAGGATGCAAATTATACTAGTTGATGGAAAATATTCTAGCCCAGTAAATCTGTTTTGTGTTTCACAAGGCTCTGTTTTCATCCCCATGCTCTTCATTCTATACACTCATCAGCTCTCAAGTATCATAGACTGACATCCAATGTCTCACCAGTTGTCTGCCGATGACATTCAAATATACAATTCTAGTTCCCCAAGTGAGGCATCTGATGTGAAGATATAGATGACATGTAACGAGCTGTAGATGAATGATGATAAAACTGATCCATCCTGATCACCATGCAAGACCCTCCCATTCACATTCTTTGCTTCAGACAATAAATATCAGCAATACCAGCATTAAATTTAGACAGTCAGTATGAAATCTAGGTGTCACCGTTAACAGTATGTTCTCATTACACCAATATGTAATGCAAGACTGCATATCTGGAACTGATAGACATCAGCTCCTTTCAAGACTGCATATCTAGAACTGATAGACATCAGCTCCTTTCAAGATGGCATATCTGGAACTGATAGACATCAGCTCCTTTCAAGACGGCATATCTGGAACTGATAGACATCAGCTCCTTTCAAGACGGCATATCTGGAACTGATAGACATAAGCTCTTTTTGAGACTGCATATCTGGAACTGATAGACATCAGTTCCTTTCACAATTGTTTTTAGTTGATGCAATGAAACACTTGTGGCTTCTGTAGTTTTCAAGACTAGACAATTGCAATTCACCTCTGTCTGGTTTGTTTCAGTATCTACTGCAGAGACTTCAAATAGTTCAAACCACTGCTGCTCGGATCATCCTTAGAGTACAAAGAACTGAGCTGAGCACACCTTCCCCATTATGTAATTTTCACTGGTTACCTGTTCAAACCAGAATCAAACACAAAATCTGTTTTCTGTGATACATTTTATTGACTGATTCCAATCCAATTTATCTATATTACCTCACCCATGTGTATACTTCATTTAGAAACTTAATGTTCCCATTCAACACTAGTCTTGCATTCTGTTGAAATGAAGTCATATGGACCATGTTTAATTGCATACCGTTATTATTATTATTGTTATTGTTGATATTATTATTATTATTATTATTATTATTATTATTATTATTATTATTGTTGATATTATTATTATTATTATTATTATTGTTGATATTATTATTATTATTATTGTTATTATTATTATTATTATTATTATTATTATTATTATTATTATTATTATTTAATTATTGTTATTATTATTGGGAGTTGTACTGTAACTAATTGCTGTTACCATATCATTTGTGATGATAAAACTACCATTATATTATGTCAGCAAATCTAAAAACTTTTTTCATTTCTCCCCTAATTGAACGATTGTATATTTTGTTCATTGCAGGTATTATCCAGTGGATATTCTTTGTGTTTATTTATGAGAGATTTGTTGAGGACAAGGTCCGTCAATTTGTGGACCTTTGTTCAATGAGCAACATCAGTGTTTTCATCATGTCCAACAATCACTTTGGCTACTACATCCACGGTTGCTCTGTTCACGGCAAGGCTGACACAGACATGAGGGAAATGTTTATAATGATGAAGAAGGAAGAGGTAAGTTTTACTTGTTCCTCTCTGTATAATCATTCCCACACAGCATACATCCTGATCTGTCATGTTATTTGGCATCAGCAGATTGGGGTTGACCTTGTTCACTTAAAATTTAAGAGAGCATAATATGCTGGCAAAAATAAGTTCCTACCATTTTCATGACAAATCTACCACAGTGTCAAGCACTAGCAACTCAACATCTGCCTTCCCTGCTTCAAATCTACAACAGTTTAATGCACTTGCATCTCGAAGTCTACCTTGCTTACTTCAAATTTACCAGTATAATGCACCAGTAACTTCAAGTCTGCCTTGTTTACTTCAAATTACCACAGTGAATTGCACTAGCAACTCAGCATCTGTCTTGCTTATTTCAAATTTACCACAGTGAATTGCACTAGCAACTCAGCATCTGTCTTGCTTATTTCAAATTTACCACAGTGAATTGCACTTGCAACTCAGCACCTGTCTTGCTTACTTCAGATCTACCAAAGCATAATGCACTAGCAACTCAGCATCTGTCCTGCTTCAAATCTACCACAGTTTAATAGACTAAGAACTCGAAGTCTACCCTGCTTACTTTGAATCTACCACAGTATATTGCACTAGCAACTCTGCATCTGCCTTGCTTCCTTCTAATCTACAATAGCATAATCTACTAGCAACTCGAAGTCTACCTTGCTTACTTCAAATCTACCACAGCATAATGCATTGATCAAAATGGGCTGACATTTATCACTTAAAATTGTTCACACCAGATCTACTGATCGTAATAAACTGACAGATTAGGTTCTACGTTATCCATTCTCAAAATCTGCGTCTGCAGTATAATATGCTGGCAGACTAAGAGCCTACCCTGCTCACTACTAAACATAATGTGTAGCAAATAAAGTTTTACATTCTTCACTTCAAATCCACCAGAGCATAATATGCTTTCAAATAAGGGTCTACCTTGTCCACTCCATCTACCAGACTATAATACATCGGCCTTATTTACCCCAAATCTACCAGAGCATAATGTCAAATATTCCCAGTGTGTAATGTACAGAATATGCTTTCAAATAAGGGTCTACCTTGTCCACTCCATCTACCAGACTATAATACATCGGCCTTATTTACCCCAAATCTACCAGAGCATAATGTCAAATATTCCCAGTGTGTAATGTACAGAATATGCTTTCAAATAAGGGTCTACCTTGTCCACTCCATCTACCAGACATAATACACTGGCTAATTAGGGTCTGCCTTATTTACCCCAAATCTACCAGAGCATAATGTGTAGAAAAGTAAAATGGTTGACCTTATTCACTCCAAATCAGCCCGGTCACAATACTTAAGCATATTTCGATTTACGTTGTTTATTCCGAATCATCCAGAAGATAATATTGTAGCAAATAAGGGTCTGCTTTGTTCACTCAAAATCTTTACGAGTTTAATACACTGTCATATTAGGGTCTGCCTGGTTCACTCCATCAACCAGAGCATAATGTACAGGGAAATCAGGCTGGACCTGAATCACTCCAAATCTTTTTAAGCACAGTATAATGGAAGATAAGGGTATATTTTTTTCGATGTGAATCTTCCAGATCATAATGTGCTGGCAGATTTGGGTCTACCCTTGTTCCATCTATTTGTCAGACTAAAATGCATCAGGAAAGTAAGGTCTAAGTCTACCATGATAGCATGACAAATTACATGGAACATTGTTTGCTCTAAGCCTACCATGATAGCATGACAAATTACATGGAACATTGTTAGCTCTAAGCCTACCATGATAGCATGACAAATTACATGGAACATTGTTTGCTCTAAGCCTACCATGATAGCATGACAAATTACATGGAACATTGTTAGCTCTAAGTCTACCATGATAGCATGACAAATTACATGGAACATTGTTAGCTCTAAGCCTACCATGATAGCATGACAAATTACATGGTACATTGTTAGCTCTAAGTCTACCATGACAGCATGACAAATTACATGGTACATTGTTAGCTCTAAGTCTACCATGATAGCATGACAAATTACATGGAACATTGTTTGCTCTAAGCCTACCATGATAGCATGACAAATTACATGGTACATTGTTAGCTCTAAGTCTACCATGATAGCATGACAAATTACATGGAACATTGTTAGCTCTAAGCCTACCATGATAGCATGACAAATTACATGGTACATTGTTAGCTCTAAGTCTACCATGACAGCATGACAAATTACATGGTACATTGTTAGCTCTAAGTCTACCATGATAGCATGACAAATTACATGGAACATTGTTAGCTCTAAGCCTAGCATGACAAATTACATGGTACATTGTTAGCTCTAAGTCTACCATGACAGCATGACAAATTACATGGAACATTGTTAGCTCTAAGTCTACCATGATAGCATGACAAATTACATGGAACATTGTTAGCTCTAAGTCTACCATGATAGCATGACAAATTACATGGAACATTGTTAGCTCTAAGCCTACCATGATAGCATGACAAATTACATGGTACATTGTTAGCTCTAAGTCTACCATGACAGCATGACAAATTACATGGTACATTGTTAGCTCTAAGTCTACCATGATAGCATGACAAATTACATGGAACATTGTTAGCTCTAAGCCTACCATGATAGCATGACAAATTACATGGTACATTGTTAGCTCTAAGTCTACCATGATAGCATGACAAATTACATGGAACATTGTTAGCTCTAAGTCTACCATGATAGCATGACAAATTACATGGTACATTGTTAGCTCTAAGTCTACCATGACAGCATGACAAATTACATGGTACATTGTTAGCTCTAAGTCTACCATGACAGCATGA